>SKCR01014391.1:0-295851 GCA_019454045.1 Zanthoxylum bungeanum
TGAGGGGATTCGATTCAGGTTTTATCTTTTTGTTTCTTTTTTCAAACTCTTATGATGTTTAATATGTTATTGACTCAGTTTTTATTGTTCTTCTATTTAGTCATGAACTAACTTTATTATTTTGGAGGATGATGTAGCTTATGCTTGAACCTATGTGTTTGATTGACAATTAACTATTATGAAGTTTTAATTCAATTATTTATATTTCTTGTGTTAATGATTCTGATTTGCTAACCATAAATTAGATTATTTCATGTTTAGAATCTATCACTCGAGAGAATGGATTTTGATTAGGATTTAGAAAATATAACTTAGGAATTTTATAGAGTTCGAAAGGCTTATAATTATGATTTAGAAAATATAACTTAGGAATTTTATAGAGTTCGGGAGACCTATAATTCCTTTGAAGTTGTTAACAAAGAATCACATAGCGTAATGAGTTGTTAATTATTTTATTTTTATAGGGATATCGAAGTCGGTAATTAATAATATTTTCACTCGGTACTTAAGAGAGAGAGCTATAATAATTTAGGATTCAGGTTATAAACTAAGAAAATGAGTAATAATTGATTGGTATAACAAATACATAAGTGATAGTTAGGTGAAATTAGACTCTAGAATTCATCTCATCCCGATCTTTCTTAATTAAAATATTTTGACTTTTGACCTTTTATTTTATAATTTTATTTTATTTTATTTTAAATTGATTTCTAAATAAAGTTAAGTTTATTAATTATAATACTAAGTGCGAATTTGATTTTAATCTTTGTGGATTCGACACTTTATATTTATCCTTTATTAAAACTCGACACCGTATGCTTGCAATATAAAAATCTCGCAATAAATTTTTGGCGCCGTTGCCGAGGATTGTTTAATCTGATTCATATTAATACTATTACCAAGTATCCTTAATTTTAATCACCAAATTTTTTTATTCTTAAAAAATTATGTTACCATAACCTCTCATGCAAGGGGTTGGCTGCAATGTATATTGATGGGGATCATCATGAAATAGGATTTTATGGAAACATAATTTCTTAAGAGGTTCTTTCTACCCGCTATATCAGCCTAATTGAGAACAAAGATTAGCACCTTTAAGTGGTTGGAGATCGAGAACCTGTACGAAGTGTGTGAGCACTTTGAAGATCTATCTAGGAGGTGTCCACAACATAATCATGAAAATTTGATCCAGATTCAACTATTTTATGATGGGTTGAATGATCCTAACATTACTATGGTCGATGTACCTGTTGGAGGAACCCTATTGGAGGAGATGGTCGTTAATAATTTCCAATGGCCAAGTGAATGCTCGATGGTGGCTGGTATACACGAGGTGTAGGACACAGGAACTGGGCGACGCCATTCCGGGCTCGCGGCCCGGTCAAGAGTACGGAGTAGCCCGCGGGGGACTAAACCGGAGAAATAACATGGAGTCGCCACCCGGCGTGAATCGGGAAAAATAATTTAAGGCCGCACTCACCCCTCGCAAGGGAAGACCTCAAACCGTTGGGTTCGGAATGGTCCCTTACTTATGCCACTTGTAATGAACGGATTTGTGCAATAATTTAACCAAGTCTACACAACATACATGTCTGAGATTAACCTAGATCTAATTCACATTCATAAAGGTAAACATACAATATCACACAACGAACATGTCATTATCAACATGAAAACTAAACAACAACCTGAACAAACATAGATAAAACTCATATTGCGAAGTAAATAACTGTAACATACATAAGGAAATAACATACTAACAACCTAATCATGTTTAAGGAATAAACAACATACTAGCAACCTAATCATCCTCAAATACAAGGTTTGGATGAAACGAAATACGCGTGTCTCTCAAGTGATACGTGGCATTGTATCCCGAGTGCAAACCGCAATACCGTCCATTCGGATTCGGCTACGGAATTTACGTACGGGTTTCCATCTGATATACCACAAGAGAGAACACATATTTCGTTCACCCGGAAATCACATCATGCACCAATTCACAATACTCATATTGCAACCAATAAAATAATAAAATAACTAAAAATAAAGGATAATAAATAAAAGGGTGCCCTCAGGTCTTACCTTTTTAGTCGCTTTCCGGGAGTGCGTTTCACGATGCCGGAAGGGATGTCGTTTCGACTGTTTTCACTGGTCTGCTGTTTCTACTGTTTTCACAGGTTCACTGTTTTCTCTATTTTCACTGGTCTGTTGTTTCCGCTGTTTTCAAGGGTCTGCTATTTCTACTATTTTTTCCATTTTCACTCGCGGTTTTTGTTGTTTTCACGGGTCCGCTGTTTCTACTGTTTTGTCTATTTTCACTCGCAGTTTTCTATGTTTCACTCTTTATTTCCAGGCTATTTTTGGGTCAATTCCGGGATGATTTTTGGGGATGTTTTTAGACAGTTTCAAGGCAGTTTATGCGTGAACTATGGCATTTATAGAGGTCACTTTTACGTGTGCACGGGCTGGTTTTAGGGTTTGCATGCATGGAGGGCTAGGTTGAATAATGGACCACTTTACTGTTGTGTTTCACGCATGCATGGGGCTGCATAGCTGAAGTTGGGCTCAAGTGTTTTGATGAAGCTTTGTCGTGTGATGCTGGAGGTTTCACGTGGTGAAGGGAGGGGCTACGTGGAGTTTTGATTGAAGTTCAGTACATGTAGTTGGTGCGTGAGTGGTGGGGATGTGTGGCTAGACGTGAGGTAGTGGATTGAAGTCAGTGGCTGGGCGTGGTGAATGGAGGTTTGCCGAGTGGATCCAAGGCCACGGTGAAGGCAAGGATGCTATGTGTTTATGGCGTGATGGGGCTGCTTCGTGTGGGTTAAATGTGCGTTGAAATTGAGTGTTTGATGAAGGGTTAGGCTGAGTGTAAGGGAGGTTAAGGGAGTGCTATGTGTACGCAAGGGTTGAGGACGTGAGGTGGAGCTAGCGTGTGCCTGCTGTGCCTGATGTTGATGATGAAGGTTAGCGATAGAGGGAGTTGTGTACGTGAGTCAGGGTTGCTTGTGAGGGAGTATTAGACACGAATCAGGGGGTTGGTTGGAGGTGTTTCAGGCGGGAGTTGGGGCTGCTTTTGAGGAGGTTTCAGGCGTAAGTATGGGCATGTGCGAAGGGTCTATTTTGGTAGGTGTATAGGCCTGTATTTGAGGGGTAGTTATGAGAGGTTGGCTTCGTGAGTGGTGTTGTTCAGTTCATGAGGGTGTGTAGGGTTGTCGAATTGAATGGCAGTGGTGTGCTTGTTCACGTATAGGAGAATGGCGTGGAGGAGTGGCTTACGTGAATAAGGGTTTGTGTTCCTCTCCCTCTCGCGTGAAGGCTGATGAAGTGTTCCCCCTATGAAGTAGGTTTGTCGCCGTGGTGTTGAGAGTTTAGGGCAGTTAAGACAAGCTGAAGGCAAGATGATGGCAAGCAGTGTTGTCTGTTGAAGGGCTGCTGGCAGTGAGTTTTGATGATGAGAGAAGGCTAGCGATAGAGGGAGCTGTGTACGTGAGTCAGGGTTGCTTGTGAGGGAGTATTAGGGGTGAATCAGGGGGTTGGTTGGAGGGTAATCAACGTGAAGGAGGATGACGGTGTGAAGGTTTGCAGTGAGTCCAGGGGTGAAGGGCGTCAATTGAAGGAGCCAGCGCAGGCTGAAGGGTTCTTTCGTGAATGATGAAGGTTAGGGTTTGTGATGATTAGGGTTGTGGCAGTCAGTCCATGGGTAGCAGTTAGGCGTGAAGGGGCAGGTTTCTTGGCTTGAGTGGCTGCCGTTTGAAGGACTGTGTCTGTTAAGTTTATGGTCATCCAGCAGATAGGGACGTGTGAAGGTGGTGAAGACGTGAGGGGGGCCGTCGTTTTCTGATCCCCCTCGTGAGCTGTTTGAGTGAAGGAGAAATAATGGAGGTGGTTGAGGCATGGGTGAGTTGTGGGCTGGCATGGGGGGCGGTTGCATGAGTGGTATGGGTTTTGGTTTGTTTTTTGTTGTTTTGTATGGGTGGTTGCAGGGTATGGGTTTTGGTTATTATTTGGGAAAAGGTGGCATTATGAGCCGCTTTCACGTGGGAGTGTATGGGGAGTGGAAAAAGTGGCATTTATGAACCGGGCCGAGGATAAATTTAAAAATGAGACCGAACGAGCGAACCCGAAGTTTGAACAAGCGAACCAAATCCAATAAAAATGTCAATTCTTGACCATTCCCTTCCGACGACCGCTTTCCACAACTTCCGCAACTAAAAAGTAGTGCCTTCATTCGAGGCTCATCATTGGGCTGATATGCAAAAATACAATGCCTACAGTCGCCCCCACTTTGATGGGACTTGTGCAGTGTGTGACAATGACAATTCTATCAAAGTAAGTGCAATGTATTTTTACTTACCTGGCTCGCCAGCTGCCACCTAACTTACCTGCTGTTTCGAACTGAATTGATATGATGGCGAGGTGCCTCGACCTCTGGGCTTTGTTCCCGAACCACCGAATGTGAATTGTGATGATGATGCAGTGGGCCCTCAACCCTGGGACGCATACCGAAACTGCAACCGACAACGGGGGCCTCGACCCTGTGACGTATCCCATTACCGCTGACAAAATGGGCCTCGGCCCGGGGACGCATCCCCAAAATGATGCAGTGGGTCCACGACCCTGGGACGCATCCCAAGAACTGCAACCGACAACGGGGGCCTCGACTCTGGGACGCATCCCAATACCGCTAACTAAATGGGCCTCGGCCCGGGGACGCATCCCCAAAATATGATGCAGTGGGTCCACGACCCTGGGACGCATCCCGATAACTGCAACCGATAACGGGGGCCTCGACCCTGGGACGCATCCCAATACCGCTGACAAAATGGGCCTCAGCCCGGGGACGCATCCCCAAAATGATACAGTGGGTCCACGACCCTGGGACGCATCCCAATAACTGCAACTGACAACGGGGGCCTCGACCCTGGGACGCATCCCAATACCGCTGACAAAATGGGCCTCGACCCGAGGACGCATCCCCAAAATAGAATATACTTACGATGATGTGGGTCTCAACCCTAGGATGCATCCCCAAACTTCTGAAGATGTGATATAGGCCTCGACCTGGGACTCGCCCCCTAAAACTTGATACTGTAGCTGGTGTGGGTCTCAATCCTGGGACTCATCCCCGAAACTGATATTAATGCTGATGTGGGTCTCGCCCTCGGGACTCATCTCCGCAACCGATACTGATGCTTATGCTGAATGTGGGCCTCAACCCTGGGACTCATCCCTACAACAGATACTGATGGTGACATGGGCCTCGGCCTTAGGACTCATCCCCACAACTAATACTGATATGGGCCTCGCCCCCAGACTGATATTGATGTGGGCCTCGCCCCTGACTGATACTGATGTTGGCCTCGCCCCAGACTGATACTGATGTGGGCCTCGCCCCAGACTGATACTGATATGGGCCTCACCCCAAACTGATACTGATGTGGGTCTCGCCCCCAGAGTGATGCTGATGTGGGCCTCGCCCCCAGACTGATACGGATATGGGCCTCGCCCCAAACTGATACTGATGTGGGCCTCGCCCAAACTGATATGGGCATCGCCCGAAACTGATACTAACGTGGGCCTCGCCCCCAGACTAAAAATATGGGCCTCGCCCAAGCTGATACTGATATGGGCCTCGCCCCAAACTGATACTGATATGGGCCTCGCCCAAACTGATACTGATATGGGCACAGCCCCCAGACTGATACTGATATGGGCCTCGCCCAAGCTGATACTGATATGGTCCTCGACCCAAACTGATACTGATAAAGTGGGTTACAACCCTGAGACGCATCCCCAAAACTACTGATATAATGTGGGCCTCGACCTTGGGATGCATCCCCAAAACTGTTACTGATGTTGATGCTGACATGGGCCTCGACCCTGGGACTGATCCCTGAAGACTGACACTAGTATGGGCCTCGCCTCAAACTGATACTGATATGGGCCTCGCCCCAAAATTGATATGGGCATTGTTTCTGAACTGTACTAAGATGAGGCTATATTCCCCTGAGCTTTATGTTGACTGTGGGCCTTGTTCCCGAATCTATATTGACTGTGGGCTTTGTTCCCGAACTGTTGATATGAGGCTTTATTCCCCCGAGCTTTGTTCCCGAATTGTACTGATTGTAGGCTTTGTTCCTGAACTATACTGATGTGGGCCTCGCCCCCAACTGATACTGATATGGGCCTCGCCCAAACTGATACTGATATGGGCCTCGCCCCCAGATTGTCATACTCAACAAAGACTGATAGAGATGTGGGCCTCAACCCGCAGAGTGCCATACTCGGCAAAGACTGATAATGATGTGGGTCTCGACCAGCAGAATGCCATACCCAGCAAGGCTGATAATGATGTGGGCCTCGCCCCCAGAGTGCCATACCCGGCAAAGTCTGATAGTGATGTGGGGCCTCACCCCCAGAATGCCATACCCGGCTGATACTGATCCTGAACTGATGTGGGCTCCGCCCCCAGAATGCCATACCCGGCTGATACTGATCATGAACTGATGTGGGCATCACCCTCAAAATGCCATACCCGGCCGATACTGATCCTGATAAAGATGTGGGCCTCGCCCCCAGAGTGCTATACCTGGCAAAACTGATTCTGAAAAAGATGTGGGCCTTGCCCCCCAAAGTGCCATACCCGGTAAAGACTGATAGTGATATGGTGGGTTACAACCCTGGGACGCATCCCCAAAACTGCTAATACTGATGAAGGGGTTACAACCCTGGGACGCATCCCCAAAACTGCTGATACTGATGAAGTGGGTTACAACCCTGAGACGCTTCCCCAAACTTGCTACTGATATGATGTGATGGTTCATCCCAACATACTGTACTGCCTCTCACAAGATAATCTTGATAACTAAACATATTTTTGTCCTCAACGAATGCTTCGTGACAAAACCAGAGAACCTTCGAAGTAATTGATACACTCAACTCCGATCGTCTGAATATGTGATCTTAACTAGACTCCTCGTGTGTGTGTGTCAGCGCTCTTTCGCAGCTTAATCCTTAAGTAAGCCAACTTGGTGATTTCGTTTCAGAGAATCGAACCAGTGGGTCTAACCAACCTGGATGTCTTGATCACATTCTGTGATTACTTCAGCATACTGAACATGATATGGTTTTCATATTTTTTTTTGTCTCTTTCTTTTCATTTTGGATTTTCTTTTTTCTTTTCTTTTCTTTTCTGACACACCTACCCTTTAAGGTAGCATTTCTCCTCATGGTGGTCCTAATACTCAACCATGGGTAGCTTCACGCTTATCGGTTATAGGTGGTCTATTTTTTTTTCTTCTTTTTTTTTTTCTCAGAGACTTTTTTTCTTTATTTCCAACCATATCATATATCATAGCATCGGTAAACAAGTGTGGACACCCAGGCAAACTGTCATTCACTAATACATCATCTCTTCAACTAGTCACCTCGATAACTACTCAGGCTTCTACTGCTAGGATCACGTAATCAAGTGCTCATGAGTCTAACTGAGATCAATCCATGCAGAATACCGGAAAAGAGCGTGTCTCGCACTTATCGTTTCTAGGGTTTCCCCCTACAGCATTCAATTTCATCACCAGACATATGTCTAACTACAAAGACTTCTCTCACTCAATTTTTTTCATCTTTTCATTTTTATTTATTATTTAAATAACACAAAATAAACAAGATACTAATACAGAAGACTTAGAGGTTAAGATCCAGATTCAGTTTACGCTTTTTACCACGATCGTCCTCAGACCATTTGATCTCGGAAATGATAGGGTCCACATGCGGTTCAAAGGCCAAGATTTGGTCAATTAAATCCTGGGCAGTTCTGGCTGTGAAAAAAAGTTCGTTAACAGGTTTTGTTACGAACCCATTTCTTCGGTTTTCTTCAAGAAACACATAAAGAAAATCATAAAATCCATCAACTTTGAACAATCCAAGAGGTTTCCGGTGTATGTTCAGGTTCGCCCAAGATAGCACTATACAAATTTCCTCCAACGTGCCCAAGCCTCATGGTAGAGCAATAAAGGCATCTGCACGGTTAATCATTTCCACCAGTCGCTCTGACATTCCCGGCACGAGCAATTCTTCTCCGTTTGATGGTCCTATCAGATTCACCTCCGCGAAAGGTTTTGGGATGATTCCCAGAACTGGACTACCTCCGTCATGTACAGCCTTTGAAACAATTCCCATCAGTCCAAGATTGCCTCCACCGTATATTAAGTGCATATTCCGTTCAGCAATGACTCGACCCAATTCTTGTGCTGCCTCTATGTATTACGGTTTAGTACCCACACTGGTACCACAAAACACACAAATGGTTTCAAATCGTCTTCTTGAAGTGGCTTCCATTTTCTCTCTTTTACTCGGATGTATATTTGAATGTGTTGAGGAGAGAAATATTGAGCTGAATTTATAGTACTTAAAAAGATGAGTAATAATTATACTAATACCTTTCACCGAATGGTTGTTAGCTAAATCATAAAAGAGGTCACGAGAAGTCAAAAGGTCACTGGATCCTGTCTACGAAAACAACAAAAGAAATCGTGAAATGTCAAAAAGTCGTGGATTCCATCCACGAAAATAAAAGAAAATGCCAAAAGAAGTCCTAAAAGGTCAAAAGTTGTGGATCATGTCCACGAAAATAATAGAAAATAACAAAAGAAGGCAAATCAAAGCAATAATTAAAGCAAAAGGAATTATGTACTCAATACGCCTCTTGTTTGGCATAAGTTCATTAGGATGCGTCTCATGAATTCTTCTTTTACTCTGCCACCACTAATGAATTAGCTCCCATCTTTGTGATTACCAAACACCATTCCCTCTGTCTTAAAATGCTATGTCTTCGCTTTTACCTACCAAAATAACACACAAAATTAAAAATTCTACGACATGTATACACAAAACATGAAAATAGAAATCGCAACAAAGTGTATGTGTTGCCTCCCTGTTAGCACTAAATTCACCGTCTTCAGCCAGACATGACCGAAATCCATCTGTCAAGGTGGCTTCAATGTCGTCCTCAGTGCTTGTGCCACTTTTTCTCTTTCTTTTTTTTTTTCCTTTGCCGCCTTCCCTTTCTTTCTTCGTTGAAACCTGCAATACAAAACAACAGAATAAAGACGTGTGCATGTAATGTATACGTATACATGTGTAAAGATACTCCATGTTCTTGATAGGTGAGACCCTCATTGTGCTCCTCGGCGCCATATGTCTCTGGTCATCCCTTGCTAGTTCTCTCTTTCTGTTTAAAACCTGCAAACATAGGACAAACACAAGAATTACAAGTACGTTACGTGTATGCATGTATGCATGGATGAATTTCCTATCCCGTTGGGTTAGGTCTTCTGCCAATTCTCTTGGTAACTGCTCAATCTTCTCTCCCTCAGGCTAAATAAAGCTTCAGTCTGTCAACATTGATCGGCTCGGTGAACTCATTCTCTTTTAAATTTGATAGTCTCGCTGCTCTGTTTCCCATTACTGAATGACTATACTGTCTTTTCTGCTTACTTCTTCCGAGGATTCCCCAATGGACTTTCCATTCTGATTGTAAAACTTTCTGTTATTGGCTATACCGGGTACGGTCAGACTGGCCACAACATTAGTCAGGACTTGCAACATCTCAATAATTTCAGTTACTTTAATCTCCAATTGATCCAGGCAGGATCTCTCGTTTGCTAATTTGCTTATGTTGACTGACGGTCTCTTGACGAGTCTCTCTTCTTTCCTAACCCAACGGGAATCTATGATGGCTTTTAAGACACAAAAGGGTTAACATGATGTGAGTATGCATGAAATGCTTGAGATGCGTGTGATGCAGAAAATACATATATAAGTTGGCCTATCGTCATTTTAAAGTATTCAATCACATTATTGCGCGGTGCAAAATTGTCCCAGTTGAAAAGGCCCAACAAGTTCATACTTTTGCGATAACATAACTAAACAACTTCAAATAATAAGAGGCCTAAACACAAAATGGCCCATCGGCATTTTAGAAGCTTTTGGCCCAATTATCAAAGGACACGAACTCGTTCCAGTTTAAATGGCCCAACCAGTTCATATCTCTTGACAAAAAGTCCAATTGAATCCAAATAACGATGGTCCCAAACAAGCATAAAAGAAATGATTTCTATGGGTCATACAATTAACGTTCACATGTAGGTTTAAAAGAATGTAAACAAAGGTTCCCGCTGACGAAGGTTTGCTCACAACTAGGACTCCCCACTCAAGGGTTCGAGCGACCAAGTGAGCGTACCTTTTTTATACCTTACGGTACGTGCCAACGAGTTACGGTGAATGACTGACTGTCAAATGGATTTCCCGTTGTAGATTCCTCAGAGGGAGGGTGGAGCGAGGGTCTCTTAAGTACCCTAGCCTCTTAGGCTCTTATCGCTTGGTGTCAGGAACAAAACAACGAGTCCTCCAAACTAGTCTATCACAATAAGCTACGGGTGAATGATTATCTAGGTGCCTTCACAGCTTTTCCTTATAGAAAGGTAGTGAGTGAAGGAAGACACCAAACCATCACCTAGCCTTAATAACACCTTTGATTAAACTCTCTAAACCCACAGTAGACATGGTTAATTTAAAGCACAAATCACAAACATTACAAGACATTATTTCGGGGCCGATTCTCTATCCCCAGTGGAGTCGCAAGACTGTAGGACACAGGAACTGGGCGACGCCATTCCGGGCTCGCGGCCCGGTCAAGAGTACGGAGTAGCCCGCGGGGGACTAAACCGGAGAAATAACATGGAGTCGCCACCCGGCGTGAATCGGGAAAAATGATTTAAGGCCGCACTCACCCCTCGCAAGGGAAGACCTCAAACGTTGGGTTCGGAATGGTCCCTTACTTATGCCACTTGTAATGAACGGATTTGTGCAATAATTTAACCAAGTCTACACAACATACATGTCTGAGATTAACCTAGATCTAATTCACATTCATAAAGGTAAACATACAATATCACATAACAAACATGTCATTATCAAACATGAAAACTAAACAACAACCTGAACAAACATAGATAAAACTCATATTGCGAAGTAAATAACTATAACATACATAAGGAAATAACATACTAACAACCTAATCATGCTTAAGGAATAAACAACATACTAGCAACCTAATCATGCTCAAATACAAGATTTGGATGAAACGAAATACGTGTGTCTCTCAAGTGATACGTGGCATTGTATCTCGAGTGCAAACCGCAATACCGTCCATTCGGATTCGGCTACGGAATTTACGTCCGGGTTTTCATCTGATATACCACAAGAGAGAACACATATTCCGTTCACTCGGAAATCACATCATGCACCAATTCACAATACTCATGCGAAATAAAATAATAAAATAACTAAAAATAAAGTATAATAAATAAAAGGGTGCCCTCAGGTCTTACCTTTTTAGTCGCTTTCCTGGAGTGCGTTTCACGATGCCGGAAGGGATGTCGTTTCGATTGTTTTCACTGGTCTGCTGTTTCTACTATTTTCACAGGTTCACTGTTTTCTCTGGTTTGTTGTTTTTGCTGTTTTCACGGGTATGCTATTTCTACTATTTTTTCCGTTTTCACTCGCGGTTTTCGTTGTTTTCATGGGTCCGCTGTTTCTAATATTTTGTCTATTTTCACTCGCGGTTTTCTCTATTTCACTCGTTATTTCCAGGCTATTTTTGGGTCAATTCCGGGATGATTTTTGGGGATGATTTTTAGACAGTTTCAAGGCAGTTTATGCGTGAACTATGGCAGTTATAGAGGTCACTTTTACGTGTGCACGGGCGGTGGTTTTGGGTTTGCATGCATGGAGGGCAAGGTTGAAGAATGTACCACTTTACTGTTGTGTTTCATGCATGCATGGTGCTGCATGGCTGAAGTTGGGCTCAGCTGTTTTGATGAAGCTTTGTCGTGTGATGCTGGAGGTTTCACGTGGTGAAGGGAGGGGCTACGTGGAGTTTTGATTGAAGTTCAGTAAATGTAGTTGGTGCGTGAGTGGTGGGGATGTGTGGCTAGACGTGAGGCAGTGGATTGAAGTCAGTGGCTGGGCGGGGTGAATGGAGGTTTGCCGAGTGGATCCAAGGCCACGGTGAAGGCAAGGATGCTATGTGTTTGTGGCGTGATGAGGCTGTTTCGTGTGGGTTAAATGTGTGTTGAAATTTAATGTTTGATGAAGGGTTCAGCTGAGTGTAAGGGAGGTTAATGGAGTGCTATGTGTACGCAAGGGTTGAGGACGTGAGGTGGAGCTAGCGTGTGCCTGCTGTGGCTGATGTTGATGATGAAGGTTAGCGATAGAGGGAGCTGTGTACGTGAGTCAGGGGTTGCTTGTGAGAGAGTATTAGGCGCGAATCAGGGGGTTGGTTGGAGGTGTTTCAGGCGGGAGTTGGGGCTGCTTTTGAGGAGGTTTCAGGCGTGAGTATGGACAGGTGCGAGTGTTTATTTTGTTAGGTGTATAGGCGTGTATTTGAAGGGTAGTTATGAGAGGTTGGCTTCGTGAGTGGTGTTGTTCAGTTCATGAGGGTGTGTATGGTTGTCGAATTGAATGGCAGTGGTGTGCTTGTTCACGTAGAGGAGAATGGCGTGGAGGAGTGGCTTACGTGAATAAGGGTTTGTGTTCCTCTCCCTCTCACGCGAAGGCTGATGAAGTGTTCCCCCTGTGAAGTAGGGTTTGTCGCCGTGGTATTGAGAGTTTAGGGCAGTTAAGACATGCTTAAGGCAAGATGATGGCGAGCAGTGTTATCTGTTAAACGGCTGCTGGCAGTGAGTTGTGATGATGAGAGAAGGCTAGCGATAGAGGGAGTTGTGTACGTGAGTCAGGGGTTGCTTGTGAGGGAGTATTAGGTACGAATCAGGGGGTTGGTTGGAGGGTAATCTGCGTGAAGGAGGATGACGGCGTGAAGGTTTGCAGTGAGTCCAGGGGTGAAGGGCGTCAATTGAAAGAGCCAGTGCAGGCTGAAGGGATCTTTCATGAATGATGAAGGTTAGGGTTCGTGATGATTAGGGTTGTGACAGTCAGTGCATGGGTAGCAGTTAGGCGTGAATGGGCAGGTTGCTTGGCTTGAGTGGCTGTTGTTTGAAGGACTGTGTCTGTTGAGTTTATGGTCATCCAGCAGATAGGGACGTGTGAAGGTGGTGAAGACGTGAGGGGGGCCGTCGTTATCTGATCCCCCTCGTGAGCTGTTTGAGTGAAGGAGAAATAATGGAGGTGGTTGAGGCATGGGTGAGTTGTGGGCTGGCATGGGGGGCGGTTGCATGAGTGGTATGTGTTTTGGTTTGTTGTTTGTTGTTTTTTATGGGTGGTTGCAGGGTATGGGTTTTGGTTATTATTTGGGAAAAGGTGGCATTATGGGCGGCTTTCACGTGGGAGTGTATGGGGAGTGGAAAAGGTGGCATTTGTGAACCGGGCCGAGGATAAATTTAAAAATGAGACCGAACGAGCGAACCCGAAGCTTGAACAAGCGAACCAAATCCAATAAAAATGTCAATTCTTGACCCTTCCCTTCTGACGACCGCTTTCCGCAACTTCCGCAACTAAAAAGTGGTGCCTCCATTCGAGGCTCATCATTGGGCTGATATGCAAAAATACAATGCCTACACGAGGTGTATCCTTTTATTGCACTTCAGCTCAAGTTTCATCCCTCACGACTCATATAGCAGAATTGGCCAATCAAATGGCCCAACCATCTATCGAAATTATTGCAGCTAATAGAATGATCTTACCTGATAGAGGAGTAAGGTTTGAGCAAGCTCATTATGTGAACAATAATAACTTCAACAACTATAGAGGTAATCATATGTCTAACTATTATCATCCGGACTAGTCATATGTTATCATAGAAAATGCCTTGCAACCTTTTTTGGCTTCAACAATCAACGGGCTGAGCAGAAACCATCCTTAGAAGACCTTATTATCATTTTATTGCTAAAACTTTAGATATATTTGAGAAGAATTAGTCACTGCTGAACTTTATTGAAACCCACATGAAAAATATGGGGGGCGACAATGAAATATTTAGAAATCCAAATTGGACAGCTCGCTTATTCTATAACAAATAAACAGAAATGTGTGTTTCCTAATAATATCGAGGTCAACCCTAAGAAGAAGTGTCAGACCATTACCCTTAGGAGTGGATTAGAGATTACCTTAGGGACCAAGGCAGTCAAGACAAAGAAGCAGAATTTCAGGAGGTAACAGTAACAAAAGAAGAGAACAATGTAATTGCTCCTCCGTATAAGCCACCCAAATCCTGAAGACACCTTTGCCACATTTCCAGCATTTTCAAAGGAAGAAATTGGGTGATCAATTTGCCAAGTTTCTTGATATCTTTAAAAAGCTCCATATCAACATCCCATTCACAGATGCGTTAGAAAAAAAAATACCTAACTATGTGAAGTTTATGTAGAAGATGATGTCCAAGAAAATGAAGCTGACTGATTTTGAAATATTAAAACTCATAGAGGAATATAGTGCCATTATACAGAAAAATCTCCCTCCAAAGTTGAAGGATCCTGGCAGCTTTACCATACCGTACACTATTAGAAATCGAGACTTTGGTAAGACGCTATGCGATTTAGATGCGAGTATCAATCTTATGCCCTTATCCATTTACAAATAATTAGACTTAGGTGAGACAAACCCAATGACTATCACATTGAAGCTAGTAGATAGACCAATCACCTACCCATGTAGAATAGTAGAAGACATGTTGGTTAAGGTGGATAGGATAATGACGACACAATTATCCTTGGGAGACCTTTCTTGGTAACACAAAAAGTGATCATTGATGTACAGAAAAGTGAATTAACAATACGAGTTCAGAACGAAGAAGTCATATTTAGTGTTTTCAAAGCTATATCTAGTCCTCAAGGTGATGAAGAATATCGCAGGATAGACATTGTAGAGGTTGAAGTTGCAATAGACAATGACTATGTGTTAGGCGCGTCTCCATGTATCCAAGCCAACACATAGGGTGAACCAGTAGTCAAGCAATCAATGAATAAAGTGGAGCCATGAAAAGAAGATCCTCCGCAGCCAAAACTGAAGCTATTCCCAAGACGTCGTAATAAGAGGAACTCATAAGTCATGGCTCCCTTGAAGATGATCCCTGAAAAGCTAAAAAAATAAGGTCGAGCCAATTTTTATCGCATGTGCAGTCCAAAAATTTCAAAATGGCAGAAAATTTACAAATCCTGACCCAATGGTGGAGCCCATAACGTAACCATCAGTGGACCCTAGAGGATCATCTATGGATAAATTATTGCAGCCAGACAAGCAGTATTTTTCATTTCATAATCAACGGTGGATAACAAAGAAGAAAGAATATGAAACCACACGGTCTGCTACATTTAAGGCACCATGACCACTTAGGTGGTTACGTCTTGCTGAATATGTTAAACTTAAAATTAGCAAGGAGGCAACTCACGTATTTATTTTTTTATTTTCTTTACTTTAGTTTTATTTTATTGTGTGATATTTGCATGTTTATTAGTTTGCTTATGTATTTATGCAGATGCTAGCACAACCCACACAGCCCGCACAACCAAATTCCGACCAGTAGGAGCCTGATCAACTTCATGCATTGTAGTATTGTTCCTCACTCCTTTTTCTTTATGTTTATCTTACATTTAGGACAATGTAATTTTTAAGTTGGGGATATGTGCATGTTAGTGTTATTGTTAGATCCTACTATTTAAAAAATAATAATTTTTTCAAGTCATATGTTGTAAAGAATAAGTCTAATGATGAGTTTGTTTGCTTTATGGTGAAATATTAGAAATGAAAAGTACCCAATTGATTTTTATTCGATGCCTTGAGTAGGTGATCTATGTTAGACTCGTAAGTATATACTTAAAAGCAGGTTCTAGCAGTAAGAGCCTTGGTAGCTGACAAAGTGACTAGTTGAATAAATTATTTGAAGATGAATGATCGTTTGCTTAGATATCGGTCTCTATTAATAATTATTTATGATATATGGTATAGCTAGAGTAAAAAAATATATCTTTTGGAAAAAATGAAAAAAAAAAATAGAAAAGAAAATTACGTAGAAAAAAAGAAGTTAAACCACATATAACCGATAAGTGCGAAGCTACTCATGGGCGAGTGTTATGACCACCATGAGGAGAAATGCTACCTTAAAGGGTAGGGGTGTTGAAAATTAAAAAAATAAAAAATAAAAATCGTACTATACGGAGCGAAGATAGGAAAATACAAAGCACTTTTCAGATATTTATATTGGTTAGACCTATCAGATCCCAAATTTGGGACGAAATCACTAAGTTGGCTACATAGGAGTCGAGCTGTGACCGAAACTTTACACACACACACTGTGAGTCTGGTTTAGATGATTTATTCAAGAACTTGGATTTTAGTTGCGTTGAGTACTTCTAAGGTTCTCTAATTTCATTAGTAGACATTCTTTGAGGACAATATTATGTGTAACTACCATGACTATTTTATTTGATTCTTTATTTTATTTTTCCATGATTGCATGTGTGTGAATGATATTTGTGGGTGTCGTTGTTGTAATCCCTCACGAGACTATAATTCGTCTACTAGGGTCGCGTTCGGGTTTGAAGGCTTGTTGCATACACTAAATACAATCGTGATCCCTACGAAAGTGACTAGTTAATTTAGTTACTTTTGTTTGTTTACTTTTATTTAGTATTTTTGCTCGGAACTAGCAAAATTTTAAGTTTGAGGTGTTTGATAAGTGTGATTTATACCCACTTATTCATATATTCTTAGCTTATTATTTTTGTTAGGTTTTGTGTCATTTTACGTGTTTTGTAGTTTTTTTTGTGTTTTATTGATAAGAAGCATTAGAGCATGGATCTTATGGCAAATGGACATGTTTTGGAAGCTTAAATATGCAAAGGAAGCATGCAAGAAAGGCTAAATACAAAAAAAAAAAAAAAAACTCATTCTGGTAGAGAGGCTGGCGTTGCGACGCCACTTCTAGCATTACGACGCCTCAGAAAATTTTCAAAATATGAAATCTCTTTTCTAAAACACATAATTTAAAGAGACCCAATAAGGGAATTGAAGAGCGATAAGAGGAGACGAATAAGGTGACGTCCGAAGATGAAAGGATTCGATTCGAGTTTTATCTTCTAGTTTCTTTCTTCAAACTCTTATGATGTTCAATACTATTTAGTCATGAACTAATTTTCTTATTCTAGAGAATGATATAGCCTATACTTGAACCTGTGTGTGTGATTGCCAATTAACTATTATGAAGTTTTAATTTAGTTTAATTAGATTTTATTGTGTTTAATGCTTCTGGTTTGCAAGCCACAAATTATATGATTTCATGTTTAGAATCTATCACTTGGGAGAAGAGATTTTGAATAGGATCTAGAAAATATATCCTATGAATTTTATAGAGTTCATGAGGCTTATAATTCATTTGAAGTCGTTAACAAATAATTACATAGTGTAATGAGTGGTTAATTATTTGATTCTTATAAGGATATTGAAGTCGGTAAATAATAGTATTTTCACTCAGCACTCGGGAGAAGGAGTTGGAATAATATAGAATTTTTGGCTTATAAACTAAGAAATTGAGTAATAATTGATTGGAATAACAAATATAAAGAGGATAGTTAGGTGAAATTAGAGTCTAAAATTCATCTCATCCTGATATTTTTTAATTAAAACGTTTTGACTTTTGACTTTTTAGTTTATAATTTTAATTTAGTTTATTTTAAATTGATTTCTAAATAAGGTTAAGTTTATTAAGTATATTACTTAGTGTGAATTTGATTTCAATCCATATGGGTTCGACACTCTATATTTATCATTTACTAAAACTTTACACCGAATACTTGTGGTACGATAATCTTGAATTAATTACACTATATAATTAGAACAGTAAAAATCAACCACCAAACAGATTCTTTGTTTGATGAAAATTTTGACATGAATTAAAATTCAAAATAGTGGCTAGGATATGTATTAAAGCAAAGAAAGAAATATTTGAACATGAATGACCTTTAAATGACTTTTAGAAACCCACTATTCAGAACCATATATAATCTGCAACAAAAGAACATGCAGTTTCTGAAAACAACTTCAATTTTACTATTCAAATTCAAGTCCAAACAAAACCATGATTATGATAATTTGAGTAGAAGCAACAATTTGATCATCATTGAAACATCTGAAACAAAATGACTAAACTAAAAGTTCCAGTGGCAATTAAAAAACACTGCTGATGGTGAATTTCTGATCCGAGAAAATTCGAAATATGGAGAAGGGTATTAAGGGTGAGATACATACGACTGAACAGACAATATCATATATCTTAATAACTCTATATACAAATACTTAAATGCAACTCTGTTATACAAAATATCTGAAACTGGACTTGACTGAACTTTATTTCTGACTTGACCTGATGGACCGAACACCCTAGTGACTGCCATCAGTATCCATCCTTTCGAGCTCATCCACTGAGTAACCTGCAAAATAACGAAACTGGGAGTGGAAGGTTAGATCGTTTGAACGATCTAAGTGAGTGGACGATTAAAAAAATGATGTGCTTCAATAAAAACTCATGGTTATAAAATCGAAACTATCACTAGAAAATCATATTTTTCTGAAAATTCTTTCTTTATCTGGGAACACACTATTTCTTAAAACTTTTTTGAAAAGGACTTTTCTGTCAGTGAAACTCGGAGTCTTTCTATAAAAACGTTTCCTTCTAAAACTCTTTTAGAAAACTATCATTTCTGAAAACTGTATCGCTGAAAACATTTTCTCTGAAAATCTGTCATTGAAATCTGTCTCTGAAAAGAAAACCTGACGCATGGGGGCTTTACGTATTGTCATCCCCCAGTACGCCTAATTAGTGGTCTTGAGGTATTACATATCGTCGTCCCTCCGAGCCATTGAACTAGAGCCAGGAGTGTGGATCTATGCTACTGTCTGACCCTAAACTAGAATCTAGGGACATCTGTCATCCCTAGTCCTGAACTAGGATCTGGGGGCATTACGTATCGTCGTCCCCCCAGTCCTCTACATGTGCACATGTTATATCCATTAATTCCATATCTGAATCAAGTTACATACTGAGGTGGATTTTCCCCCATGCCTCGCTTGTTGAAGGAATCATGGTTCCTGCAATGACTTTTAATTGATAACTTTTTATTAGAAAATAGATTGAAGAATATATATATCAGAATTAGGCTAAGTTTACTTATTCAAGTAGTCGCTATCACTCCGAGGTGTATCACACTTATATCGTGATATAATATATGTATACAAGCTGCTACGAGACCCTTAGGGTGGCCTCTAATATGCTAGGGTGAAATTGAGATGAACTAAAACTGATTTTGGGAAGTTTTTGATCACGCATTACGACGCCGCCACTTAAGTGTCGCGACGCTCATTCACACTTTGATGAACTAGTGAGCATCTCTGCTTCCGCGTCGTGACGTAGGGCCTTGACCGTTGCGAAGTGCACAATTCCATAAACATATCTGGGAAAATTCCCAGTGCGCGTTGCGACGCTGCGCGTTTGGCGTCGCAACATTAGGCCAATTTCTGGTCTTTAACTTCAACCTTCCATGCCTAGTTTTCTCAACACTCTCCCCATACTTCCACACTACAATTTCTACTCATCACTTCTTTAAACTATTGTATTCAAGCATGTTAAAACCATACTCCATCATCAATTTAACTCTTTAGCCCATAATTCCAACTTAGCTTAACTTTAGGGGTTTAAAAAATTTAGACTTTTCCTAATATAATCCAATTTCATGCTTATTATGCCACTAAATGTAATTCCAAATAGGTCACTAAAACTATCATAACTTCATTCGTCAAGATTCCATAATTAAAAATTTGGGTCAAAATCTCTTACCTTAATTTTCTTGATTTTCTTCATATTCCAAGCCTTCAATGAGTGTCACTCTTCCTCCTAGCTTGATATGTGAGGGTTTGATATTTGTTTCCCCTTCATTTCTTCTCATTTCTTCCCATTTTCTTTCTTTTTCTTTTCTTTCTCACTCTTCATACTCTCTCATTTTTCTTTCTTATTTGTTTCTTAGGGATGCTTGAATAGTAGTCCTATTTATAATAGGGCTTAATTGACTAATAAGAAATTCTTTAAATGTTTTAAGGAAAATCCAGAATTTTGAGGAAATATGTAGAATTCTCTAGAGTCATCCTCGATTACTATTCTTCCAGATTTGTGATCTGTATTTTTGACCTATTTCTAATTCAAATTTAGGAAAATGTTCAACTTGGAAGTTATAGATCTCGATATTCATAAAAATCGGAGTTCGTATAAGAAATTTATGCCCCAAATAACATAGGATACCCTTAGTGAAATATCGTACAATTTCGTATCGAAATTTCGAGAAATATACCAATTGTTTCCAAGGTCATTTCATGATTATATATGTGTCCATACATAATTTATGTTATATGAAACTCGCCTCTCATCATAACAGTAGTCGAGATTACCGATCGTTATAGACATTAGGCAGGGTCTCGATAAGAGTGATGGAGGAGGACTCGGAGTCAGACATTACAATTAAAACATAACCCTAGGTGGAAGGTTAGTTCACAATCTCGGTTAGTTATGCATTCTACGAATATGGTTATCATATTCATCCCTACCAAGTGACTAACCCTAAAAAGCTCTAAATGCTCTAGCAATGGCAAACCAATAAGTTTTCAGATCAAAAACCCAGAAATGTAAACCCTTTATCCCTAAAACCCGGAAAAGCATATACACACAAATAATATGTATCCTCATGAGTAAACCCATCCCTCGTATTCCCATTAGCACAAAAAAATCGCCAAAACCCAGAGCACAAACACAAGTATTCAAAATATACAACTACCATCATTATTGGCATCAGACACATGCGCTAAGATATA
This sequence comes from Zanthoxylum bungeanum, assembly GCA_019454045.1. Taxonomy (NCBI): domain Eukaryota; kingdom Viridiplantae; phylum Streptophyta; class Magnoliopsida; order Sapindales; family Rutaceae; genus Zanthoxylum; species Zanthoxylum bungeanum. The sequence continues at coordinate 20,875 of SKCR01014391.1, forward strand.
GGAATTCAAAGAATAACTTACTTGAAAAGATTGAAGACGGTGCTGAAGAACTCGTGAGGGGGTTGAAGGTTGGAAAATCGCAGGAGGCATAAGAGCTTTGTTGCAGTTTCTTTGGAGAAGATGAAGTGTTAAAGAGTAAAATGGTGTACAGTGGCCTTTAAATAAGCAGCTCGGTTTTCGATGGAAGATGGATGGCAAGATTAGTGATACGTGGGATGAGTATCTCACATGGTTAAATTCGGATGGAATGATGGGATTGGAGTGACTGCTCAGTTGGGATCCAATTCCATTTTGGCACGCAAGCCATGGATGCACTATGTATGGTATCTCGGGGAGATAGAGTGGAGGAAGCCCCATAATGATGTGACGACATTTAAAAAAGGCCATGATGGCAACACAACTTCTAAAGGGCAGTTTTTGAGCCCTAGAGAAGCATTTAATGAAGCAATCATCACAAAGTATGATCTTTTAACCATATGAATGCTCTCCGGATCCAAGGAGGATGCAGTTTGATTGGTGGCAGGATTGAGACCCGAGGACTATGAGACAATCCACACCACCATTATAGTTCCTGCATCTGCTCACCAACTCTTTAATACCAAGAATTAGGGGGATATATATTGATGGTGATTTTCATACCTGAGAAGATTCAAAATATGAAGAAGGGTATTAAGGGGATTTCACTTACCAAGATAGGGGTTCAAGGTCTTTGCAAGGATGAGGGTCAAGGCCTAGAGGCTTCCGACCCGATCAGTGGATCAGATTCAAGCAATCAAAATATTTACTTAATATATATACAAACACTTGTGAGGGTGACTGCCGCTTGGGTGATCCGCGTCTCGAGCATGACTTCTAAATTTGAAATAGTTGACCCGTCTGGTAGCCAACCAGCAAGACTAGCAAACTGATTTGGTGTGAGTTAAAAAACTCAGTAAGTAACCATGCTAGTATTATATCAAACAAGTCAAATATAAACTTCAAACAAACAAATCAAACATATCAGTAGTTTATCAGAATTACTATATTATTACAAGTTCAGATTTTATTAACTCGTTATTATCCTTTATACTTAACCCATGTCAAACTTTTTACATATCTACATATGTACTAATCTAATAGCTAACATCCAAAGCATACAAAGCAAAACATGAATACTATATAGTACATCGTTTAATATCAAATACACTTCAATCACATGAAACATGAATTCATACATATATAGTTTTATAACAATTATCCATCTTTGAAATATCATTTAATTGGAAACTCAAACAAATTATCTTCTATTCGGATACAACTATCTTCAATCCCATACTTTAACTCTTGAAAAACTTCCTTCAATATCAAAAACCTTATGATAACTTAACATTCGTATCTCTTTCACAATATACGTATATACGATACAAACTTAGCACATATATTTTATACCATCTTATGGTTACATTGGTTTACATGTCCTTATCTCATTCCATGCACACGTACAACATTCATACATTATTGGATTTTTTTAAGGTGTAGCCGAAGAGCATGGTTCAGATGAAATTATATTCAATATACCATATGAATAATTCATTCATATTTCACCTAAACATATTTATTCGATATCAAATAACGACATAAATAATTTAAAAACACCATGAAATTCTTATGAACACATATTTCCCAAAATAGCATAAAACACGTTTTTATCCGAACCGACCAACCAATGCATATGAGGGCTTCCCAGGTCAGTCATAATAGTACTTGGGAAGTTCATGGGCTGTCCGAGCATGACCAATCACTGTTTGGACAACCATTACCCGGTAAGTCAGAAAATTACCCGGTAATGTCGTTTTTCACCATTTTCGTATATTTTCACTCTAAAATACTTTCCGGAAATTATTCCAATGTCTAATACATATCCAATATATTTAAATAACATATTTTGCATCACCAAAATTCCATAATTTTCAGATCTGATCTAGGTGCCAAAAACATCATTTTTTTCATGCTTTAAATCCATTTTTCTAAACATTAATCATATTAACATTTACACCAAACAGTGACACCACTAATGAAGAACTCAAGAATAATTCTAGGAGTTACAAGAGTGGTCATAACACTATAGAATGGTAACAAGTCATCAAATGACAAAATTGAACTAATATTACACTAATATTATTCAATCTAACTTCACACATGCATCTAGCCTCCAAATTCATCTTCCAAATCAAAAAGCCCCAAAATCCAAGAAAGAAAGAAACCCTTAAACTATTCTAGATAATCAAGAACAAGAAACAAACATTCTAAGCTTAAGAATATTGAAGATTACCTTAAAATGTCATACTTCCTTAAGCTTTCTTCTTGATTTCATCACTTTCTTTCAAGTTTCTTCAATGAAATATTTTGGGAGCTTTCTAAAAAAGGTGGAAACTTGGCCAAGACAACTTATGAAAGAGAGAACAATTTCCCCCTTTTTATATGTCTTGGGCGAAATTGAGGGAGGAGTGGCACTTTTGTCATTTTCAAAATTTAATCAAATTATGGAATCCAAATTAAATTTGAAAACCATTTACTTTAATAAGACCAAGGGTAACAAATTAGACTTAGACAATTTTCAAGTAAATGATGACATTAGATATTTTATTTTTAATTATTTAAAAATTAATAACTAAATAATTAATTAATATAAATATCTATATATATATATGTGTGTACTTTTATTTACATTAAATAACAAAATACATATATTAATGACATGTGTCAAAATATCATTTGATAATTAATTAATATATATAATTAAATTTTGTATCAAATACAAATACATATTAATTATTAATTGACTAAAATTTCCCTATGCATGTATTTTTTCGTTTAACCGTTGAACGATTCAATTAACTTATATAATCCGATAAAATATTATGAATAATCTGTATTATCTATAACGCGTTTCCTAAGTGCTCAACAAGTACACTTCATATTGTAGGACTCTCCAAGTTTAGGTTTATTCATCACGGAAATAAAATTCCGTACCATAATTCACCCACTCATAAATTACGACGACCACAGATAATCTCGCTAAACCATGCAAGTCGAGGTCATTGCATACATATAATCCCTCTGTCACAAGCTATCAATATTATACTCTGGATATAGATAGGAACGTCAAATCCCTAAGGTTTAATATAGTCAACTTTCAAATTTACGATCTCTAAATAACACTTTCGCTTCTGAAGTATACTACAACCATGGATTTACTAGATACACATGACTGATGGATTCTATCTGATACTCACAGGATATCATGAGCATCAGTCCACACCCAAAGAGCATAAAGATTTCTGATCTAAATAGATCAGTGATGTGACTGCCATTAAAGCGTGGAGGATGTCTCATATATCCACAATGGTATCTAAAGTCGAATGACCACTATGCTACTCGACTCAAGAAGATTCCTATTGACGTTGGTATACCATCTATTAAGAAATCTTCGGTGAGTCGTTCAGTGTTTATCAAATAAACACCTACATGTCTTGACGAGTCTCCCAAGACTCACGGTTCATTGGGATAAATCATCAGACCAAGTCCCGATATACGACATGTACTAGTCTCAACGGATTTTACTAACAGACCCGTGTTAGTAAATCTTGACCAGGAACTTTATTTGAGAATATACTTCTAGTAGTGACACTTCCCAATGTCAATTACAAAAACTACTTTGTAACTGCGCACTATATTATATATTATTGTCTAATATATATATATCACTAAACCAGATTTAGTTTCAATCTAATAAATAAGTAATATTATGGAAAAAAGAATTGTTCATATTCATGAATTGGATATAAATACGAGCCGGATTGGTGTTTCGAGCACCAATCCTAACATACATATCACATGATTTATCATACATACACATATACTCAAGCATACACAACAGTCAAGATATTCAGGAATACACAATCAAGACATCACATACATATGAGCTGGCTCACAAATATAATGCTTGTATGAGACTCATTACCTATTTAGAATAGGTATAAGATGAATTCGGTCCGAATGAATTCTTAACCAGCTCGACTATTACACCATTAATCATCCAATCAAACATACATAAGTTTATTAGTTTCAATCTAATAAATAAGTAATATTATGGAAAAAAGAATTGTTCGTATTCACGAATTGGATATAAATACGATCCGGATTGGTGTTTCAAGCACCAATCCTAACATACATATCACATGATTTATCATACATACACATATACTCAAGCATACACAACGGTCAAGATATTCAGGAATACACAATCAAGACATCACATACATATGAGCTGGCTCACAAATATAATGCTTGTATGAGACTCATTACCAATTTAGAATATGTATAAGATGAATTCGGTCCGAATGAATTCTTAACCAGCTCGACTACTACACCATTAATCATCCAATCAAACATATATACAATCGCACGCACGATAATAAAATCCGAACATCATTCAAATATCATATACATACATATGTTTCAAACATACGAATATACAACTTACTACGAATTCAATATCATATCTTTCACAATCCTTAAACATTTCACTTCATAACATACCAATACATAAAGACGGATTTTAAGATCGTCAAACATCTCACTTCATATCATAGAAATAACAAAAGTCATATTTATGATGGTCGACTAACTCAACTGTTCATGATCTCGAAGTCATTTCTCAAATCCAATTTTTAACTATCCTAAACCTTTCAATCGTCTATATTGATATATATATATATATATATATATATATATAGATATATATATATAACATGTTGGCCTCAACCTTACCGCACCACCATGAACCACCACGCGACAAACGGCGTCCACCGCATGTGCACTAGGTCCAAACAAATCGATCCCTACCATCACACCACACGTCGGGGCTCGTCGGATGCTGCTGAATCTCTCCATAAAATGTCAGTTTTCTTTGTCTCGTTGCATCGCCATGTAATCTTTATTAGTGGCCGGACTACCGCCAGAATTCTGCAATTGGCCAGACGATTCCAATGCCGGCCCGCGCCTCTTTGAAAAAGCTCCCATCGGTCGATGCTACTCTTTCTCTCTTCCACCTGTGTGATGGGCACTGCGGTGTGTGTGAGTTAATGTTGGGTTCTTATGTAATTAACTAAAAATTTGGTTTTAATAAAAAAGTTTTTGAAAATTGCACAAAGGTCACTGCATGAAACTGAAACTTGGTCCTTAATATTGGCTGATTCGATTTTCAGTAAACTTGAGGATATTCTGCCAAAAATTTCAAAATGTATACAACATGAAAGTTGTTCGTTTCAGAAAAAAGAGTCTGATGGTTCAAGAATCAGCTTAATCGGAGTTCGTTTGCTATTTTTATAGCCAAGACAAGTAACTTTTATGCGTATAACGATATAATCAGAAATCGCATAACCGATTCTCAGAACCACGCGTTTCCCAATGCGATGAAGTTTCACTTTAAAATATTCTGTTCTATTTTTCAACACATAATCTCTGATTTTTGAATATCATCTCGTTTCAAATCTTAAACTTTAATTCGGAAATATTTTAGAAATACTCCGAAAAATTCGGGATATTACATCAAGTGTACTTGTAGGTAATTTCTGGGGTAAGAGGTCAAGTAGAAGAACATTGAATCCACTTAGTGATTGGAAATGGAAAAACGATGTCGTTTCACATTAAAGATATAAAATGGATGTAAAATAGTATAGATATATCATTATTGATATAGATTTGATTTCTAATTTATATTTAGAGTATCTATTAGCCAATAACTATTTTTATGAATCACCAATTATGTTGAGGTATTTATATTGATGATTGATATAGAGATTTAATTAAGATGATTTTTAATCATAAAATATTAATACTTTGTGAGTGGTTTTAGTCCTTAATTAATCTGTTTTTAATCTCTCTCTAATTTTTCTTTTATATTTGCAATAGTAAAATGGGGTAAATTAAGAATTTGGATATTGTGCTCAACTTTTTTTTTTTGGAATTATTGGAAACCTCGCTACCAAATCACCCATTTCGGACTTAAGCAAAGTATTTAAAACCCCCAGGTGTCCTAGACTCTTATAAAAAACGCACTCCCTGGATTCGAACCCAAAACCTCAATTTGAGATCTTAAACCCTACACCACCAAGTCATGCCTTTTGGGGATAAAATAATTTTCATAATACGTTTTTTCATACTTTTAAATATGCGTGTTTAATATTAATACACGAATATGATTCGATAATTAATTTAAATCATGATTTATAAAAATAAAAATAAAAAAATAGTACAAAATATAATAATTGCTATAGATTTATTTAATATGTGTGGTTGTGTGGGGGGGGGGGGGGGGGTTAGGTTCAGGTTCAATAGCCCTCTTTTTGGACATGAAATCTTTATCATTCAATACAAATCAATTGATGGTATTTAAAGTTCTCTTTCTAATTTTATTAATAAAAAATTAGATATTAGTAGACCCCAAAGAATTTTTATAATATATTTTATTTATTTCTTTATTTATCTCTCCTCATTAATGTGTTCCATCTTATTTATTTCTTATTTTATATTTTGATCTCCATCTAGGCCCGACTACAGTTCGGTTCTGGAACCAAACCGGTGGGTTTAGTTCTTTTTTAATGAAGAATCGAAATCAAATTATCAGTTCCGGTTCGGAATAGGTTCAGGAATCAGAAACAGAACCAAATTACAACTAAGGATATGATAAAATTTATTTTATTGATATATAAATTAATCATCATGTTATATATCAATGACTAAATTATGAGCCATTTATAAAATACGACATGAGTATTAAAAATTCATGAACGTTTTTTAGTTAAACAAATACATAGACTAATGATAATTCATTATTTAGTAATTAGGTAATATTCATTTTGTAACATCCCTGATATGGAGACGCCACATGCAGGGGATAGACTAATCCATCCCAATGAGCCTCTGATTTACTGACTGTGATCTTCACTGAGATTCTAACATAATTATGACTCATGCATGGGACCGATGCCCAAACAACAACGTGCAGGCAACTCTAATGCAAATATATACATACTCAAGAATGCTTCCTCTATGATTTAAGCTCATAACATGATAACTCTTTTATACATACAATCTTTACTACATAACATGCATAGCCCAAGACTATACAGTGACTCTGACTGAACTCATGTTCTGATTTGACTTGGTGGACACATACCCTCTAGTGACTGCCATCAGTATCTGTCCCCTCGAGCTCATCCTACTGATATACCTGCAACACAAAATAATGGGAATTGGGGGTTAGATCGTTGAATGATTTAAGTGAGTGGACGATTTAAAATGAAAAAACTAAAATACTGTTATGAAAATGTTTGGTTTTAAAGCCAAAGTTCAAAAATAACTTAATATGAAAACTCTTTTCTGATATGAAAACTCTGAACTATTTTCTGAAAATCTTTTCTGAAACTCTTTTGTAAAAATTATCTTTTTAAAGTCTATTTCATAAACTGAAAATAACTTCTTTCTTTCTGGAACAATTTTCTAAAACCTATTTTTTTGGAAATCTATTATAAACTGCATTCTCTGAAAAACTTTATTTCTAGAAAACCTTTCTCTGGAACTTTTTCTGAAAACTGTATCTGAAAATTATTTCTAAAAATTGGTCTCTATATCTGAAAACCCGATGTATGGGGGAGTTACGTTTTGTCGTCCCCCCATACGCCTAACTAGACCCAGAAATACAAATCCTTGACTTTGGGGTGTTACGTATCGCTGTCCCCCAAAGCATGCCACTCATGTCCCTAAAACTAGTGGTCTTGGGGCGTTACGTATCACCGTCCCCTAAGCCACTGAACTAGAATTAGGGGTACGGATCTATGGTACCCTCGAAGCTCTGAAACTAGAATATATGGGCATATATCATCCATAGTCCTGAACTAAGATCTGTGGGCGTTACGTATCACCGTCCCCATAGTCCTCTACATATACACATGTCATCCGTCAATTCCAGTCTATATCTAATTACATACTGAGATGGGTTTTTCCCCTATACATCGAAAAACCATAAAATAAAACTTTGAAAATATTTCTTTCTCAAAATATTACAACTTCTACTCATCAATTCCTTAAATTTCAAAGTAAATACATACTAAACCAATATTCTTCAATCTAATTTAACTCTTTAACTACATGGTTCCAAAATTTCAACACTTAGGATCTCAAATGTTTGGACAACTCTTAACACAATAAACTTTCATGTCTATTTTCTCACCAAATGAAATCTCTAGCATGTTACTATCATTATCATAACTTCATACTATCTAGATTTCAAAATCCAAGATTTGGGTCAAATGATCTCACCTCATTTTATTGGATTTCCATCCTCCTACAAATCTCTTATGGTTGTTTTTTCTTCTTTCCTTGATTGATTAATGAGTATTTGCCCATTGTTTCATCTTTTTCTTCTTCTTTTCTTCTCATTCTTCACGTTTTTCCTTCTTTCTCTTTTGAATTTTGAGGATACTTGAATAGTATCCCCCTTTTATACTAGGGCCATTTGAAATTAGAAAAGTATAGAAATTTGGAGAAACTTTGAGGATTTACTACAAAACACCCTCGGATACTATTCATTTGAATTTTTTATATGCATTTTTATCCATTTTCTGATTCGAATTTGGAAAATCTTTCAACGTAAAAGTTATAGGTCTTGATCTTAGCGTTCCGACGATATAAATTTCATTATAATCAGAGTTTGTATGAGAAAGTTACGACCCATATACGATAGGCTATCTAGAGTGGAACCTCGTAGCATCTAATATCGGATTCTTGAAGAACTTACCGATTGTTCCCAAAGTCATCTCACGAGGATATAAATTTCCAAATATGATTTATATTTTGTTACTCTCGTCCCACAGTGTAACATTAGTTGAGATTCTCGATCGTTATAAATTCTCCCCCCTTAAATATGATTCGCCCTAGAATTCTCTTTAAACTTGGATCTTACCATAGATCACAGAATTCATGGGTTCTTTATAAACCACCAGCTTTAACTGACTATATACTCGTAACCATCTTAATTTCATCAACTATATAATATCATTTTCTGATGACCCTCCACATTCCATCATTATACTATAGGGTGATGTTATCTTACTGTATCGGAAGAGCATTATATGAAAATCATAATTAGGATTGTACTCTCTTTCTATCTACTTGAACTCTTACTTTATTGTAAATTAACTCACGTTAATGGGATTCACCACAGGTCAATGACTAAGATCTCTGTTAAACTGATCATTTATCCTTTTTCTAATAAGCATGCCTTAATCTTTCTCTTATCTTAACTTCTGTTTCATACCTAATATTTCTTAAATTCTTGATCGATAGGGGACTCCTCGTCCTAATTTCATAAAATTTCTACTAATTTCTTTATACTACGATCATGCTACAACTCTTATGATGTATCAAAGGAATCTTATTCCAATAACTTTTTTATACTCCACTCACTCCAGCTCGTTACCTGCATGAGCTATCATTTTTTAGTTTGTACTAGGTTCGCGATCTACATCTACACCTACCAATATTTGGTAGTTTAATCTTATTATATTTATCTATAAAAGGATATATCTAAGAGTATTCTTGTTGAGAATTCAATGCCTTATTAACTTGTTCTGTATAAATATGGAGCTAGGCTTTCCAACCTTTACTTCAGGGACTTTCACCGCTGAAGGTACTGTGTGTCCAATAATGAGGTTCATTCACTTATGCCTTGACTCTGGAAGGTATATACATACATCTATTCATACCAGGTGTAGGCACTGCATTTTTGAATATAAGTCCCGATGATGAGCCTTGTGCGGAGGCACTACCTTTTAAGTTGCGGAAGTCGTGGGAAACGGACGTCGGAAGGAAAGAGTCCGAATTGATACCTGTCGTTGGATTTAATTTGTTTGCTTAGCCTCGGGTTTTCTCGTCGAACCTCTGTTTTAACTATTAGCCTAAGCCCACCAAGAAACCTACCCCACGCCTAATAACACAAAACCCACGCCCCCAACCCCACACTCTCTTCTCTTCACAAATCAACACCAAAAAGAAAAGACAAAACCCTAAAGCCAAGCAATAAAGACCAAACACAAGAAACAAACAAAGCCCACGCCCACTCATCACCACTTCACATCTCATCACATTCCATGATCTATTGCCAAGTGAAAACCCACAATTGCCAAGCCAGCACCCACACTAGCCATGCACAAGAAGCCAAAATAAATCTAACCATCTCCCATCCTATTTTCAACAAAACCATTATTCCATACAACACCCATGCAACACCCATACGACAACCATACAACACCCATACATCACCCATACAACACTCATATGGCACTCCCCTATAAAAAGCATACATACGGCACCATGAAGGGGTTAATCTTCCACCTTCACGTCTTAGCCTCCCTCACGTCCTATAAAGCAATAACCCCCTGAACTGACCAACCCTTCACGTCACAACCCCTCTCTCCCTCACGTCCCACATCGACCAAAAACATAAGCAACTCACACAAACCTGGATGCCACTCTCCACACTCCACATTCAACACAGTTCGGGAACAAAGCCCATGTTCAACACAGTTCGGGAACAAAACCCACATTCAACACAGTTCGGGAACAAATACCACATTCAACACAGTTCGGGAACAAAGCCCACATTCAACACAGTTCGGGAACAAAGCCCACGTTCAACACAGTTCGGGAACAAAGCCCACGTTCAACACAGTTCAGGAACAAAGACCACATTCAACACAGTTCGGGAACAAAGCCCACATTCAACACAGTTCGGGAACAAAGTCCACATTCACACAGTTCGGGAATAAAGCCCACATTCAACACAGTGTCGGGAACAAAGTCCACTCTCTACACAGTTCGGGAACAAAGCCCACATGTGGTTCGGGAATAAAGCCCAGGGGTCAAAAGCACCTCGCCATCACATTTAGAACAACGTGAATAAGCCCAGGGAACAAAGCCCACTCCCTACACAGTTCAGGAACAAAGCCCACAGGTGGTTCGGGAATAAAGTACATGGGTCGAAGCACCTCACCATCATATCAGTTGCAGTTATGGGATGCGTCTCAGGGTCGAGGCCCACTGCATCACTCACCGGGAATGGCGCTCCGGGAATGGAGCACGGGTTGAGGCCCACATCATCATCAGTTTTGGGATGCGTCCCGAGATCGAGGCCCACACATCAGTTGTAGTTTTGTGATGCATCCTAGGGTCGAGGCCCACTGCATCATTAACACAATTTGAAGCGACATGTAAGTCAGTGGTAGCTGGCGAGCCAGGTAAGTAAAAATACATTGCATAACTTTGATAAGACTGTCATTGTCACACACTACATAAGTCCCATCAAAGTGGGGGAGACTGTAGGCACTTCATTTTTGCATATAAGTCTCGATGATGAGCCTCGTGCAGAGGCACTACTTTTTAAGTTGCGAAAGTCGTGGGAAACGGACGTCGGAAGGAAAGAGTCAGAAATTGATACCTCGTTGGATTTAATTTGTTTGCTTAGCCTCGGGTTTGCTCGTCGAACCTCTGTTTTAACTATTAGCCTAAGCCCACCAAGAAACCTACCCCACGCTTTTTAACACAAAACCACACGCCCTCAACCCCTCACTCTCTCTTGTTTTCACAAATCAACACCAAAAGACAAAACCCTAAAGCCAATCAATAAAGACCAAAACCACAAAGAAACAAACAAAACACTCACACCCTCATCACCAATACTTCTTCATGCCTCTAATGCCAATGATCCCACGTGAAGTTGCAACAAAAGCCAAACACCCACACTAGCCATGCACAAGAAGCCAAAATAAATCTAACCACCTCTCATCCCATTTTCAACAAAACCATTGTTCCCGTACAGCACCCATGCAACACCCATGAAAACACCCATACAAACCCATACAACACCCATCCAACACCCATACAGCACCCATACGACACTCCCCTATAAAAGCATACATACGGCACTAAGAAGGGGGTCATTTCTTCCACCTTCACGCCTTAGCCTCCCCCACGTCCCACAAAGAAATAACCCCCTGAACCGACCAGCCCTTCACGTCACAACCTCTCTCTCCCTCACGTCCCACATCGACCAAAAACATAAGCAACTCACACAAACCTGGATGCCACTCTCCACACTCCACACAAACCTCACGGCACTCAGCACACTACCACTCGTTCATCAACTCACGAAGCAACAAGACACTAGCCCACTCACTGACCCATCCATTAATGCATGAGCAATGAACCCTAGCCTCACACACCACTCAACCCTCAACCGACTGAACAAACAAACCTTGACCAAGAAGTCTCACCTCTCAATCCCACATCGACCACGTGAAGCCCTCAACAACACAAGTCTTTGATCCACTTAACCACTAACCCACCAACCCTCACGTCCCTTACACAACCATAAACCCTCATGCAGACTACCTAATCTCACTTACACACGTCCTCTTAATCTCTATAAAACCTAAAAAAAACCTAGTAATTCACGGAGCCTCTCTGATTCTTCACGCAGCATCCCTTTGAAACATCAACAAACAGAACACACACAAAACAAAGAAACAAAGAAAAGAAACCCTAAAGACCCCTCCATCTCTTCTTCTCTCTCTACACAAACCAAAGCTCTCTCGGCTGTCAAGGCCCCTTCCTTTACGTAACACACAGCAGCTGCACTCGGCAAACACAAGAACACACCCCCACTGAAAGAAAACCATAATCCATCATCAGACAGCCTTCGCCATTGACCAAAAACAGACAACTAAACCTATAAACAAATCATCCCTCGCACCATTTGGGACCTGATGAATACTAAAAAATGCATATTTATTAGACGATAAGTTGATCATTTTACACTTTTAGTTTCACTAATCCCCTTAAATTGACACATTTGTGTAAATATTTTAAAGTTATGCTTTTAGTGCTTTTACTGTGTTATTTTTATGTTTTTATCAGGAAAAATACTGCTCGGAAGCTCGACGGGACAAATCAGACATGAAAAAAATATTCTGCAAGCACGTCGTAAAATCTGCAAACACGTCGTAAAATCGGCAAGCATGTCGTAAAATCTGCAAGCACGTCGTAAAATCGACAAGCATGTCGTAAAATCTGTAAGCACATCGTGACACGTGGAACCTTTACGTCGCGACATGTGTCCCTATAGTGGCTTCACCATTCTCTGACACATGTCCCCAATGTGGCTTCACCATTCTTTGACACGTGTCTACAACATGCATTTGCTGGTCTGGGCGGCGAATTTGCCTATAAAAGGGAGCATCCATCATTAGAAATTTTCATACTTTCTTTCCTGATTCCTCTGTAATTCTTGGAGAGAGAGTATCTTGTTTGTTTATTTACTTAAAGCTTTTTGTAATGTCTTTTTCTTTCAATAATAAAAGTACGAATATGTTTTATTACAAAATAAGTAGCTAATTTCTTTTCTGCTGGAGTAAGGGTGAAGCTTTTATAATGAGAACATAGATTAAGCTCGCTTTTATTATAATAAATAAATTGAAATCTAATGATTAAAACTTGATTTAAATCTAGATTAATTATTGACAATCTTTATACCACTTTTATGGCTGGTTTTATCTTTATACCGCCTTTATGGCTAATTTTATCTGTCTACTACCTACCGCCTTTATGGCTGGTTTTATCTTTATACCGCCTTTATGGCTGGTTTTATCTTTATACCGCCTTTATGGCTGGTTTTATATACTTTTGCATAATTAAGTACCTTGGTAGGACTTGTTATAGACAAACTGTATCACTCACTATGCCTTTATGGCTGGTTTTATATTTTTGGCATGCTTAGTACCTTGGTAGGACTAATTATTGACATAAATGATTACCGCCTTTATGGCTGGTTCTTTATATTGGCATAATTAATTCCTGTAATAAATTAAGTGGGTAATAAAGGAAATTTATAAGTTATGATAAAGCGAGATTTCTAAATGTTTAAAAGACTAAAAGTGGATCCCAAAACTCCAGCATTTCTTTCTATTATTGTCTTCCAACTACTTCAACAAAGCAAACTTTTCATTCTCGCACTGCTCGTTATTCTATTTTGCTAAATCTATTCTCTGTGGATCGACCCCGGACTCACTGGGTTATTTATTACTTCGGCACTCTTATACTTGGGAGTAAAAGACCACTTTTCGAGCGTGTCAAGTTTTTTGCGCCGTTGCCGGGGAAGTATTATTTAGTAGATAGAATATTTATTTTCTTCTCTCTCTCTACTTTTATTTTCTTTATTTTATTTCGTATTTTTTTTATTTAATTTCTGCATCTTATCTTCCTCTTATTTTCTTTTATTTTTGTAGATCCAAATTGTCCTGATTAATCCTTGATGAACCCTGAACCCAGAAATCCCACATATAGGAGACTTTGTTCTTAATTTTTCTTGGTTACAGGAAACAGAAAAATCAACTTAAAATATGTTTGTTGTTCATAAAAGAATTTTTTGAACCATCCCCACATAAATATGCTCTCATAAAGCTTCACGAAAACATAATTCAATACATTGGGAAAAATGAGCGAGAGATTCAATTGAGATCGGAATTAACAAGGGTTAGAGGACGGTTTTAGATCTAAATAACCGCATTTGTATTTTCCTTAATTTGTTCTTTTTTTAGTTTAATTTCATTTTTCAAGTTTTGTATTTGCAATTTCATATTTTTACATATAGTTTTTTTTTTTAAGTTGCATGAAACACTGGTCTCGAAAATCTAGTGGCAGTTTAAAAAGAGAGTTCTTATCACCTTCATTGTTAGTCAGACTGGCTGAAAACCAAATTGAAAATCCACCTGCCCAAGTTGAAAACCCAGTTAATCAGGAAGAAAACTAGTCTCAGCACGGGGATCCTAATCACCCTAGAACACTAGACAATTCATGAATCTCATTAGGTCATGATCACCATCTTGTATTGTTTTTCCTCCAGAAGCAGCACGTTTCAATTTTAAATCAAGTGTCATCAATCTTTTACCCACATTCCATGGTCTAGAATCAGAAAACCCTTATCAGCACCTAAGAGAGTTCGAAGAATTATGTAACACTTGCACAGACCAAAATTGTAGCATGAATATAATTCGGTTAAAGTTTTTTCCCTTTTCTTTAAAGGATAAAGCTAAAATTTGGCTACAAAACCTTAGGTCAGGATCTATTAGAACATGGGATGATTTACAAGAGCAGTTTCTTAAAAAGTTCTTCCCCCTCATAGGACAAATTCCTTTAAGAGAAGAATCACAACATTCACACAAGAGTCGGGGGAAACACTTTACCATTGTTGGGAGAGGTATAAAGAATGTTAAATATTTGTCCACATCACGGGTTTGAAACATGGAGGTTAGTGCCCAATTCTACGAGGGTTTAACACCCAAGGTAGACAAGTAGTGGAGATGATGTGTAATGGTGAGTTTAGGGACAAAGATCCCGAAGATGCACTAGATTACCTAGAACATATAGCAGAGAATACACAACAATGAGATACAATTGGTACGTATGAGTCATTTGTTAAACCACAACCATCTGGTAGAGGTATGTTTAACCTTAGGGAATACCATGACCTTGCTGCCAATTATGTATTTTTGTCTAAAAAATTGAGGCTTTAGAAACAGGGAAAAAAGATCATATCAAGTCAGTTCAGGAAATCATATGTCAAATTTGTAGTTCAAATGAACATGTCACAGAAGTTTGCCCATCCTTACCAGCCCTGAAAGAATGTCTCCATGACCAGGTCAGTTCCATAAATACATTCAATAGACCAAATCCAAACCCATACTCACAGACCTATAATCCTGGTTGGAGAAACCATCCAAATTTCAATTGGAGGAATGATAACCAAGCACAACCTTCACACCAACCTCCCCAGTTTCACCAGAATTTCCGAAACTCCCAGAATTATGCACCATATGTCCCACCACCTAAGAAAACCATTGAAGATAACTTGAGTGCATTCATGGAAAAACAAGAAACCATCAATAACCAAAATGCACAAATGATGAATGATTTGAAAGAAACTTTTGATAAAATCACATCTGCTTGGCCATTAAAGAGAAAGGTAAGTTTCCCACACAACCTCAGTCAAATCCCAAAAGCCATCAAAACCCTCATGAGGGTAGTTCTGGAAGTCAACACTTAGACCAAGTCAAATCTATTATTACTCTTCGTAGTGGTAAGACCATCCACATACCTATTCTTGAACCTCGGAAACTGAGGAAAAATCAGAATCAGAGGGTAGGATAGGTTGATGAACCATTACCCATCGTTGATAATAATAGTTTTTCTCATACACCTCCATTTCCTCAGGCATTAAAAATAAAGAAATTGAACCATTCCCCAGAGATTTATGAAATATTCAAACAGGTAAAGGTCAATATCCCTTTGTTAGATGCCATTCAACAGATACCATCTTATGCCAAATTTCTGAAAGATCTGTGCACCGTTAAAAGAAAACATCGGGTAAGAAAGAAAACTTTTCTAGATGAACAGGTAAGTTCCATTCTCTCAACTAATAATACATTAAAATACAAAGACCCTGGTTGTCCAACTATTTCTTGTATTATTGGAAATCAAAACATTGAACATGCTTTGCTTGATCTTGGAGCTAGTGTAAATTTACTGCCATTTTCGGTTTACTAGCAACTTAATATCGGTGAGATGAAACCAACCTCAACTACCATTTTACTTGCCGATAGATCAGTTAAGGTACCAAAAGGAATTCTGGAAGATGTGTTATTGTAAATCGATAAATTCGTATATCCTGTGGATTTTATTATTTTAGAAACACAACCTGTGGCATAGAGTTATAAGCCAATTCATGTAATACTTGGTCGGCCATTTTTAGCAACAGCTAACCCTTTAATAAATTACAGGAATGGAATCATGAATCTTTCTTTTGGCAACATGACATTAGAGTTAAATATTTTTAACATGTGCAAACATCCATATGATGAAGATAATGAAAACGAAAGTGCAGAATCAATTGAACCTATTTTGGATGAGCATATTCATGGGAGTTTATCTGATCCCATGAAATTTTTTACTGCTAATTATGTTGAGTCAAGTGCACAAACTGATTCAGATATTACTAATGATTTTCTACTTGACTCTATTCAGGTATTGGAAGACGATGAAGAACTGGGAACACTGGAAGAAGAAAAACATGAAGAAGCACCCAATTTGGAGTTAAAAGATTTGCCAGAATGACTGAAATATGCATTTCTAGAAGATAATCAAACTTACCCTGTGGTAATTTCTTCTTCTCTCACAAACGATCAAGAATGTAAACTTTTAAATGTGTTGAAAGAACATAAATTGGCAATTGGATGGACTTTAAAATACATAAAAGGTATTAATCCATTAATTTGCACACATCGAATACATCTAGAAGATAATGCTAGGACATATCGTCAACCCCAAAGAAGATTAAACCCCCACATGAAAGAAGTAGTAAAAACTGAGGTCCTTAAACTTATTGATGCATGCATTAACTATCTTATTTCTGATAGTAAATGGGTAAGTCCTACACAAGTTGTACCTAAAAAGTTTGGAATCACTGTTGTAAAAAATGATAAAGGGAATTAATCCCAACTCGCATTTCATCTAGTTGGCGCATGTGCATTGCTTATAGAAAATTGAATGACGCAACTAGAAAGGATCATTTCCCTTTGCCATTTCTTGACCAAATTTTAGAAAGAGTAGCTGGACACCCTTATTATTATTTTCTTGATGGTTACTCAGGTTATTATCATATTCCCATTGCTTTAGAAGACCAGGAAAATAGCACATTCACATGCCTCTTTGGAACATTTGCATTTAGTAAAATGCCTTTTGGACTCTGTAATGCACCTGTAACATTCCAACGATGCATGTTGAGCATATTTAGTGACATGGTTGAACACTGTTTAGAGGTCTTTATGGATGATATAAATGTCTTTGGAAATTCATTTGATAATTGCTTGACTAATCTGGAAAATGTTTTGAAAAGATGTAAAGAAAAATGACTTGTGTTAAATTGGGAAAAATGCCATTTCATGACTGATTCAGGAATTTTTTTTTGGAAACGTTGTGTCGTCTAAAGGTATTGAGGTTGACAAAGAAAAATAGAGGTCATTTCTAAATTACCATCACCAAAAACAGTCAGGGACATTCGTTCTTTTTTAGGACATGCAGGATTTCATAGGAGGTTCATTAAAGACTTCAGTACCATATCCAGACCCTTATGTAACCTCCTATTAAAAGATGCAACATTTGAATGGACAAAAGAATGTCAAAAATCATTCCAAAAAATTATCAGTCTTTTTACTTCTGCTCCTATTATGCAATCCCCTGATTGGTCTTTGCCCTTTGAGCTAATGTGTGATGCTAGTGATTATGCAGTTGGTGCAGTTCTAGGGCAGAGAAAGGAAGGTAAACCGCAAGTGATATATTACGCTAGTAGAACATTAAACAGTGCACAAATGAATTACACTACCAAAGAAAAGAACTATTGTTGTAATATTTGCATTGGATAAATTTGATCATATTTAATCGGTTCTTCAACTATGTTTTACTCTGATCATGCTGCTGTTAGATATTTGATGTCTAAACAGGATGCCAAGCCAAGATTAATACGGTGGATTTTTGTTGCTTCAAGAATTCAATATCATAATCAAAGATAAAGGGGGGCAGAGAACGTGGTTGCAGATCACTTATCGAGACTCACAAACGAGTCACTAATCGATACCACTCCTATCAATGACTATTTCCCCGATGAATTTTTTTTTTCAGTAATGTAATGCCTTGGTATGCTAATAATGTCAATTTTATTGCGACAAGAAAGATACCCCCAGACTGGACCAAACAAGATAAGAGGAAATTTTTGACCGAAGTCAAAAGATTCTACTGGGATGATCCTTATCTGTTTAAATGCTGCCCTGATCAGATTTTCAGATGATGCATACCTGATAGTGAGATAAGTGGTGTTATTCAATTATGTCATTCAGAAGCATGTAGAGGTCATTTCGCATCTAAGAAAATCGCTGTAAAAATCTTACAGTGTGGATTTTATTGGCCCGCCATTTTTAAAGATACATACACTTTCTGTAAAACTTGCGAAAATTGTCAAAAGTTGGGATCTATTTCAAAAAGAAACATGATGCTTTTAAATCCCATCCTTGTCATCGAAATCTTTGATTGTTGGGGGATAGATTTTATGGGCCTATTTCCACCATCCTTTGGATTTTTATATATTTTAGTTGCAGTTGATTATGTTTCAAAATGGGTCGAGGCAATTCCTTGTCGGAACAATGATCACAGAACTGTGATCAAATTTTTAAAAGAAAACTTGTTGAGTTGATTTGGAATTCCTTGGGCCATAATAAGTGATGAAGGTAAACACTTTTGTAATATACCTTTTGAATCCTTAATGAAAAAGTATGGAGTCACACACAAAATTTCCGCCTCTTATCACCCTCAGACAAATGGACAAGTAGAATTAGAAATAGGGAAATTAAACAAATTCTAGAAAAAATGGTTAACCCAAATCGCAAAGATTGGTCTCTTCGACTAACTGACTTTGGGCATATCAAATAGCTTTCAAAATATCATTGGGTATGTCTCCATATCTTCTAGTTTATGGAAAACCTTGTCATTTGCCTGTAGAACTTGAGCATAAAGCATTTTGGGCTATTAAAGTATTTAATTCAAACCTTGAAAATGTTGGTCATGAACGTAAATTGCAACTAAGTGAAATCGAAGAGTTAAGGAATGATTCATATGAATATACGAAAACTCTTAAAGGCAAAACTAAAGCCTTTCATAATAGTCGAATTTCACGAAAAATATTTGAAGTTGGTCAAAAGGTTTTGCTTTATAATTCTCGTCTTCATTTATTTCCTGGAAAGTTAAAATCCAAATGGAGTGGCCCATTTATTGTGAAACACATTTACCCATACGGGGCTATTAACATTGAGAATCCTAGGGACGGTGATGTATTTAAAGTAAATGGATAGCGTCTGAAACTCTTTTTGGAGTACTCAAAATTTCAAGAAACTTTTTTCCTGTCAGACCCAATATACCTTGATTGATGTAGTTTCTTTCATGTTCTGTTTAATATTTCTGTAATTTCCATTGTTCTTAGTTTTGTAGTGTTCTTGTTCTTTTATTTTATCTCACACCCCGGTAAAGCAGCGGATAACGGTACTCTGTGACTCAAGTCGGTTATTTCAGTTTCCTAAAAACACTGATACCCTACAAACTAAGGCATGGAAGAAACTCTCGCAACCCTCCATAAATATTTTCCTGCACTTCCCCGAAATGCTCTGATTAAAATTTACAAAGCCCGCACATAAAGATTAAGAATTCTTATGATTCATTGTTCCTAATGATATTCATTGGGTAATCGAAGCAAGGGTTCGTTTGGCAGGTGAGTCACCTGACTCCTTCATTCCTTACATATCTGGTTTAGGGAAAGCACTATTCTAAAAAATGAAGAGCTAAACAAATGGGTGTTGTTATAAGTGTGCACGCTGTACGTGCAACACTCGTTGTCGTTCTTTAGGAATGGTGTCTGATAATCGTGAGGATAAAATACAATTAGAGAAAGTCAAAGTATCTACTCGGACACTACAGTGGAGTGTGTTGAATCAAGAGAAGACAGTTTTTTAGGGATGGACTGAGTAAGGAGCCTTTTGATGTTATGTCATTGACTCTTGAGACGCATCCTAGTGGATATGTTCATCGTGAAATTCTCAGATTACGCACACAATTTCATAAAGAAAGACAACCATATAGTCTCAGGAATCTGACTTTAAAAGACCCTGTTTGCTAATTTATAAGAAAATTAGATAGGAAGCCTATCCCCGACCCATAGAGGGCGTTCAAGCCGTTACTGGACGTAAAACCAGAGGAAGATGTGAGCCACAATCACAACTACTAGTACATATTATTGCATTGATTTTCTTTACTTTAAATTACTGTTTTCCTTTACTTTTTACCGACAGTGTCTAACACTTTTTGTTCACGATCTATTTTTCTGATAGTTGTCATTTTGCAGATATTAGTGCATTTCTCACTCACCCTTTTCAGGATCTATAAATTCAGCTCGTAATTTCCATTTCCTCAACACATATAGCTAATAGAGGCAGCAAAAATGGAGACAACTTCAAAACAACGATTCACTATTATCTGTGTATTTTGTGGAACTAGCTCCGAAACTAAACCTGAATTTATTGAGGGAGCACGAGAATTGGGTAGAGTTATGGAAAACAGAAATATGCACTTGGTATATGGCGGTGGCAATCTTGGATTGATGGGGTGTATTTCAAAAGCTCTACATGAAGGTGGAAGTGTAGGACACAGAAACTGGACGAAACCATGCTGTTCTAGGCTCAGGGCCTAGTTGAGAGTATGGAGTAGCCCACGGGGGACTAAACTGGAGAATAATGGAGTCGCCACCCGGTGTGAACCGGAAAATGATTTAAGGCCACACTCACCCCTCGCAAGGGAAGACCTCAAACCGTTGGGTTCGGAATGGTCCCTTACTTATGTCAATTGTAATAATTGTATTTGTGCAATATTAACCTAGTCTACAAGACATATATTGGTAGAAATTATTCTAAACACACCACAACTTAAATTCTTGATACAAAAATAATTAATTACATCACACTTAAAATAAAACAACATTACAACAACATAATCATGCTTCAAATACAAATTTAAGTGAAATGAAATATGTGAGCCTATTAAGTGGTACGGGGCGTTGTATCCCGAGTGCAAACCATATTACCGTCCATTCGGATTCGGCTATGGAATTTATGTCCGGGTTTCCATCCAATATACCACAAAAAAGGAACACATGTTCCATTCACCCAAAATTACATCATGTACTAATTAATAACATTCATGCGACCGAAACATAAATTGCATTTATTTCGTGTAAACTAATTCTAAATGACATGCTAAAATAGCCAAATAAACTACATGCATTTCTACGTCATTATTTCATGTAAACTAATTCTAAATGACATGCTAAAATAGCCAAATAAACTACATGCATTTCTACGTCATTATTTCATGTAAACTAATTCTAAATGACATGCTAAAAAAAGCCAAATAAACTACATGCATTTCTACGTCATTATTTCATGTAAATTAATTCTAAATGACATGCTAAATTAATTCATGTTAATCAAACAAAATTCATTTCTTAAATCATTATTTCATGCAACTAAGTTTCATACAACATACTAAATTAATTTAACACATTAAACACATAAAATACATTTTTTAGGCCATTATTTCATGTGAGTCAATTCCAACAACATGCCAAGCTAACTATTCATGTTAAAATATCATAAAATACATTTTTAAATTATTATTTTATGTGAGAGAATTTTGTAAAATAAACCCTCAGGTCTAACCTTTTTTGTCGTTGCTCGGAGGCGCGTTACACGGCCGTCGGAAAGGCTAAGTCACCACGATCGCATCGGTTCGCTGTTGCAGTGTTTTCGCTCACTGTTTTGCCACTTCGCTCGCTGTTTTGAGTCCACTTCTCTGCGTTCCAAGTCTTCGTGCTTTGTCCACTGGTTGGTAATGAATATAAGTTTGTTTTGGTGAATTTTGAGGGGTATTGGGTTGCCGTAAGCTCGATTTCTCGAAGACTTATAAGTGCAGTTTTTGGTTCACTGTTTTGGTGACTTTGGGGACTGTTTTGAGGGCTTTTGAGCTGCTGTTTTTGGGCGAATTTTGGAGAGTGTTTAGGGCAGTTTGTGCACTGGTTTGGGGGCTAAAATTAGGGTGATTTGGGTGCAATTTCCAGGGGCTAAATGGAGCAGTGGCTGGCGTGAACTGCAGGCCTAATTAGGGGCTGTTTTGTGTGTTTCTTGAGGCTGGAATGAGGGTGCAGTGGCGTGAATCTTTAGGGGCTGTGAAGGAGGCTTTGTGCGTGACTTCTAGGGCTGTGAAGTGGGGCTGTATGGGCGTGTAGATGTGAGAACTAGGGGCTGAATGGATGCTTGAACTGATTGGAGGCAGTGAATGGAGGGCTTGGACGTGAATGTGTAGAGAGGATAGAGGGCTGTTTTGATCTTCCAAAATGCTTAAGTGTTTTTGTTTGGAATGTGCTTGATGTGTATTGATATGTGCTAGGTGTTCCAAGGCAGAAATATATGTGTTTATATAGGCATTTTGGAGTGCATTTAATAGGTAGGCCAATGGCAATTAATTTGATACCAAACTTGGTTGAAATATAATGCATAATTGGATGGCTTTGTTGACATATACAAATGATAATTTGAAAATGCATCAAAGGTGGTGGGATGGTGATGGGCGTGGGGTGTAGGGAGTTAATGGTGTGGGGGGAGTGCTTGACTTGGTGAGGGAGGCCATTAAATGGTGTAGGGTTGGTTTAATAAATGGTTTGAAAAAATAATATTAAGGTAAAAGGTAAGGTCAAAGGTTAAAGTGAATAGGTAGAAGGGTAAGTCATGATGGAATAGTGTAAGGAAGGTAAAAATGGTGTCAATGTCGTGGGCCTCCTAGGTGGTGGGCTTGGTGTTTGGTTGGTTTTGGTTTAATGGGCTTTGGATGTGGATTTGGGTGTCTAGGTGGGCATGGAAGGGTTTGCGGTGATTTTCAGGTTGTAGACACGCTTTGAAACGGACTTTCAACAAGCGAACTCCGAGCGAACTTAGCAAATTAATTCCAAAAATATGTCAACTCTTGACTTAGCCTTTCCGACGACCGCTTTCTGCGACCTCCACGACTAAAAGGCGGTGCCTCCTTTCAAGACTCCTCATCGGGTTCGGTATGCAAAAATGCAATGCCTACAGTCGCCCCCACTTTGATGGGATTTGTTCAGTGTGTGACAGTGACAATCCTATCAAAGTTCGTGCAATGCATTTTTACTTACCTGGCTCGCCAGCTGCCGCATGGTTTGCCTGTTGTTCTGAACTGATGGTGCTAAGCCCCGTACCTAGGCGTCGCGGTGACGTCTCCATACCTAGAGAGCCACAAATGTCTGAGTGCTAACCCCGTACCTAGGGTGTCGCAGTGACGCCTCCGTACCTAGAGTGGCCACAAAGTTATGAGTGCTAACCCCGTACCTAGGGTTTCGCAGTGACGCCTCCGTACCTAGAGTGCCACAAATGTCTGGATGCTAACCTCGTACCTAGGGTGTCGCAGTGACGTCTCGTACCTAGAGAGCCACAAATGTCTGAATAGTCCACATGCCGTACCTGGCGTGCTAACCCCGTACCTAGGGCGTCGTTGTGGTCTGAATGCTAACCCCGTACCTAGGGTGTCACAGTGACGTCTCCGTACCTAGAGAGCCACAGATGTATGAGTGCTAACCCTGTACCTAGGGTGTCGCAGTGACGTCTCCGTACCTAGAGAGCCACAGATGTATGAGTGCTAACCCCGTACCTAGGGTGTCGCAGTGACGCCTCCGTACCTAGAGAGCCACAGATGTCTGGATGCTAACCCCGTACCTAGGGTGTCGTTGAAATGTCTCCATACCCGGAGTGCCGTACCTGGCTGAATTGATCTGATGTCTTCATACCCGGAGTGCCATACCTGGCAAAACTGATGCTGATATCTCCATACCCGGAGTGCCGTAATTGGCAGAATAATCTGGTGTCTCCATACCCGGAGTGCTGTACTTGGCAGAATTGATCTGATTTCTCCATACCCGGAGTGCCGTACCTGGCTGAATTAATTTGACGTCTAAACCAATGTGGGCCTCGCCCCCAAAATGCCATACCTGGCAGTACTTGATATTGATGCGATGTTTCATTTCCTCTCTTAAGATGATCTTTGGTAGCTAGATATATTTTCGCCCTCAACGAATGCTTGGCGTCAAAGCCAGAGAATCTTCAAAGTACTTGATATGCTCAACACCGATCGTCTGAGTAGATGATCTGAACTAGACTCCTAGTGTGTGTGTGTCAAGGCTCCTTCATAGCTTGTTCCTTAAGTTAGCTAACTCGAGGATTTTGCTTCGGAGAATCGGACCAGTGGGTCTAACCAACCTAGATGTCTCAATCACATTCTGTGATTACTTCAGCATACTCAATATGATATGATCTCTTGCATTTTATATTTTGTCTCTTTCCTTTTCTTTTCATCATTTTCATTCTTTTTTCTTTTTCTTTTCTTTTCTTTGACACGTCTACCCTTTAAGGTAGCATTTCTCCTCATGGTGGTCCTAATACTCGCCCATGGGTAGCTTCACGCTTATCGATTATAGGCGGCCTTTTTTTTTTTTTTTTTTTTTTTTAATCTCTGACCATATCATATATCGTAGCTTACGTAAACCAGAGTGGACACCCAGGCAAACGGTCATTCACCGATCTACCATCTCTTCCACTAGTCATCTCATTAACCACTCAGGCTTCCTGATGAGTGGTATTTATACCACTATTTCCCACTCATTTGACCTAATGTTTTGTATTGTTTCTCGAGTTTTATGAACGTTTTGATGTGTTTTGTTGTGATTTTGCAGATAAATAAAGTTTGGACAGCACTGGAGGCAATTTGGGGCAAATCCGGACAAAAATGCACCAGGTGGAATATTTCAGTCTTCAGCGCGTCGCGCCGCGCAATGCCTTGGCGTCGCGACGCCCACTGTGCACCGAAGATGCTAAAATGCGCCGTAGTCAACGGGTCAACAAGTTGAAAAGTTTGACTTTGCTAACATACGCCTGCCACGTGTCACCATCACAACGGAGATGCTAACGTGCGCCGTGCCACGTGTCAATATCTCATTGCTTGGACGGCCACCGCCTCACGTGTCATGCCACGTGTCGCCACATCATCGTCCACGTCAGCAGCCACGTCAGCAAGTCAACCGAGTCAACGTGCCACGTCATCATCAGCCAATCACAGCGTGCCACGTGTCCACATCTCATTCGTCGGACGGCCGCCGCCCCACGTGTCGCCACGTCACCTTCCACCTCATCACCATGACGCAAGCAATGACGTCATGAACAGTTGACACGTCAGCATGACGTAAGCGATGACGTCATGAACAGTGCCACATCATCGGATAAGATTTGAGCCGACCAACCAGCGTATGACACGTGTTACTGTAGCGCGCGGCGCGACGCGCAGCGAGCGTCGCGACGCGCGCACCCCATCCGCGCCTATAAATAGAGGGCGAGTTTTCAGTTTTTGTTGTACCATTTCCTCTCCCAAATCTTATGTAATTAGGGAGTTTCTCTCTCTCTAAGTTCTTTTTATTTAGTTTTTGTAATTTTTAACCAAGTTCTGTAATAATAATAATTTACTTTCTTTATTTTACAGTTTTTACTACTCATTATGAGGAGGTAACTTCCTTCTGTTAAGGTAAAAGGTAATTCTTTTACTATTACTTTTTAGATTTTTCTCCCATAAATATAATATATTCAAGTTTTAAATTGACTTAATCAGGATACCGCCAGATTGGTCGGTGGGTAATAATATTCCGCCTATATGGCTGGTTTAATTTAAATTCCGCCTTTATGGCTGGTTTATTTTCATGTTCCGCCTTTATGGCTGGTTTAATTTAAATTCCGCCTTTATGGCCGGTTGTTTTGATTCCGCCTTTATGGCTGGTTATTTCTGAAATGATTCCGCCTTCATGGCTGGTTGTTTTTAAATTAATTAAATCAAAATACCGCCTATATGGCTGGATGAAAATGTTTTTGCAAAGTTTATATTATACTATGGGAGAAATCTAATTAGTATATAGTAGAAGTAATTCCTTTTTACCTTAGCAATTTTATTTTAATTTACTTTCAGCAGTTATTTTGTTACATTTACTTTATGCAATTTTATTCTAAGTCTTTTAAGTTTTTAGCCCTAGTTATGTGTCATAGCTAAATTAGTTATCTAGGGTTGTGATGAATTTCAATTTAACTGGTTTATAAGGGTTAGATTATAGTTTGGGTAATTTAAAGATTTATTTATTGAGTCTTAATCTTAAAGCTCTTTAATTAACTGGCCATTAATTAATTTGATTAGGTAAACTTAAAATGAACTAGACATAGGGATTTTAAGTTTAAGACCTTAGACTCAATAGCCCACGATCTTCCTTGAGGATAGATAACCCTTTTAATAGATTTCCCTACAGGATAGGAATATACCTGTTAGGCGGGGGTAGCCATAATTGGAACTTGAACTTAATGAATCTAGGTAATTTGGTTGACATAGGAATATGGTTCAATTGAATTATACTAGATATTTGTAATTGACCATCGGAAGAGACTTTTACATAAGTTAGTGTTCCAGGTTAATAAATTGATATATTACCCAACTATAAGATAACTACTTCATCTTTTAAATAAAATTGAAATAAATCACAACCCTGGATAGTTTTTAATATTGAATTTCCTTAAAATCAACTTTTAAATTTTATTTGTCTTTAAATTTAGAATCGTCGTCATTTCAAAACAATCAAACAACTTAGATACTGGTAATCATTTGGCCCAATTAAATTAATAACAAAAAGGTTTTAAGTCCTCGTGGGATCGATACTTTTTATACTACTTGAACGATACGTACGCTTGCGTTATACGTGTGTGTTTACGCCGGTCAAGTTTTTGGCGCCGTTGCGGGGACTTAGTTATCTTTTATTATTAGTTTAAGGGTTAGATATTTTTACTTGTATCTAATTTCTTTTTACTTAATGTTTTTGTTTTCTTGTATTTCAGATTCTCAAGAAACTTCATGAGACGAACCAGAAGCTTTGAATTCCGACCACTTGACCCAGAAATTGAAAGAACTATCAGACAGTTGAGAAGGGAAAGGCGAGAAGGCCAAGAAGCTTTAGTCAACATGGAACCTGAACCTTTGGAGGTTGCACCACCAATTCCCATTCGAGACAGAACCATTCCGGTGGTAGATGGCCTCATTTCGTGTATTGTACTTCCTCCTTTACCAGCAAATGCAGGTGATATCAAAACTTGCATTCAGATGATTCAGCAAACAGTTCAGTTTGGGGGAAATGCAACTGAAGATCCTAATGCCCACATCAGCAACTTCCTGGAAGTCTGCGGCACGTTCAATTACAACCGAGGAGCTGAAGAAGCTATGAGGTTGAGAGTTTTCCATATTCCCTGAAAGACAGAGCAAAAGCATGGCTACATTCACTGCCAGCAGGATCAATCACAACCTGGAACACTCTTGCTACAAAATTCCTTGCAAAATACTTTCCACCAGCCAGAACTGCAAAGTTGAGAAATGACATCACATCCTTTGTGCAGCAAGATTCAGAATCTCTGTACGAAGCTTGGGAGAGATACAAAGATTTGCTCCGGAAATGTCCTCATCATGAAATTCCAAAATGGCTTCAAGTCCAGACTTTCTACAATGGACTGTCTGGACTGATGAGAACCACCATCGATGATGCTGCTGGAGGAGCTTTAATGGAAAAAGGAGAAGATCAAGCTTGGGACCTAATTGAAGAAATGGCCAACAACAACTCCTTGTGGCCAACAGAAAGAAGTCTGATTCAAAGAATTGCAGGAATATATGAAGTTGGAGCTAATACAGCAGTCAACACCAAGCTGGACCAGATTTGTAAATTTATGGAGAATCTCAACACTCAAAGCATCACTGGATCCACAAGTTCACCATATGGAGGAGCACCAGAACCACACCAATTTGAAGAAACGGTGAACTATGTCAACAATTTCAACAGACAGGCGAACAATCCATATTCCAACACCTACAACCCAGGGTGGAGGAATCATCCTAATTTTTCTTGGAGCAACAATGCAGGGCAGAAGAACTATCCACCACCTGGATTCCAGCAACAGAGTAAAGGCCAGGAGCAGACAAATGAACCAGTGATGGCAGAGATGCTAGCTCAATTAAAAAGATATGAAGCCATGATTCAGAGCCAATCAGCTTCCATCAAAGCACTGGAGAATCAAATCGGACAACTGGCCAACGCTCAAAGTTACAGACCACCAGGCAATCTTCCCAGCAACACAGAACCGAATCCAAGGAACCGAGGGAAGGAGCAATGTCAAGCCATTACCTTAAAGAGCGGTACTGAGATCAACAAAGATATTGGAGTCAAGATATCTCAAGAAGAAATTCCAAAAGAAACCGAGAAACAGATGGAGGAAAAAGAAGCAAAAGAAAAAGAAGTAAAGGAAAAAGTACCAGAACAAATCACTCCACCACCACATTTTCCTCAGCGTCTTCAGAAAAGCAAAATGGACAAACAGTTTGCTCGTTTCTTGGAGATTTTCAAAAAGCTGCACATTAACATACCATTTGCAGAAGCCTTGGAACAAATGCCCAGTTATGTCAAATTCATGAAAGACATACTTTCACGAAAACGGAGATTGGGAGATTATGAAACAGTAGCCTTGACAGAGGAATGCAGCGCCATCATTCAGAGGAAACTTCCCCCAAAGTTGAAAGATCCTGGCAGTTTCACAGTTCCTTGCACCACTGGAGAACATTACATTGGTAAGGCTTTATGTGATTTAGGTGCCAGTGTTAATTTAATGCCTTTTTCTATTTACAGGAAATTGCAAATTGGAGAAGCAATGCCCACCTCAGTATCTTTGCAACTTGCTGATCGTACACTCGCATTTCCGAGAGGAGTCGTGGAAAATGTGCTGGTTAAAGTTGACAAACTCATCCTTCCAGCTGACTTCATCATCCTTGACATGGAAGAAGATAAAGAAGTACCTATCATTCTTGGGAGACCATTTTTGGCCACAGGTAAAACTGTAATTGATGTGCAAAAATGAGAACTAACCATGAAAGTGCAGGACCAAGAAGTGACCTTTAATGTTTTCCAAGCCATGAAATTTCCAAGCGATGAAAAGGAAGAAGAAGAATGCTTCAGAATTGATGTTGTTGATAAAATTGTTCAGAATACTGAGTCAAATCCCACAGATACACTTGAAGCTTGCATCACCAACATGACTGATAGCGAGCTAGATGCTGAAATCTTGCAATGTATCAACTACCTTGACAAACCATTCCGATTCAAAGTAACACCACCAGTTGAAAGCTTGGAACTGCCAAAGAAAGATCGAATCAAACCTTCGATTGAAGAACCACCACAGCTGGAACTAAAGTTACTGCCAAGCCATCTCAGGTATGCGTTTCTTGGAAACTCTTCTGAATTACCTGTTATTATTTCTTCTTCACTAACATTGGAGCAGGAAGAAAAACTACTGAGAGTGTTACGAGAACACAAAAGAGCCATTGGCTGGACTATAGCTGACATTCGAGGCATTAGTCCATCATTCTGCATGCACAAGATTCTGATGAATGATGAATATAAACCAACAGTGGAGCATCAACGGAGACTCAATCCAATCATGAAGGAAGTCGTGAAAAAAGAGATCATCAAATGGTTGGATGCTGGCATCATTTACCCTATCTCAGACAGTACTTGGGTAAGTCCTATGCAGTGTGTACCAAAGAAAGGAGGAATTACTGTTGTCACAAATGAAAAGAACGAGCTGATTCCAACAAGAACGGTGACTGGATGGAGAGTATGTATGGATTACAGGAAGCTTAACAAAGCCACGAGAAAGGACCATTTTCCGCTGCCATTCATTGACCAGATGTTAGATAGACTTGCAGGACATGAATTCTATTGTTTTCTTGATGGATATTCAGGTTACAATCAGATTGCCATCGCACCAGAAGACCAGGAGAAAACTACTTTTACATGTCCCTATGGTACTTTTGCTTTCCGCAGGATGCCATTTGGATTATGTAATGCCCCTGCCACTTTTCAGCGTTGCATGATGGCCATTTTCTCAGACATGCTGGAGCAGAGTATGGAGGTTTTTATGGATGATTTTTCTGTGTTTGGAGATTCTTTTGACCATTGTTTGAAAAATTTGGAACAGGTATTACAAAAGTGCGAAGATACAAACCTGGTACTCAATTGGGAGAAATGCCATTTCATGGTACAGGAAGGCATTGTTCTGGTACACCGGATTTCACAAAAGGGAATCGAGGTAGACAAAGCAAAGATAGAGACAATTGAGAAACTACCTCCACCAACATCTGTAAAAGGGATTCGGAGTTTTCTTGGACATGCAGGTTTTTACAGGAGATTTATCAAAGACTTTTCCAAGATTGCCAAACCTCTTTGCAATCTTCTGGAAAAGGATGTGCCTTTCAACTTCACCAAAGAATGCCATAAAGCTTTCGAGATCTTAAAACAGAAGCTTATTTCTGCCCCCATCATTGTAGCACCAGATTGGACCCTTCCATTTGAGGTAATGTGTGATGCTAGTGATTTTGCTGTAGGTGCAGTTTTGGGACAATGCAAAGCAAAGATTTTCCACACCATTTACTACTCCAGCAGAACTCTGAATGAAGCTCAACTCAACTATACAACCACTGAAAAGGAGTTGCTAGCAGTTGTGTACGCTTTTGACAAATTCAGCTCCTATCTGCTGGGTCCCAAAGTGGTGGTTTACACAGATCATTCAGCCATCAAATACCTGATCACAAAGAAAGATGCCAAACCCAGATTGATCCGTTGGATACTTCTTCTGCAAGAATTCGACGTGGAAATTCGAGACAGGAAAGGAACAGAAAACCAGGTGGCAGATCACTTATCGAGGCTGGAAAATGGAGAAACAGCTGACAAAGAACTGACAATCAAAGAAACTTTTCCAGATGAACAACTGTTTTCCATAAAACAACAGGAAGTCCCTTGGTATGCTGACTATGTTAATTATTGTAACAGGAAAATGGCCGTTGGAATGGACAACTCAGCAACGGAAGAAGTTTTTCAAAGAAGTCAAACACTATGTCTGGGATGAACCGTACCTGTTTAAACGCTGTGCTGATCAATTATTGAGACGGTGTGTTCCACAGGAGGAAGTCAACAGTGTTTTGCAACACTGTCATTCATCACCATACGGCGGACACTTCAGTGGAAACAAAACTGCAGCCAAAGTCCTTCAATCAGGTTTGTTCTGGCCCACACTTTTTAAAGATGCTTATCTTTTTGCTTTTCAATGTGACAGGTGCCAGAGAACGGGGAATATTTCAAGAAGAAATGAAGGACTGTTGCAAAATATTCTGGAAGTGGAAATATTCGATGTATGAGGTATTGATTTCATGGGACCCTTTGTTCCATCATTTGGAAACCTGTACATTCTCGTTGCTGTAGACTACGTCTCCAAATGGGTTGAGGCAATTGCACTGCCATCCAATGATTCCAAAGTGGTGATCAAATTCCTGAAAAAGAACATTTTCACTCGGTTTGGAACACCTCGAGCAATCATCAGCGATGGTGGCTCTCATTTCTGCAACAAATACTTTGATGCACTCCTATCCAAATACGGAGTTACTCACAAAGTTGCCACCGCTTACCATCCACAGTCAAATGGACAGGTTGAAGTTTCAAACAGGGAGATCAAAAGAATCCTAGAAAGGACCGTTGGATCAACAAGGAGGGACTGGTCTACAAAACTAGATGATGCATTATGGGCCTACAGAACAGCTTACAAGACACCCATTGGTATGTCTCCATATCAATTGGTGTTTGGGAAAGCATGCCATCTGCCAGTTGAGCTTGAACACAAGGCGTATTGGGCACTTAAGAAGTTGAATCTTGACTCACAAGCTGCAGGAGAGAAAAGACTTCACCAACTCAATGAATTGGAGGAATTTCGCCTACAGGCTTATGACAATGCCAAATTATACAAAGAAAAGACCAAAAAATGGCATGACCAAAAAATAGTGCACAGACAGTTAGAACCAAGACAGCAGGTGTTATTGTACAACTCGAGGTTAAAAATTTTCCCTGGAAAGCTGAAATCTAGGTGGTCAGGACCATTTGTGATCACTCAGGTTTTACCATATGGAGCTGTTGAATTACTGGATCCCAAAACCAACAACACATTCAAAGTTAACAGTCAGCGTGTCAAGCACTACTGGGGAGAATCATTTGAGCGACAAAAAGAAAGTGTCATACTTTCTAATCCAGCATAAACGTTCAAGAAGTCACGTCTAGCTGACGACATTAAACTTAGCGCTCGCAGGGAGGCAACCCATGCAATTTTTGTATATATTGTAATTTGGTGTGATTTAATTTTGTGTGTTTAGTTTTTACAGATTAAGTCATTTCAAGATGGACGAAGCTCTCTCAAATCTTCACAAGCAATTTCCTTCTCTCCCTCAAAAATCTCTGATGAAAGTCTACAAAGCTCGCTTGGAACGAATGAGGTTACTGACAATCTATGGTGTTCCCAATGACATTCGTTGGGTAATTGAAGCACGAGTCCGATTGGCAGGTGAATCTTCTGACTCTTTTATTTCACACTTGCCTGGTTTTGGAAGAAGCACCTATTCAAAGAAACGAAGAGCTAAACAAATGGGTGTTTGTTACAAATGTGCACGTTGGAATTGCAACAGTCGTTGTCGTTCTTTAGGAATGGTGTCTGATAATCGCGAAGACAAAATTAAATTCATTAGGGATGGCTTGAGTAAGGAGTCTTTAGATGATATATCTTCGACTCTTGAGACGCATCCCAGTGGATATGTTCACATAGAATTTCGCAGATTACATACACAATTTCAAAAAGAAAGACAACAGTTAAGTCTTGGGAATTTGACTAAAAAAGACCCTGTTTGCCAATTTATAAGAAAATTGGATGGGAAGCTTGTCCCTGACGCATAGACGTTAATCAAGCTGTTTATTTTTTTTTGTATATATTATATTTCTTTTGTCTTTTCCTAATAATTTTAATTTGTTTTGTTGTTTACTTTTTCTCCGACAGGATCCAGATCTTGTTGACTATCATGATCTATTTTACTATTTTGCTACTAATCGTCCTTTGGAAGATACTTGTGCTATTTTTACTCACCATTTTCAGGTATTATAAATTCAACTCATCATTGCACCTTTGAAGTTATCCAGAGTAAAAAGAAAGAAATACATAAAAAAAATGGAAGCCACTTCAAGAAGACGAGTTGAAAACATCTGTGTGTTTTGCGGTAGTACTGTTGGTACTAAACCACAATACATAGAAGCAGCACAGGAATTGGGTCGAGTATTAGCTGCAAGGAATATGCACTTAATATATGGCGGAGGAAATCTCGGACTTATGGGGATCGTTTCAAAGGCCGTTCAAGAAGGGGGCAGTCATGTTTTGGGAATCGTCCCAAAACCCTTGGCAGAGGCGAATCTTATTGGATCATCAAACGGAGAGGAACTGATCGTATCAGGTATGTCTGAACGCCTGGTAGAAATGATTAACCGTGCTGATGCTTTTATTGCTTTACCAGGTGGTTTAGGTACATTGGAGGAAATTTTTATAGTTCTATCTTGGGCGAACCTGAACATACACCAGAAACCAATTGGACTACTCAACGTTGATGGATTTTATGATTTTCTTTGTGTGTTTCTTGATGATGCTCGGAGAAATGGATTCGTGTCAAAACCTATGAAAGAACTCCTCTTCACTGCCAGACTTGCTCCGGATCTAATAGACCAACTCATAGCCTATGAACCACAAGTTGACCGTATCCTATCAAAGATAAATTGGTCTGAGGACGATCGTGGTAAAAGACGTCGAATTAATCTGGATCTTAACCTTTAATTTCCTGTAGAATTTCAGTTAACCAGGTATTATCCTTCTAACTCTTCTTCTACTGATTAAGACATTGGGGACAATGTCTCATTTAGGTTTGGGGGAGGAATTTAGTTGATTAGTACCTTGTTTTAGTTTGTATGTTTTTTTTTTTTTTTTTTTTTTTTTAGTCCAAAATTTTTCGAAAAAAAAAAAATTGAAAAATTTTCAAAAATTACAAAAAGATTTTGCATTTTTGTGTTTTTATTTTGACTAAAAAGGTGAAATTGGAGAGAGGTAGCTGAGTAAGGAGTTTTCACTCCTGATACGTATCTCAAACCATATATTTCAAAACAAGTTAATTTTTGTTTATTTCCTTTTAAATTATTTAATTTGTGAATTCTCCATAAAACTGACTAAAATGAATCTTCATATGTTCAGTTGACAGGTATTATGAACTTACATGGAACATACAGTCATGAGATAAAATTGAAAAGTTTGTAATATTCCGTGCTATAGTTTAATTGGAGAAAGCATCTCTAAATAGTGATGGAGTAAAAAAAAAAAAAAAAAAAAAAAAAGTCCGAGATCCGAGTTATTAAGTCTGTAAGGGTGTTTTAACACCTAGTACCCTAAAACCAACTGGTTTGGGAGTCACTGGCCCAAAGCTTGTTACATGGATCGAAGATGCTGCAAAAATATAAATATCTGAAGTCTGAGTAATTAAGTTCGTAGGGGTGTCTTAACACCTGGTGCCCTAAAGCCAACTGGTTTGGGAGCCACCGACCCAAAGCTCGCTACATAGACGGAAGATATTGTATATAAATAAAAAAATAGAGAAAAAATCAAAGAAAAAATCAGAAAAATCAGAAAAATTATTCCATTGCTACAAAAAGGTGTGAAATCTGACAGAACTTTAGGACAAAAATATTACTCTCTTATCAACTGCACTTATGACTGTCGTGGGCAAAAAATGAGTTGATTAATATTTTGTTAGCTGTATATATGAAGAATGGTAAAAATAATCGGAGAATTTACTTATTCGGTAATTTAGAAAGAAACAAAACAACTAGTAACTTGGAGTAGAATTTTCACCTGATTAGTCATTATCTTTCTTTATTCTCTTTTCGCTTGTCTTTTTGCTTTTGTGTGCATTATTTTTACTAACTTTTTACTTTTGTAAAATGTTTGTGGGTATCATTACTGTAAACCCTCACGAGACTACACTCGTCCACTAGGGACACCTAGGGGTTTAAAGGCTTGTTGCATACGCTAAATGCAACCGTGATCCCTACGAAAGTGGCTTAGTTAAAATTATTTTTATGTTATTTTACTTTCTGTTTTGCTCGAGGACTAGCAAAATGTTAGGTTTGGGGGTGTGATGAGTGGTATTTATACCACTATTTCCCACTCATTTGACCTAATGTTTTGTATTGTTTCTCGAGTTTTATGAACGTTTTGATGTGTTTTGTTGTTATTTTGCAGATAAATAAAGTTTGGACAGCACTGGAGGCAATTTGGGGCAAATCCGGACAAAAATGCACCAGGTGGAATATTTCAGTCTTCCTTTCTGCCGTTGACAATGAGGGCCTCGCCCCCAGGATCTATTCCCGAAACTCAAACTCAAATGGGCCTCAACCCTCAGATTCCTTCTCAATTCTGATACCAATGCGGGTCTTGACCCAAGGGTTACTACTTGAACTCAATACAGTGCTTTCAAGATTCCTGATTATCTTATTCTTGTTGCTTTCTTCTTCCATCTTCTAAACCTGTGAAATTGAAACAAAAACAAAACACAGAAGACAAGATGCATGTTTGTTACGTGTATGCATGAGTGAACTTCCTATCCCATTGGGTTAGGTCTTCTGCCGGCTCTTCAGGCAAAAGACAGTTTCAGCCTGTCCACGTTGATCGGCTCGGTGAACTCGTTCCCTTCCAAATCTGACAACCTCACTGCTCCGTTTCCCATTACCTTCTGCACAATGTAGGGTCCCTCCCAGTTTGGTCTGAACTTCCCCCTTGGGTCTGTTGTCGACGGCCTCGACTGCTTAAGTACCAGATCACCTTTTTTGATCTTAGTAGGACGCACCTTCTTATTGAATGCCCGAGCCAACCTCTTCTGATAAATCTGCATGTGATGCAAAGACTTCATTCTCTTTTCATCAAGCAGTGCTAACTGTTCAAACCTCTGTGCTGCCCATTCTAATTCAGGCAGTCTTGCTTCTGCTAACACTCTCATAGACTGAACCTCAACCTCTACTGGCAGCATCGCTTCCATCCCATAAACCAATGAATAGGGCGTGGCTCCTGTTGCAGTTCTCACAGAAGTCCTGTATCCCCACAAAGCATAAGGTAGTTTATCGGCCCAATCTCTGCAGTTCTCTGTCATCTTGGCCAATATTGTCTTGATGGTCTTGTTGGCTGCCTCAACTGCCCCATTAGCATGTGGCCTATATGGTGAAGACTTGTGATGGCCTATCCCATATTTCCTCAACATTGCTTTGGTCTCTCTCTGAAACTGAACCCCATTATCTGTAACCACATGGTGCGGCATACCATACCGACAAATGAGATTCCGAGTTATAAACTTGGCCATCTGCTTCGCTGTCACCTGGCGGAATGATTCTGCTTCCACCCATTTTGAGAAATAGTCAACTGCTACTACAATAAACCGATGCCCATTCGATGCATTTGGTCGAATCTCCCCAATCATGTCGATTCCCCATGCTGAGAAGGGCCATGGCTCTGACAACCCATGCAACTCTGTGTGCGGCAAGTGATTCAAATTACCATGCACCTGACAATCATGACAATGTTTCACCATTCTTGCACAGTCTGTTTCCATAGTCGACCAGTAAAAACCCTGTCTCACTATTTTGCGTGACAAATTCAACCCGTTCATGTGCGGACCGCATACCCCGGCATGTATTTCTTCCATTACCTGCTGGGCGGCTTCTTTCTTCAAGCATTTCAACTGAATACCATTTGCCTGCCTCTTGTACAGTTCTCCTTTCAAAATAACATACTGGGAAGCTAATTTCTGAATGGCCAATCTGTCTTTTCTGCTCGCTTCTTCTGGGAATTCCCCCCGTTCCAGATACCTTTGAATGTCATGGTACCAAGGTTTCCCGTCATCAACTTCTACTTCCATTATCTTCTCTGTCTCATGCACTGGTTTGCTTGCCGTAGTCAACACGAACGGTCTCATTACCAGTTTCTCTGGATTTTCCCATGTTGCTGCGAGTGTAGCTAATGCATCCGCCATCTGGTTTTCTTCTCGAGGCAGGTGCTGAAACTTACAATCAAGGAGGGCTTGTGCCAAGTTCCTGAGATGAAACAAGTAAGGCTTCAACCGTTCTTCCTTTAGTTCACATTCCCCTTGCATCTGTCGGATTACCAGCAATGAATCCCCGTAAACCTCCACATTCTCGGCTTTCAAGGTTATCAGTGCAGTTAACCCAAAAGCACAAGCTTCGTACTCAGCCATGTTATTAGTTACTCCGAATGTCAATCTCTTGGCCATAGGTAGGGTTTCTCCTTCAGGGGTTACTATCACAATGCCAATTCCAGCCCCTTTACAATTCACTGCTCCATCAAAATACATCTTCCATCCCTGGATTTCTATTGCCTGGATCTCCTCATCTGGGAATTCAAACTTGTATTGGTCCCCTTCAACAGGCTGCAGTGCCAAGAATTCTGCCACAGCTCGCCCTTTGACGACCTTGGAAGTAAGGTATTCAATGTCAAATTCTGTCAGCAATACTAACCATCTGCCCAACTTCCCAACTAATGAAGGCACTGAATGCAGATACTTCAAAGGATTCTCTTTTGCTACCACTTGGATCTTGTAGGACTGAAAATAATGCCGTAATTTCCTGGATGCCCACACCACTGCCAAACAAATCTTTTCCACTTCCTGATAACGTGCTTCATATGGAAGTAGCTTCTTGCTAAGGTAGTAAACAGCATGCTCTACCCCTGTCTCATCGGCCTGTACAACCATCGCCCCCAGTGCTTCAGGCTCAATTGCCAAATAAAGCACCAAAGGTCTACCTTGTCTCGGAGGTCTCAACACATGAGGCTTCACCAAATAATCTCTGACTTTATCAAAAGCTGCTTGGCACTGCTCGTTCCACTTCACTGGCTGATCCTTTCTCAACAGCTTGAAAATAGGCTCACATACTGATGTCAACTTGGCAATGAACCTGCTGATGTACTGGATTTTTCCCAAGAAGGCTCTGACTTCTTTTTCAGTTTTTGGAGCGGGCATCTCAGTAATAGCCTTGATCTTATCAGGGTCCACTTCTATTCCTCCCTTTCCCACTGTGTGTCCAAGCAACTTTCCCGATGTCACTCCGAATACACATTTCTTAGGATTCAACCGCATATTATATTGGTCAACCCTTTTAAGGAACTTCTCCAATGCTTCAATGTGCCCGACTCTTGTTTCTGATTTTACCATCATGTCATCCACATACACCTCAATCTCCTTGTGCATTAAATCATGAAACAAAGTAGTGGCCATCCGTTGATAAGTGGCTCCAACATTCTTAAGCCCAAACGGCATCACTTTATAACAGTAAGTACCACATTCTGTAACAAAGGCGGTCTTGTGCTTATCTTCTTCGGCCATGAGCACTTGATTATATCCTGAGAACCCATCCGCAAATGAGTACATGGCAGACAACGCCGCACTATCTATAAGCACATCTATATGCGGTAAAGGAAAGTCATCTTTCGGGCATGCCTTGTTAAGATCTCTATAGTCAACACACATTCTGACTTTGCCATCTTTCTTTGGCACAGGCACGATGTTGGCCAACCACTCGGGGTATTTCACTACTTCCAGAAAACCGACATCTATCTGCTTCTTGACTTCTTCTCTCTGACTTTCTCCGCCCATTCTGGCCTCATCCGTCGGAGTTTCTGCTTTACTGGCTTCATATTCAGATAAGTTGGAATTGCATGTTGAACGATGCTTCTGTCTACTCCAGGCATATCTTCGTAAGACCAGGCGAACACTTTAGCATATCTGGCTAATACTTCTTCCAACTTCTCACGTTCTTCAGCGGTAATCTCACTTGCAATCAAAATTTCCTTAGGATTCTCAGATGTACCAAGGTTGAATGCATTTGTCTTAGCAGAACCAATATCAAAAATGCTCAAGTCATGCAAGTTAGAGGAAATGGACTCAAGCGAATAAGCAAAACGGTAGTCTTTATTGCCAACAAACGCAGGAGTACATTCGAACAAATCAGGGAGACAAATATCGTCATCATCTACAGACATTTCTCCCTTCATAATTGGATTCTTCTCAGCCTTCTCTTCTTCATCGAGAGTTAGAGTCTCCAGAATCATGAGTTCTTCCTCCCACTTTTCTTCTTCTTTCTCTGCAACTCCTTCTGCTACCAGTTTCTTTCCCAATATATCTTGGAAAATTTCAAACCCAGGCACCACAACTCCATTGATTGTCACGGGTTCAGGCTCTCCCTGATACCCCGAAGCTTTGACAAAGCACTCCATCAACTTTAGCCCTTTCTTCTTGGCCTTTATTTTATCTTCATCAGATCGGTACCCCAGACCCCTTCGAGTATTCTGCCCTTTGAAATCGGGCAATGTCGAACCTTGACCGGGCTCAAATTTCAATTTTTTCCATAATCCGAGCAACCTTGGGGTCCACCCATTCTTCAAAAGTCGCTGACACTTGGAATCTTGCAAAAGGCTGTATTTCTAAGGTGGCTACTGTATTGTCAGGCTCAGCCCCAATGGTGATAACTTCTCCTCCATACGGGAACTTAATCATCTGATGTAGGGTAGAGGGCACCCCTCCAAGCTTGTGAAACCAAGGCCTTCCAAGCAATAAGGCAAATGTGGCTGGGATGTCCAGCACTGTGAATTCAACTTCATCCTCGATTGGGCCAACTTTGACCATTGCTACAAAAGTACCTTCAACACCTCGTTTACTATCATCATAGGCTTTGATGGTCATGTTCGAGGGGTTCAGGTCCGTCGGCTTAATACCCAGCCTTGTCAGAATCTTTAACGGGCACACATTAATGGAGGAGCCGTCATCCACCATCACACATGATGTCTTTTTGCCTTTCACCTCAGCTCGGATAAAGAGAGGCCTATTGTGGTTCCTTCCTTCAGCTGGAAGTTCTTCATCAGAGAAAGCTATCTGCAAGACCTCTTTCTGTACCGACCCGACAAACATAACCGGATTAGCATCATCTGGTACAATTATTTTGCTTAGGGCCTCCACCATAGCCCGCCTATGTTCTCCAGATGCACATAATAACTCCCAAATGCTCAGATGTGCTCGAGTCTCCTTCAACTGCTGTAGCACTACATTCCCCTCAACAGGCTCGGTATTCTCGGCCATTTCTCGGCCGTCAGTCAACACTTCCTTCTATTTTTCAGCAGTATCATTGTAAAAGCGTCCACTCCGGGTCATGCCTTTTACTTCTTCTTCTTCACCACCACTTGAAAAATCCTCCCAGAAATCATTCTTTTTTTCAGTCTCATCCTCACTACTGCTGTCCCAAATACCTAGGCAATAGGCTTGTTGGTCAAGGGTCTGAAGGACAAGTTCCTCGGGTAGGCCGGAACCAATCATGTAGGTAGGTGGAGGGACTGAGTGGTAATTGGGCAAGGGGTTGCGGTGAGTGTTTGGTTGGTCTTTCTCTGGGTTAGGAATTTCGCGGGAGTCAATCAAATCTTGGATTTCATGGCGAAGGCGGGCACAGCTATCAGTGTCGTGACCATGTTGTTGGTGGAAACGACAGTATTGGCTCATGTCAAGATGTGGCGGGGGAGGATTTGGGAGTGGCTTAGGTTCCAAGGGTTTTAAAAGCCCTTGTTTGGTTAATTTCTCCAGTATTTTGGACAGTGGCCTGCCCAAGTTGGAAAAGCGTCTGTTTTTTATTGCCGCAACCTCCGCGGTAACAGGCTTTGTTCCTGAAGTTCCTCCGATAGTTCTCTTGTTCAGATTGTAAAACTTTCTATTTTCAGCCTCTTCTTCTTCTATGTCCATGACAGTTTCTCTCAACTGTCGGAAATTGGTGATCATGGAGGTCATCCTCCTCAGCTTACTATAGATAGAGGGCTTAGTGCCCTTGATAATCATTTTGATTTGGTCCTTCTCTGAGGGCCTTGTTTGCATCTTCAGCAGCTGGCTTCTCCAACGATCCACATATTCTTTGAAGCTTTCATCAGGCTTCTGTTTAGTATTCTCCAAGTCGCGGAGCGACAAGTCGATCTCTAAGTCAGTCACATATTGTTTTAAAAAAGCATCGGCTAGTTCTCTCCATTCTTCTTTAATCTTCTTCTCAAGGCTGTGGTACCAGACCACAGGAGCTCCTTCAAGTGACATGCCGAACATTTTCTGGACCTGGCGCTTTGACAAACCTACTGAACTCATAATTGAAACATAATGGCGGAGATGGACCCTTGGATCTCCATTTCCATTGAACTTGGCCATATCTGGCATCTTGAACTGAGCAGGCAACTGTTCCTCAAAGGTCATTGCCTCATAGTCTAACAAGTCTTCGTCCTTACCCTTCATCTTGCGGGTAACTGACTCAACCTGGTCACGGAGCTTCTGTAATTCTGCCTGAGACCCGGCCACTCTTCCAGCGGCATATTCAGCCATGTCATCTTCAAACATTGGGATATCATCATTAACCCTGTTTTGAGGCTCTTCACGCCTCTCATTCTCGAAACTACCCCCAGCACGGGGTACAGCCACATTAGACATGGCAGCAGTCAGAGCTTGCAGTTGTTCAGTCATTTTAGCGAGATTTGCTTCCATCTGATCCATTCGAGACCTCTCGTTGACAGATTCACTCATGTTATCACTGGTCTTTTGATGAGTCTGCCTTCTTCCCTAACCCAATGGGAATCTATGATGGCTTTTTTAAACACAAGGGTTAGCATGATGCATGTATGCATGATATGCGTGAGATGAGTATTAATGCATGAAATAAATAAGCTCGTATAAGAATTTACAATAGTCGGCCCGTTATCATTTCAAAGTATTTAGTCACACTATTGCGTAGTGCAAACTTGTCCCAGTTGAAAAGGCCCAACATGTTTACACTTTGCGATAATATAACTAAATGACTTCAAATAATAAGAGGCCTAAACACAAAATAGCCCATTAGCATTTTAGAAGCTTTTGGCCTAATTGTCAAAGGACATGAACTTGTCCCTGTTTAAATGGCCCAACAAGTTCACATTTATTGACAAAAAGTCCAACTGAATCCAAATGATAATGGTCCAAAACACAAGCAATACTAAATATTTTCTAAAGGTCATAAAACTAAGGTTCATGTGTAAGTTCTAGGAATGTAAACAAAGGCCCTTATTGACAAAGGATTACCCACAACTAGGACTCCTCATTCAAGGGTTCAAACGACCAAGTGAGTGCACCTTATATGTCAACAAGTTAAGGTATATGACTAACTGTCAAATGGATTTCCCGTTGTAGATTCCCCAGAGGGAGGGCGGAGCAAAGCTCACCGTGGATACCCAGGCCCCTTAGGCTCTTATCGCTTGGTGACAGGAATAAACAACGAGTCCTCCAAATTAGTCTATCACATGAGATGATTATCTAGATGCCTTCGCAGCTTTTCCTTATAAAAAGGTAGTGAGTGAAGGAAGACACCAACCATCCCCTAGGAAAATGATTATCTAGGTGCCTTCACAGCTTTTCCTTGTAAAAAGGTAGTGAGTGAAGGAAGACACCAGACATCACCTAGCCCTAACAATGCCATTGATTAAATTCCTTAAACTTACAGTAAACATGGTTAATTAAAACACAAATCCAACCATTACAAGACATGTTTCGAGGCCGATTCTCTATCCCCAGTGGAGTCGCCAGACTGTAGGACACAGAAACTGGGCGACGCATGCTGTTCTAGACTCAAGGCCTAGTTGAGAGTACGGAGTAGCCCACGGGGGACTAAACCGGAGAATAATGGAGTCGCCACCCGGTGTGAACCGGGAAAATGATTTAAGGCCGCACTCACCCCTCGCAAGGGAAGACCTCAAACCGTTGGGTTCGGAATGGTCCCTTACTTATGTCAATTGTAATAATTGGATTTGT
This sequence comes from Zanthoxylum bungeanum, assembly GCA_019454045.1. Taxonomy (NCBI): domain Eukaryota; kingdom Viridiplantae; phylum Streptophyta; class Magnoliopsida; order Sapindales; family Rutaceae; genus Zanthoxylum; species Zanthoxylum bungeanum. Next base: position 64,576 of record SKCR01014391.1, read on the forward strand.
GCAATATTAACCTAGTCTACAAGACATATATTGGTAGAAATTATTCTAAACACACCACAACTTAAATTATTGATACAAAAATAATTAATTACATCACATTTAAAATAAAACAACATTACAACAACATAATCATGCTTCAAATACAAATTTAAGTGAAATGAAATATGTGAGCCTATTAAGTGGTACGGGGCGTTGTATCCCGAGTGCAAACCATATTACCGTCCATTCGGATTCGGCTATGGAATTTATGTCCGGGTTTCCATCCAATATACCACAAAAAAGGAACACATGTTCCATTCACCCAAAATTACATCATGTACTAATTAATAACATTCATGCGACCGAAACATAAATTGCATTTATTTCGTGTAAACTAATTCTAAATGACATACTAAAATAGCCAAATAAACTACATGCATTTCTACGTCATTATTTCATGTAAACTAATTCTAAATGACATGCTAAACTAATTCATGTTAATCAAACAAAATTCATTTCTTAAATCATTATTTCATGCAACTAAGTTTCATACAACATACTAAATTAATTTAACACATTAAACACATAAAATACATTTTTTAGGCCATTATTTCATGTGAGTCAATTCCAACAACATGCCAAGCTAACTATTCATGTTAAAATATCATAAAATACATTTTTAAATTATTATTTTATGTGAGAGAATTTTGTAAAATAAACCCTCAGGTCTAACCTTTTTGTCGTTGCTCGGAGGCGCGTTACACGGCCGTCGGAAAGGCTAAGTCACCACGATCGCGTCGGTTCGCTGTTGCAGTGTTTCGCTCACTGTTTTGCCACTTCGCTCGCTGTTTTGAGTCCACTTCTCTGCGTTCCAAGTCTTCGTGCTTTGTCCACTGGTTGGTAATGAATATAAGTTTGTTTTGGTGAATTTTGAGGGGTATTGGGTTGCCGTAAGCTCGATTTCTCGAAGACTTATAAGTGCAGTTTTTGGTTCACTGTTTCGGAGATTTGGTAACTGTTTTGGGTGTGTTTGAGCTGCTTTTTGGGCGTGATTAAGGAGGATGATTTGAGGGCTGTGTGCACTGGTTTGTGGGGCTAAAATGGGGTGGTTTAGACGCAAGTTTCAGAGGTTAAACTGAAGCAGTGGCTTGGGCATGTAAGGGGACTGTATAAGGCAGTGGCTTGGGTGTGACTAAGGCAGTGAAGGAGGCTTGTATGGGCGTGACAATGTAGGGCTGAATGGAGGCTTGTATGGGCGTGACAAGGTAGGGCTGAATGGGTGCTTGACTTGAGGCGTGAGGAGGCAGTGAGGATGTAGGGCTGAATGGGCGTGATCAAAGGCAGTGAAGAGTGGCAGTGATGGGCGTGACTTCAAGGGGGAATAAGGGGGCTGTTTTGTTCTTCAAATGCTTAAGTGAATGCTTGGTATGTGCTTGATGTGTATAGATATGTGCTAGGTGTTCCAAGGCAGAAACATATGTGTTTATATAGGCATTTTAGAGGGCATTAATTGGGTTGGCAAGGTGATGTTGAAGGACATTTATTAGGTTGGCAAACTTTGTTGAAAAATGGTGAAAGGTTGATGTAAAATGGTGATGGCTTGTTGAAAATATACAAAAGTGGTATTAATTGTGTTGAAAATAAATAAAAGGAGTGTATTTAAGGTCTTGGGCGTGGGGTATAACAATTAAATGGTGTAGGGTTTTCTAATAAATGGCTTGGAAAAAATGGTGTTAAGGTAAAAGGTGAAGTCAAAGGTCAAAGTAAGTTTGGTAGATGGGTGAATCTTGTTTGAATAGTGCATGGAGGGGTAAAAATGGTGTCATGGACGTGGGCCTAATGGGTGGTGGGCTTAGTGTTTGATTTATTTTGGTTTCATGGGCTTTGGATGTGGGTTTAGGTGTTTAATTGGGCTTGGAAGGGTTTGCGGTGATTTTCGGGTTATTGACACGCTTTGAAACGAACTTTTAACAAGCAAACTTTGAGCGAACTCAGCGAATTAATTCCAAAATGTATTATCTCTTGACTTAACCTTTCCTTCGACCGCTTTCCGTAAACTCCACGACTAAAAGGCGGTGCCTCCTTTCAAGACTCCTCATCGGGTTCGGTATGCAAAAATGCAATGCCTACAATATCAATGTAAGGTATCATTGGATACGGGACATCCTGAGTTCGAGGCTGATTCAACTCAGGAAAATTCACACCGACGACAACGGTGCCGATATGTTCACGAAGGTCTTGCCGAAGGAGAAGCTTGAATTCTGTCGTGCCTTAGCCGGGATGACAAAACTCTCCACATAGTCAGAGTGGGGAGATTCAGAGAACTACGATTGGCTTGATCCCAACTCAGGGTACATAGGCAGTCATACAGATGCAGCCAGGGGAGGATCCTTTGGAGGATCCGGTTTGGATGATTAATGGTCGGTTCAGATTTTGGGGAATCTTCACCGAGGGGGAGATTTGTTGACAGCTTCAAAGCATGAAGACTTCATGCAATAAATCCAAACCCACCGAAAGCAAGAGAAGCTGTGGACAGCTTGTGTGCAAGCTGTATATGTGTGTGTACAAACCGCGTGACACTGTTCACGCGGTTTGATCAGTATATAAGGAGCCCAAAATCATAATGTTAAGTATCCCTAAATGTGTGTGTAGAGAGTTGAGTGAGTTTGAGAGTTTTTTGTAAAGCTTGTATTGGAAGCTTTGTAATTCTTTTGTGGGTATATATAAAAGAAGAGTTTTCTCTTATTTTCCCCTCTCGTGTGTGTGTTTAATCACAACAGTCACTAATATGGTCTAAGAGGGCATGCTAACCCACACTTACGGCCAAGTCATTATCATGTCGCTAATATGGTCTAAGAGGGCATGCTACATCTACTTTTTCAAGCCTTCAAAATCGTAGAAATAATGAACCCATGATCAGACGCAGAAGCTCTTATTATTTAAAATAGAGAATTTGGAATTTAGAGAATAGGATTGTCATTGTGACTGTCTATTTCAATTCATTTATTTTCTCCTGTGCTTCTTGTTAACAGTCTTTCATGTTGGATCATACAATTAATTATTTGATAGATGATTGGTTCAACTTTCTCTCAATTTCTTATGTCATATTGTCCCATCTTTCAAATTTCCATTCCTCTAAAATTTTATTATAGGTATGGAACCAAACCAACTCAAAGGGTTTTTTACACTATAAAAAAAGACCTATAACGACTTATAAGTTCTGTCGTGATACTTTTTTTATGACAATTTTTATTTGTCATCTATCTATATATCATAAGGGTACGATAGATGTTTTATCTATTACGAAATATGTAATTATAAAATATTATCGTGAGTATATCATAAAACTGTCACGTGGTTAGAATGAACATGTGGTGGTTCGAATTTGACAAGATTTTTTATTTTTAAAATAAAGATGACTTTAGAAGAAAGAAAAGAAAATAAAGCTTGCTTAGTTTCATTTTTTATAGTTTAAACCATCACTACAAAATTAAATATAAAACATTAAAATATTATTATAACTATAAAATGGTAGGAATAAATTGCATAATTAAGTATTTCATTCTTTTATAATTCTTATACCATAACTCGTCATATTCGTAAAATATTAATATGGCTAAACAATTGTTGTGTATTTGAAAAATGCTATAATAAAATTTGCAACATCTCATCCTTCTTGTACTACATTTTCAATCAAATGCTCTATTAGATAAAATAAAATTTATTTCACTTTTTATGAAATAATATTAAATTAATTAATTAATAACATAAATTATGCTTAGTAAGAAACAAAATTATTATGTATTTAGTAAGAAACAAAATTATTATGTACACAACTCGATTAGTGGTGAATGCGTTTACTGTCTGTAATCATCTGAGTTAAAACATAGAATACACTTTCATTTTCTTTTAATTTGACTATTATCATCTACTGTTGGTCTTTTTTTCTTCAAATATAACATAAGGAAAAGAATGTAACATCCCCAATCCGGGAATATTACTAGCAGACAACAGAATCCCACTGTCACCTAAGCCTCCGATTTAAACCATAAATCAACCATATATGCAAACATTTTCTCATCAAGCAGAAAAAATTGTATGAAATTTTCAACATGGTACGTACACAATCCAGTGTGAAAAAACCACACATTTACATAAATTTTAGATCACAGAAACTCAAAAGAAAGTACATTATATATGATGTTGACACAACATGATGAACCTATAAAACTAATGACTGCATTGCTGCTCCTATCTCGAATCCATGTCTCTCAAAATACAGCAATGGCTCACCAAAAGGAAGGCCCTACAAAACCTGGAGAGTGGGGGTGAGACCTAAATAACTCAGTGAGTGGAGCTATAAAACTAGAAAACAAACAATATTAGAAATGCTCATTATCAAATGTAACAACTTTCAGGATTCTTAAATCATAAACTAGAGTTTTCCCTAATTTTTTTTTGAAAACAATGAGAAAATATCAACATCATCATTAGAAATATTATCAGTCAATCTGTATATAATCTTGTGGTCTTTGGGCATTGTACACACAGTCCCCTAAGCCATTAAACATGACAACTGGGGTGCTACCAGTGTCACCAACCTATCTTTGAAATATCCGGGTCTGGGGGCATTGTACTCACAGTCCCTATAGCCCAATACCCAAGATCTATAGGCATCTGTCATCTCTAGTTCTGTATCCCGTGTGCACATGTCTATATCTGGTATCAATACTGATACCCATTAATACCATGTCCATCAATTCCATATCCGTCAATTCCATATCCGAATCAAGTAACATCTGAGGTGGGTTTTCTCTTATGCCTCAAAAATCATAAATCCATATGTTTGAAATCATTTTCACCATCAAAACGTTTATCAGAAATCAAGTTTTATCAAAACTTTTAACCATATTTCTCATTTTCATGAAATTATCATTTTAAGTAAAACAAGTAAATCAATTATCTACAAAATCACAACCAAAACCACATTCAAAACTCTAAAATAAGTACTCCACTCACAGTGCTAAGACAAATCGGGTGTGGTATGCGGAGTCGTTGACCTCCGAGTGGCTTGACATTGGTCTAATGCCATAGAAACAATTAGGTTTTTTTTTTGTAATAAATGAGAAAAGTATAAACGATCAAAGGTAAATGTTCACGCTTATGATATGACTTATCATGTGGTTACTTACCTATACAAAGCCCCTAGAGTGCCCCTAAACGTCTTAGAATTAAATCGAAATGGTTTTAAAACAAGTCCTGGAATTGTACTTGACGCCGCGATACAGCTTCTCTGCGCGTCGTGACGCGCACAAAAATCCAATAAACTAATTCAACTTCACGCGTCGCGACGCATACCCTCTTTACTGTCGCGACGCATACCAATTTTCCAGGATCCAAAATTTCAATTACACTTCATATACCATTTCTTCAACACCATTCAAACCAAAATCAGAACAAGTACATCACTTAGCATCAATTTCACCCTTCAATACTACTACATAACCAAACCATAATCATAGCAAATATACCATATAACATCAATTACACCTTCATACATTCTTTTATAAATCCTAACTCAACTTCATAATTAAAGATTTTACAATTTGGGGAATTCCTCAAATCTCCAATTCCTTGACTCAAAACCAAATATTCATCATTAAACTCAAACCAAAAATATTTTTCAAGCATCAAATCATCAAAACTTAATCATTTTATATTTGGGTTTTTACTTTTCTCACCCCAAATGAAACTATTTATTCACAAATATAATTTCTTATGCTCACTTATCACACTTCCAAGCTTGCATGTGGCTTTGGAGCCCTAGATTTGGTAGAAAATGAATAAAACTTGCTGGAATTAAATGGTTTGTAGTTCTTTTGCTACGGAGATAATAAGGGAGAGTAATGAAAGAAGGAAGGAAAACGTGGGTTATGGATTTTATTTTTTTAAGATACATGCATGGTGAACACTTGTGAAGGAGGTTTGACAATTATTTTCAAACCTAGTTAACAATATTCACTAGTTTTAGGTACGAAAATAAGTATGTACTGACATGGCGGTGTTGATCCATAACATGATGAGGATATTTCTTTTTCATGATAGCTTTTGGCTCCCAGGTCGTCTCTTGATCCTTGTGGTGTTTCCAAACTACCTTAACTGAAGGAATCCACTTAGACCGTAGCTTCCTTGTTTCGCTATCCACTATATGATGTGATCCTAGCTGCACCTGGTTCGGTCCAGACCACAATTGATCCAATCCATGTACCAGTTGAACCAATTACAAGACACAGAGCTCAGAAGATCAAAGATGCTATGACAGGCCTACTCAAACGTCATGTAGCTGAATTGAACAAGCACGTTCGAGACCAATTGGACTTCAAGGAATAGGGTTCAAGAGTTATACACTTGACCCAAGTCATCGAGGAGCAGCATGGATCGATTTCGTTTGTTTAGACTTATTTATTATTTATTTTCATGTATGGAACCAATGTGAATTATCGATTTTGTTTATTATTTGGGTTAGTTTATTTTTATTTATTTGTGGGTTCAAAATGGGCTAGAAATTAGAAGTTATGAGCTATTAGTTGGTAATGAGTGGTTTAATGTTATTTTAGACTTTTTAGCTCTATTAGGGTTTGAGCATGTCACTATTTAAACTCAAAAAAATCTCTTAATGAAGGACCCAATTTTTAGTGCGTAAATAGTAACTTTTCTTGAGATTAAGAAAATTTTATCAACGTTCAGTGATTGAACAAATACTTATCAAAGGGTTTGCATCATTTGTGGCGTCCATTTTGCTGACAAAATTCATCTGAGGCTATCTCCAAGGATTTTCAAGGACATGTTCTTTGGAGATCTACGGGATCTTGGATCGGCTTTCATTTTTTCCGTATCCAGTTTTGTATCAATTGGTATCAGAGTCAGGTTTTCAAGGTCTGACTTTTAATTTTCCTTTTTATTTCAGTCTTTCAACTCTTGTTTTTTCCTTCTTTTTTGTCTTCTACGTCTGTCACAAAAAAAATCTCATCCTTAATTTTTAAATTTTCTTATGTGTGTCAGTGAAAAAAAGATACGTTTGTCACAATTCTGCCTTTTGCTTGTTTGTTGGCCATTGAACAAAGTTCTGCAATATTAATTGAAAAGGTGAATTGTGTGTGTTGCATGCAGTATTGAAGTGCAAAAAAAAAAATGGCAGTTTAGTCCCACGCCTCTGTCACTTAATCCACGCCTGCTTCGACTTTGAGTTTTGAACATTGTTATTAGGTTTATGGAAAAACAAGCTAAAATTGCGCCTGTCATTAAAAAAAAGAGAAGAAAATTTTATTTTTGAAGGTTCCCACACTGACAATTGCTTTTGTTGGCTTGCTTTCCTTAAGTTGCAGTGTGAATTTTGGCTCCTTGTTATATGTTATTTTAGGTCTGTTTTGTTCTTTTTCTTTACTTTTAGTTCCTGGAATTATATAATACTTTAGTTGCACTAGATATTTTTGATTATCTCGCGTTGGGGTGAAAATTCGGCATTGTTGATTGATTCGTTCTAGCGTAATCTTGATAATCCTATTTGAAAAAAAAAGTAAAAGAAACCAAAAAAAAAAAACATTGATCTCGTTGATTTTATTATTTCCTTTTGCACTCTAGTTTTAGGTTTTATTGATTGAGTATTGATGAGTGGTAAATACATCACTTATTCCCACTCATTTGACCTAATATTTCGATTAGTTTCTCGAGTTTGATGAACGTTTTGATGTGTTTTTATTTAGTTTGCAGATTAAAATAATATTGTGACTTAATGGAATCAACTCGAGGCTAAAACGATGAAATCCGGAGGAAAAATGGTCAAAAACGGAAATCTACTATACGCGTCACGAAGTGCAGTCAAAATTTCCAATTTTGCGGAATGTTCGTATTTTGGGCATAACTTTATCGTCCGATGTCCGATTGAGCTGATTCAAGTTGCAGATTAAAGAAGACTCGAAGATCTATAACGTTGAAAGTCAAAATATTTTCAAATTCTAAATTTTGAAAGGCAGAAACCGATGAACAATCCAGAATATTTTGAGTAATTACTATAGTCATTTTCAAAATATAAAATAAAATTAATAAAAATAAAAATAAAAATTATCAAACTTCCACCAAACATGCAAAATTGTTTTGTGCCATGTTTGGTGCCATGTTTGGTGACATGTTTGGTGCCATGTTTGATGCCATGTCTTGTGGCATGTTTGGTGGAGTGTTTGGTGGAGCAATTCGTGGAGCAATCGGTGGAGAAATTGGTGGAAGCCTTTAGGTTTTTCTATAAATACCAAGCCATTTCATTTGTAATTCTCATGCTTTCCTTAAGTTTTTGTAAGGAATTTAAGGATTGCATCTAGTTTGTATTTTAAGTATTTAATTTATGCATTTTTATTTTCAGTAATAACAGTAGTTCTCTTCTTCTACTCCTTTCTTTAATGTTTAGTAGTTAAATTTTCCGCTGGGGGAAGGGTGAAGCTTTTATAATTTTAACTTAGATTAATCTACTTTAATTATAATATAAAATTTATTATTCACATTAAAAGGAATTACCGCCTTAATGGCTGGTTTTATTATTTTGCATAAAGTGGCACCGCCTATATGGCTAGTTTTTAGGTGACAGATAATTACCGCCTAAATGACTGATTTATGTTTAAATATTATTACCGCCTTAATGGCAGGTTGGACTTCATTTAAATCTGACTTAACAAGGAATACCACCTATATGGTCGGTTGGGCTAATTACCGGTTAAATTCTATATTACACTAAGGGAGATATCTAAATTATAAATAGTAAAAGTGGATCCCCTAACCCCAGCATTTTATTTCTATTCTAGGGAAGTGATGAAACACAATACACACACTTAATAATTGATTTTCTTTTTATGGGTAGTTTTTAGTTTGTTTATTAAGTCTTAAGCTTAATGCGTCATATTGTCTGATCACCAATAGGATTGATGAGGTAAATCTAAAATGAACTAGACATAGGGATTTTAGGTTTCAGCCTTAGACTTAATAACTCACGATCTTCCTTGAGGATAGATAACCCTTTAATAGATTCCCTTACAGGATAGAAATATACCTGTCGGGCGTGGGTAGCCATAATTGGAAATTGGTCTTAATGAATCCAGGTAATGTGGTTGACATAGGAATATGGTTCAATTGGGTTATACTGGGTATTTGCGTCTGACCATCGGAAGAGGCTTTTGCATATCATCATGTTTCAGGTTAGCAAACTGAATTAATACACATAAGTAAGGGAATCAATTCATCTTTTTTAACAGTATTGTGTGGAGTCACGACCCTATATCTTTTGAGTCTTTTCCCTATTTTCCTTAATATTTTCTTTTGAGTCTTTTGTAATTTTCTTTTGTATTTTCTTTTGTTTATTTTATTTTCATTAAGCAATTCCACATTCAACCAACCAAAGCAAACTTCCTCTTCTCCCCTAATTAGATACTTGTAAATCAATAGATTCAATAATTAATAATAACAGTAGGAATTAAGTCCTCGTGGGATCGATATTTTTTATACTACTTGAACGATACGTGCGCTTGCGTTATACGCGTGTGATTACGCACCGGTCAAGTTTTTGGCGCCGTTGCCGGGGACTTATATTTCTTGAGTTATTAATTTTGAAGCTATCTAATTTACTTGTATCTAATTTTCTTTATTTTTATCTGTAATTTTTATTTCTTTCTTTTATTTTTCAGGTGGTTGAAAAATGGAACATTTTTGGGAGATTGAGAGATTACGAGCTTTACAAGAAGATACACCCCAATTCTGGGAGCAACAGTCCGGTTTTCTGAGGCTTGTTGTACAGCCCAACAATTATCACTGGATGCCAGAACCAAGCAATACTACATTTGCTCATTAGAACGAAATGGGGAGATGTGTGATTTGTGATTGTAACCACCCGAGCAATCAATGTATATATCGTTTAGAGTGGGAGAATTTCTGGAGACAGTCGTGCTATGAAACACCATCACATTTCACAGAACCACATTTTCCATCTTATCCACCATCCACATACAATCTTCACCAAGAACCAGAACCATCAGAAGAAGATCAGATGATTACCATGCTCAAAGATTGGATCAAGAAACAAGACGAAAAATTAGATGCAATGCTTGAAACATGCCAGAATCAATTTGAAAACATTCAGAGACGATCAGCATCAATTCAGAGACTGACAGATCAAACGAGACAGTTAAATGAAAACCAGAACTACATACCTCAAGAACCATTTTCAGATGACACTGACGAAGCCTTCGAGTATCAATCAGAAGAAGTTGATATGTTAGATGATGAGGAGGTTGAGCAGTATCATCAACCAGAGGTATCAGTTCCGAAGCCCAAACCAGCGAAGTACTTATTTGATTTCTATTATTCAGATTCTGATTCTGATGATGAAGTTGAGCTGTTCGTACCAACAAAAATTGAGGATGGAATTCTGTATCCTCAACTCGAAGAACTTGGATCGTGCATTGCAATGATGTTCGAGGAAGAACCACCGACCACAAGGGATAAAAACTTACAGACAGATACAATTTTACATCCTCCAGATTTTGGAGATTGCTTTGCACAGTTTTTTGATGAAGAGTTGCCTGAGTCATCCAATCCAGCCATATCAGAGGATGAAGACCTAATGTTAGACACATCATTACATCCTCAGGCGAATAATTATGAGGCATGTATTTCACAGATGACAGATGAAGATTTGAACGCGGAGATCCTAAAATACATCTGTGAAGAAAAGATGGAGCAAGAAGCAGAGCAAATGGAGGAGCAAATTTCTGACCTTACCAAAGATCTAGAGCATTCAGGCGGAACATCACTGTGTTAGGGAGTACAATTTAGAGAAATCACCCAGAAGCTTGACAGAATGGAACTACCATTCCAAGTCAAGCACCATACGAGACCTCCTGATTTCCTTTCTTTCTTTTCAGGTACTGCTGGAGCGACAAAGAGCCAAAAGGTGGCACAAGCACTGAATGAGACAAAAAAATTTCTGCTACCTTACCGTTGGAAGAGACCCTTCAAAAGCAACGCTCATGGGATCGTCTTTAATCAGATATCCAAAACGATGCTGAAACCTCCTTGACAGATAGATTTCAGTCACGTCTGGCTGAAGATGTAAAATTTAGCGCTAGCAGGGAGGCAACCCATGCAAATTTGTTGTATTTTCTGTTTTCATATTTTGTGTATACATGTTGTAGAAATTCTTAACTTTGTGTGTTAGTATTTCAGGTAAAAGCACAAAAGGAGCATTTTAAAGACAGAATGAATGGTGTTTGGAGATCGCAAAGATGAAAGATAAATCATGAGTGATGGCTGAGTAAAGAATGCAATTCTTGAGAAGCATCCTCATGAATTTATACTAGCGAGTGGCGTATTGAGTACACAATTCCGTTGCCTTAATTATTGCTTTGATTTGATTTTCTTTTGTTCTTTTCTTTATTTTCGCCGACAAGATTTAAACTTTTTGACTTTTCACGATTTATTTTAACGTTCATTTAATAATTGTCATTTGTCAGGTACTAGTGCAATTATTACTCACCCTTTTCACGATCTATAAAATCAGCTCGTCATTTCTCTCTTCGACACATCCAAATACACATTCAAATAAGAGAGAGAAAATGGAAGCAACTTCACAGCAGCGCTTCAAGAGAATTTATGTTTTTTTGGATCCAATTCTGGTAACAAACCAGAATTCATCGAGGCTGCGAAGGAATTGGGGCGAGTTATAACGGAGCGTAATATGCACCTGGTATATGGCGGTGGCAATCTCGGATTGATGGGAAGTATTTCAAAAGCCGTTCAGGAAGGCGGCGGTCATGTTTTGGGAATCATTCCAAAACCTTTGGCGGACGAGAACTTAATTGGACAAACAAACGGAGATGAGCGCATTGTATTGAGTATGTCTGAACAGCTCCGTGAAATGGTCAATACTGCTGACGCTTTCATTACGTTACCAGGCGGGCTTGGAACATTTGAAGAAATATTCACTGTGGCATCATGGGCGCACTTGAATATTCATCGGAAGCCCATTGGTTTACTTAATATTGAGCATTTCTTTGACTTTCTGTTTGTATTTCTTGCGGAAGCCAAGAGACAGGAATTCGTCACCAAATCCGTACAAGATATTTTCCTGACTGCGACAAAGGCCGATGAATTGATAGGCCAAATCCTTGCCTTTGAACCGAAAGTCGACCCTATTCTCTCCAAGCTGAACTGGTCAGACAGCGATCGTGGTAAGAAGCGTAAATTAGACATTGATCTTAATCGGTGAATTTTTTATTTTCAGCTAACCAGGTACTACCTTCTGAACTCTTCTTTTACCGTTTAAGACATTTGGGACAATGTCTCATTTAGGTTTGGGGGAGGGATTTAGTTGATTAGTATCTTGTTTTTAGTTTATGTGTTGTTTTTATTTTTAGTCCTAAATTTTTCGAAAAATATAAAAAAAATTGAAAAATTTTCAAAAATTACAAAAATATTTTTCGTTTTTGTGTTTTTATTTTGACTAAAAAGGTAAAACATTTTCGAAATAAGTTAAGTTTTGTTTTATTTCCTTTTAAATTATTTAATTTGTAGATTCTCCATAAAACAGACTAAAATGGATCTTCATATGCTAGGTTGGCAGGTATTATCAATATGCATAGTAACATATTGACATGAGGCGTATTTGAAAAGTTTGTAATATTCTGTGCTCTAGTTTAATTTGAGGAAACATCTCTAAATAGCAATGGAGTAAAATAAAAAAAATTCTGATGTTCAAAAATTAGCATCTAAGATCCGGGTTATTAAGTCTGTAAGGGTGTTTTAACACCTAGTGCCCTAAAACCAACTGGTTTGGGAGTCACTGGCCCAAAGCTCGTTACATGGATCGAAGATATTGTAGAAAAAATATATTTATATCTGAAGTCTGGGTAACTAAGTCCGTAAGGGTGTCTTAACACCTGGTGCCCTAAAGCCAACTGGTTTGGGAGCCATCGACCCAAAGCTCGCTACATAGACGGAAGATATTGTATATAAATAAAAAGTCAAAATCAGAAAAGAAAGAAAAAATCAGAAAAATTATTCCATTGCTACAAAAAGGTGTGAAATCTGATAGAACTTTAGGACAAAAATATTACTATCTTATCAACTGCACTTTGACTGTTGTGGGCAAAAATGAATTGATTAATATTTTTTCGACTGTGTATATGGAGAATGGTAAATATAATCGGAGAATTTACTTATTCGGTAGTTTAAAAAGAAAGAAAACAACTACTAACTTGAAGTAGAAGTTTCACTTGATTAGTCACCAACTTCTTTATTCTCTTTTCTCTTGTCTTTTTGCTTTTGTGTGCATTAGTTTTAACTAACTTTTTACTTTTGTAAAACATTTATGGGCATCGTTGCTGTAAGCCCTCACGAGACTACAACTTGTCCACTAGGGACACCTAAGGGTTTAAAGGCTTGTTGCATACGCTAAATGCAATCGTGATCCCTACGAAAGTGGCTTAGTTAATTTTATTTTTATGTTTTTTTACTTTCTGTTTTGCTTGAGGACTAGCAAAATGTTAGGTTTGGGGGTGTGATGAGTGGTAAATACATCACTTATTCCCACTCATTTGACCTAATATTTCGATTAGTTTCTTGAGTTTGATGAACGTTTTGATGTGTTTTTATTTAGTTTGCAGATTAAAATAATATTGGGACTTAATGGAATCAACTCGGGGCTAAAACGATGAAATCCAGAGGAAAAATGGTCAAAAACGGAAATCTACTTTACGCGTCACGAAGTACAGTCAAAATTTCCAATTTTGCGCAATGTTCGTATTTTGGGCATAACTTTATCGTCCGATGTTCGATTGAGCTGATTCAAGTTGAAGATTAAAGAAGACTCGAAGATATATAACTTTGAAAGTCAAAATAGGTTCAAATTCTAAAGTTTGAAAGGCCGAAACCGATTAACAATCCAGTATATTTTGAGTAATTACTATAGTCATTTTCAAAATATAAAATAAAATTAATAAAAATAAAAATAAAAATTATCAAACTTCCACCAAACATGCAAAAGTTTTTTGTGCCATGTTTGGTGACATGTTTGGTGCCATGTTTGATGCCATGTCTTGTGGCATGTTTGGTGGAGTGTTTGGTGGAGCAATTCGTGGAGCAATCGGTGGAGAAATTGGTGGAAGTCTTTAGGTTTTTCTATAAATACCAAGCCATTTCATTTGTAATTCTCATGTTTTCCTTAAGTTTTTGTAAGGAATTTAAGGATTGCATCTATTTTGTATTTTAAGTATTTAATTTATGCATTTTTATTTTCAGTAATAGCAGTAGTTCTCTTCTTTTACTCCTTTCTTTAATGTTTAGTAGTTAAATTTTCCGCTGGGGGAAGGGTGAAGCTTTTATAATTTTAATTTAGATTAATCTACTTTAATTATAATATAAAATTTATTATTCACATTAAAAGGAATTACCGCCTTAATGGCTAGTTTTATTATTTTGCATAAAGTGGCACCGCCTATATGGCTGGTTTTTAGGTGACAGATAATTACCGCCTATATGGCTGGTTTATGTTTAAATATTATTACCGCCTTAATGGCATGTTGGACTTCATTTAAATCTGACTTAACAAGGAATACCACCTATATGGTCGGTTGGGCTAATTACCGGTTAAATTATATATTACACTAAGGGAGATATCTAAATTATAAATAGTAAAAGTGGATCCCCTAACCCCATCATTTTATTTCTATTCTAGGGAAGTGATGAAACACAATACACACACTTAATAATTGATTTTCTTTTTATGGGTAGTTTTTAGTTTGTTTATTAAGTCTTAAGCTTAATGCGTCCTATTGCCTGATCACCAATATGATTGATGAGGTAAATCTAAAATGAACTAGACAAAGGGATTTTAGGTTTCAGCCTTAGACTTAATAACTCACGATCTTCCTTGAGGATAGATAACCCTTTAATAGATTCCCTTACAGGATAGAAATATACCAGTCGGGCGTGGGTAGCCATAATTGGAAATTGGTCTTAATGAATCCAGGTAATGTGGTTGACATAGGAATATGGTTCAATTGGGTTATACTGGGTATTTGCGTCTGACCATCGGAAGAGGCTTTTGTATATCATCATGTTTCAGGTTAGCAAACTGAATTAATACACATAAGTAAGGGAATCAATTCATCTTTTTTAACAGTATTGTGTGGAGTCACGACCCTAGATCTTTTGAGTCTTTTCCCTATTTTCCTTAGTATTTTCTTTTGAGTCTTTTGTAATTTTCTTTTGTTTATTTTATTTTCATTAAGCAATTCCACATTCAACCAACCAAAGAAAACTTCATCTTATCCCCTAATTAGATACTTGTAAATCAATAGATTCAATAATTAATATCAACAGTAGGAATTAAGTCCTCGTGGGATCGATATTTTTTATACTACTTGAACGATACGTGCGCTTGCGTTATACGCGTGTGATTACGCACCGGTCAAGTATCATTGTTGTTTCTCGAGTTTCGTCTTATATTACTTGATACCTTTTTTCCTCTGATTCCTTGTGGATTTTGCTGACTTTTGGACTACACACGGATTGTGTAATCCATTGGTGGTTAGCGTTCGACATTGAACGGAGGTAATCATTCGAGGGGAGTATTTGAGAGAGAGTGAAATACGAGAGCTTGTGAGTTTTGTGAGGTTTCCTTTGTTTAATTAATTTTGTTGACGGCTAATTTTCGTCCTATGGACAGTTTTAAGATAACTCCCTCGAGACAACCTTCCCTCAACCTTGAATTTGTTTAGTTATGGGGAGACCAAAAACAAACTTGATGAAAAATGAAAAACACATAGGAAAATCAAAAAAAGAAGATTTAATGTGGTTTGATGGAGCTTGTCCAACCTACGTCCATGGTCACAAACAAAGGTCTAATGAAAAACCGAGCATGTAATTTTTCTTTCTTTGTTTCTTATAGGTTCGTATTTTTATGAAATGTTTGGTAACCCTTACAACCGTGATCTAACTTCCTTTATATACACTTTAATCTGTGGCACTACATCCGTCTCTTTATGATGTCAGCCTTGAAGATTTGAAGATTTTCGGCGATTTGACAGGTGCTCTTCCCCATTCTGTCGTCGCCGAAAGTAACCTTTACTCTATGAATTCATGTCACATCACGCAGTAAAGGTGCACTGTCAGACCATTTTCATTAATGATGACAACCTGCTTGAATTTTGGATGTGAGAGTTTTGGGAGGGAAAAGTCAAGCTTTCATAATTTCACATCGGTCCTTGAGAAGCCGGTGAGATAGTGAGCTGAACTACTCCCACCATTCTCGACCTGACCCAAAATAGCCAAGCTAATTATCTTGATTCAGAAAGAGTTGTAAAAATGAACCGATTTAGAGGACCATTGTGGTCGGTCTCGGCTCTGATATGGTCGGTCACTGAGAGTTGACTCACGTTGTACTTTCTGAAGGAGTGGATCTTTCATTTTTCCCCTTCCGAACTGTTCCAAAGCTTTAATCACAAAATCCCCATCAATAAATTTAATTTTTTTTTTGTTATTACTTAGCTATTTTTTAAATAAGATGGCAGAGAAAGATATGGACGCAGATGAGAGATTTAATACCATGGAGCAGAATATGGCTGAGTTTCGGGAGATGTTTGGAACTATGAATGCGGCGATAGAGAGGTTGTCGAGGGAGGTTACTAGTCTCCAATTCACTAGTGTTCAGAATGAAGATGAGGAGCCACAACAATCTAGGCCGAAACAAGCAGAGCAACAACCATATAGGGTACCTATACATGAGGTTGAGACTGAAAATAATCTGGATGATATATAGGAGTTGGATGAGTTCGAAGATGAGGAGGATATGTACAGATAGTAGGATAAGCGGTATGAGATTAGATATGACCGGCGGGATAGGAGGCTTGATGAGCGAATAGGTTTTCAGAGAGGAGATAGAAGGGCATATGGGGGTGAAAATAGACGATTTTGGTGATAAATTTGGTGACAGATTTGGAGATGATATAAGAGAGATGCATCTGATGAGCATAATTATGACTATAGGAGGGAGCCTGACAAGAGAGATCATGGTATGATAGATGATATTTATGGTGACCTAGGCAGTATCAAAATGAAAATTCCATCTTTCCATGACAGAAATGATCCAGATGCGTACTTGGACTGTGAGAGAAAAATTAAACTGATCATTAATTTTCATAGGTATTATGATGAGATGAAGGTAAAGTCTGCTGTAATTAAGTTTACCAATTATGCGGTGATTTGGTGGGATCAGTTGGTAACTAATAGGTGGAGGAATCACGATATGCCAATTGAGACATGGGAGGAGTTAACGGCTCTCATGCATAAGAGGTTCATTCCAAGCGACTATTATAGAGAGTTATATCAGAAGATACAATATTTGTATCAGGGGTCGAAGAGTATTGAGGACTATCATACATGGATGGAGGTAGCGATGATTAGGGCGAATGTAGTGGAGGATAGAGAATCCATAATGGCTCAGTTGTTAGGAGGGTTAAATAAGGAGATTATGAGTGTAGTTGAGTTGCATCATTATGTGGAATTGGAGGATATGCTGCATATGGTGATCAAGGTAGAAAAACAGTTGAGGAAGAAATCCACATCTAGATATACTGCACAGGGAACTTCTACTTGGAGGGGGAAGTGGCCTAGTAATAAATGAAGAGATGGGGGTTTTAATAAGCCCAAGGCTTATAGTGGTAAGGGAAAATAAATGAAGGCAGGTAGGTTTAAGGTTAAGTTTGAAGTGGTAATTCCAAAATCCAAGGAGTTAAAGTGTTTTATGTGCTTAGGAATGAGACATTATGCATCACATTACCGCAACAATCAAACCCTAATAATGAAGGATGATGATAATATCGATTCCACAGATGATGAGGTGGAAGATGAGATGTCTGCGTTAGAGGATGCTAATGATGATGAAGGAGCTTTATACCCACTAGATAACTTATCGCTTGTGTCTAGGAGAGCATTGATAGCACAAATAGTCGATGAGGAGATCGAGCAGCAGAGATAAAATATTTTTCATACTAGGTGTAGTGTGACTGGGAAGTCATGTAGTATGATCATAGATGTATTTCCACCAACGTGGCAAGCACAACATTGGTGGCAAGATTATGATTGTCATGTTTACCACATCCTAAGCCATATAGGCTGCAGTGGCTTAAATGAGGATATTGCTCTTTCATGATAGCTTTTGGCTCCCAGGTCGTAACCACCTTAACTGAAGGAATCCACCTAGACCATAGCTTCCTTGTTTCTCTATCTATTATATGATGTGATTCTAGCTGCACCTGGTTCGATCCAAACCATAATTGATCCAATCCATGTACCAGTTGGACCAATTACAAGACACAGAGCTCAGAAGATCAAAGACGCTATGACAGCCCTGGTCAAACATCATGTAGCTGAATTGAACAAGCACGTTCGAGACCAATTGGACTTCAAGGAATAAGGTTCAAGAGTTAGACACTTGACCCAAGTCATCAAGGAGCATCATGGATCGATTTCATTTATTTAGGCTTATTTATTATTTATTTTCATGTATGGAAACAATGTGAATGATCAATTTTGTTTATTATTTGGGTTAGTTTATTTTTATTTATTTGTGGGTTCAAAATGGGCTAGAAATTAGGAGTTATGGGCTTTTAGTTGGTAATGGGTAGTTTAAGTCTATTTTAGACTTTTTAGCTCTATTAGGGTTTGAGCATGTCACTATTTAAATTCAAAAATAACTCTTAACGAATGACCCAATTTTTAGTGCGTGAATAGTACTTTTTCTTGAGATTAGGAAAATTTTATCAACGTTTAGTGATTGAACAAGGACATATCAAAGATTTGGCATCCTTTATGGCGTCCATTTTGCTGGAAAAATTCATCTGAGGCTATCTCTAAGGGTTTTCAAGGACAGGTTCTTTGGGGGTCTATGGGATCTTGAATCGGCTTTCGTTTTATCGTATCCAGTTTTGTACCAATTGGTATTCGAGCCAGGTTTTCAAGGTCTGGCTTTTAATTTTCCTTTTTATTTCAATATTTGAACTCTTGTTTTTTTTTGTCTTCAACGTCTATCACAAAAAAAAATCTCATCCTTAATTTTTAAATTTTCTTGCGTATGTCAATGAAAAAAAAGTTACGCTTGTCACAATTCTGCCTTTTGCTTGTCTGTTGGCCATTGAACAAAGTTCTGCAATATTAATTGAAGAGATGAATTGTGTATGTTGTATGTAGCATTGAAGTGCAAAAACAAAAAGGGCAATTCAACCCCAAACCTCTGTCACTTAATCCATGCCTACTTTGACTTTGAGTTTTGAACATTGTTATTAGGTTTGTGGAAAAAAAAAGCTGAAATTGTGCCCGTCATAAAAAAAAAACGAGAAGAAAAATTTCTTTTTGAAGGTTCCCACCCGGACAATTGCTTTTGTTGGCTTGCTTTCCTTAAGTTGAAGTGTGAATTTTGGCTTCTGTTACATGCTATCATAGGTCTATTTTGTTTCTTTTTTCTTTAATTTTAGTTCCTGGCATTACATAATACTTTAATTACACTAGATATTTTTTATTATCTCGCGTTGGGGTGAAAATTAAGCATTGTTGATTGATTCGTTTTACCGTAATCTTGATAATCCTATTTGAAAAAAAATAAAAAAAAACACTGATTATGTTAATTTTATTATTTCTTTTTGCACTATAATTTTAGGTTTTATTGATCGTGTATCGTTGTTGCTTCTCGAGTCTCGTCTTATATTACCTGATACATTTTTTCCTTTGATTCCTTATGGATTTTGCTGACTTTTGGACTACACACAAATTGTGCAATCCATTGGTGGTTAGCGTTCGGTATTGAACGGAGGTAATCATTCGATGGGAGTATTTGAGAGAGAGTGAAACATAAGAGCTTGTGAGGTTTCATTTGTTTAATTAATTTTTTTGACGACTGATTTTTATCCTAGGGGCAGTTTCGAGATAACTCCCATGAGACAACCTTCCCTTAACCTTGAATTTGTTTGTTTATGAGGAGACCAAAAACAAACTTGAGGAAAAATGAAAAACACACAGGAAAATCAAAAAAGAAGATTTAACGTGATTAGGTGGAGCTTGTCCAACCTATGCCCACGGTCAAAAAGTAGAGGGGGTTCTTTTATTACTTTATCGAGCTCAACATACCTGTTTTAACAAATGTCTAATGAAAAACCGAGCAGGTTGCTTTTCTTTCTTTGTTTCTTACAGGTTTTCATTTTTGTGAAAAGTTTGGTAACCTTACAAATGTGATATAACTTCCTTTATATACTACTCAATCTGTGGCACTACTTCTATCTCTTATGATGTCAGCCTTGATGATTTACAGATTTTCGGTGATTTGACAGGTGTTCTTCCCCATTCTGCTGTCGCCGAAAGTAACCCTTACTTTTTGAATTCATATCACATCACGCAGTAAAGGTACACTGCCAGACCTTTTTCATTAATGATGACAGCCTGCTTGAATTTTGGATATGAGAGTTTTGGGAGGGAAAAGTCAAGCTTCACTAATCTCACATCGGTCCTTGAGAAGCCGGTCAAATAGTGATCTGAACTACTCCCACCATTCTCGATCTGACCCAAAATTCCCGAGCTAATTATCTTGATTCAGAGAGAGTTGTAAATATAAACTGATCTAGCGGATCATTGTGGTCGGTCTCGGCTATAATATGGTCGACCACTGAGAGTTGACTCATGTTGTAATTTCTGGAGGAGGGGATCTTTCCTTTTTGCCCCTACCGAACTGTTCCAAACCTTTAATCACGAAATCCCCATCAATAAATTTAAT
Source organism: Zanthoxylum bungeanum (assembly GCA_019454045.1). NCBI lineage: Eukaryota > Viridiplantae > Streptophyta > Magnoliopsida > Sapindales > Rutaceae > Zanthoxylum > Zanthoxylum bungeanum. Next base: position 85,415 of record SKCR01014391.1, read on the forward strand.
TTTTTTTTCTTGTTATTACTTATCTATTTGTTAAATAAGATGGAAGAGAAAGATATGGACGCGGATGAGAGATTTAAAACCATGAGCAGAATATGGCTGAGTTTCGGGAGATGTTTGGAACTATGAATGCGGGGATAGAGAGGTTGTCGATGGAGGTTACTAGTTTCCAATTCACTAGTGTTCAGAAGGAAGATGATGGGCCACAATAATCTAGGCCGGAACAGGCAGAGCAACAACCACATATGGTATCTATAAATGAGGTTGAGGCCGAGAATAATCTGGATAGTATAGAGGAGTTGGATGAGTTCGAAGATGAGGAGGATATGTACAGACAGTGGGATAGGCGGTATGAGAGGAGATATGACCGACAGGATAAGAGGTTTTTGTTGGATAATTATGACCCATAGCATCACTATTTGTACAGAACATGGTGTTGTTGTACAAATTAACTATGTGACAAAGGAAATTGCTCTTTTATCATTTGTAATTGGATTACCAAGATACATAAATGATAAAGTCCTTATGTTTAGTTCTGGATTGAGATAATATGAGACAATATTAATCCATAAAGGTTTAATCATTAAATATCCCTAGTCCTAGTATTATCGAGATTGGACATCGATAATGCGGAATAGACTAGTATTGCACTTGTGCTCGTTGTGGGAGCATAACGGCATAGTTCTCATATATTTGGGTATTGGATACTCATGCAAGTGTAATAGAAGGTTGTGTTTTACCGATGGTATAAAAAACAGCTTCGCTCTAGATAGACCCGTGGAATCCCATTGGTAGTATGTTTGTTTGTCTATGGGAGTCCGCTTCAGGGTTGGTGTATTTGGTCTTAACCTGAAACTTGCACCGCTAGTACTTACGACAATCGATATACTTTGGTTTTGGTCGTCCAGGGCTTTATCCTGTTCCGTGTACGCATCTTCTGGGTATATTTAGAATCGTAGTGTATTGGGTGTGATGTCGAGATGGAAGTATCACTTCAGATATATGGAGATGATGATCACGTAGGATACGAAACTGATGCTCTTATTTGCTGCAGCTATCGGGATGATATGACAAGGTCATAGTTATCCGATTATAGAGACTAGTTGCTAGAGATCCGACATGTGTTTCGTACGGGGCAGACACATTCCCAGCCCCAGGCCTAGCACGTGACATCTGATATTGGATCAACATACACAATACTACATATACTACACCTGACATAGATCGTATATTCCTTTAAGAATATTTCTAGAGAATTAAGTAGGCATAGCGCTTTGCTAGAAGCCAACCTTGTCTTGTAAATCGGTAAAAATATAGTACTAGGTAAGTACGTGTTCGGATAGTCCGACGACCGGATTTACTGCCAACATATCCGAGGATCTCATGGGTCGCTTCCCGAAGATTCACAGATGACGTATGACTCGCAATTTATTAATCTGAGATTAATTGGATGAGAGAGAAAATTAATCTAGGATTAATTACGGAGATATTTTATCTAGGATAAAATATTATTTAAAAAGAGAGAACGATTAATTTGGAATTAATTGATAAAATAATATATTCGATATATTAAACGAAATTGGATTTCAAGGCGGAATTAAAATTAGATTTTAATTCGGGCAAACGAGTTAATTTAGAATTAATTCGTTAGCGATGTGAATAGTAATTTTACTTGGTATAATTATTTAATTAAATTTGATTTAATTACGTCGCAACGGAAAATTCGTTAGTTCGAAATTAACGAACCCGAGCCCGAGAGTGTTTGCGGGCCAACTCGTATTTTGAATCAAGTGGGGCCCACAAGTCACATCACGTGTCACATCAATCACTCAAGTGATGGAGTCTCATCACATTTTGGTGATTGACATCTAGTCACTATTCATTGAGTGATAGATGTAGTTGGTTGATGTGAATAGTTGATGGAAAGCTTTTGATGGCTTGAAATACATATATCATTATTTTATGTTTTGGCATTTGGCTTTCAAAATGTGTATTAGATACACAATTCTCATTACACCAAAAAAAAAAAACATTAACTTCATATCTCTCTCTTCCTCTCCTAGTTTCGGCCAAGGGCCATTTTTCCTCTCAAAATTGTTCTTCATTGTCGTGAGCAATGAGAAGCAAAAGGAAATTTTATGGCAAAATTTCCTAGTGCTAGCACACCAAAGAGGACATACAAATGTGATAGGGAAACCTTTCCCATTAGCATGGAATCCATTCCAAAGCTTGGAGCTTGAATATCATTTCCATGGAGCTTGAAGAACACAAATGGAGTAAAAAGTTGGACATGGCCGAGAGCTTCCAAGAAGGAGCAAAAGTTTTATTATTCTTTGCATCTCACATCCGATCATCGTAAGTATGATTCCGCCATACCTCTTTGAGTATTCACATATGTTTCCTTGCTTGAATGATCCTTGTGACTATAGTAGAAACCCAACAATGGTATCTAAAGCCATTTTGAGCATGAAATTGGAATTAGGGTAAAATTGGGCAAAATTGATTTGAGCATGTTTGGATGAAATTGATTGTTTAAGTATGCTTGAATAATGATAACAAAGTTTTATGCATGATCAATTTGATGAAAATTGGATTGGATAAATTTTCCCCAATTGGTTAGGCTTGGCCGAAACTTAGTAGTTTCCCTAAGTCATGGTATTTTTGATTTTGATCGTTGGATGAGTTGAAATCATTTAGGGAATGTTGATTTAGGATTTAATTGGATTGAATTCGGAATCGGACATGAAAAACCCTAATTGCCGTGAGTGACAAAGCATGGAAAATGATTGATTTTTGATTCAAATGTGTTGGACTTGTGTTAATGATAATGAGCATGATTAATTATGTAAATTGATGTTTTGGAAATGTTAATTTAGTTAATTAATTATGGAATACACTTTAGGTTAATTTAATTATGAAAATTGGAATTTTGGAATTAAATTAATTGGGCTTTTTTGGAATTGGGCTTGTAAAAGTTGTAATTGGGCTTAATGGGCTTGGTTGGGCCAAGTTTGGTTTAGGCTAATTGATTTGATCCAATTGGGCCCAAAACCATATCCATAAAGTCCAAATATGACTTAATGGACCTTTAATTTTAATTGGGCATAAATTGGTTTCTTGGTAAATAAGGGTGATTCCTTAAATGGGCTTTGGTATTTGGGTTTGACCCATATTGACCAAAAGTCCATACCTTAAGAAATTAATTAAAAGCCCATTGGACTTTAATTAAATTGAGATTGGATATTGATTCGGTTTTGAGACCCGTAACGATTAGATTTAGAATCTAAGTAGTAAAGGTACATTAAAAGGTGTAATTATTAAATTTTGAATTAAATATAGAATTAGTATTAAATAAAAATTGAATTGGACTTAATTTTGTAGTTTAATATAATTCGTGAATTCATACTTTGAGTACTTATTCGCAAAACGAGTTGGACTCGCACAAAATCAAATTGTTGTTTGAACATTGGATGGTCATTAATTTCAGATTAATTAATTGGATTAGATTGATTGATAACATTCTTTGTGTGAATACATGGATGTGATGTATGAATAATGTATATTGGATGGATATTAGATGGGTGAGGGCAATTTTGGAAATTATTGTAATAATTTTAGAATTTATTAAATTGGACCTGCGTGTCCAGCCTATTACCTCATGACTCTTTGTATTTATCTTCTCACCTATTCCCCTCAATGTAAATGAGGTTTCTTTAGAAGTGTTATGTAATTGGGTAGAAGTTGTGCTAGCGGGAGAGAGGAAAGGGAGAGATTTGTTTTAGGTGTTAGACAATTATGATCCATACCAACACTATTTGTACAGAACATGGTGTTTATGTACAAATTAACTATATGATAAAGGAAATTGCTCTTTTATCATTTGTGATTAGATCACCAAGATATGTAAATGATAGAAGGTTCATATGATTAGTTCCGGATTGAAATGATATTAGAGAGTATCAATCTATGAAGGTTTAATCATTAAATATCCCTAGTCATAGTATTATTGAGATTGGACATCGATAATGTGGAATAGACTAGTATTACACTTGTGCGTGTTATGGGAGCATAACGGCATAGTTCTCATATATTTGGGTATATGATACTCATGCATGTGTAATAGGAGGTTGTGTTTTACCGATGGTACGGAAAACAGCTTCGCTCTGGATAGACCCCCTCAAAATTCCATTGGTAGTATAACTATGTGTCTATGGAAGTCCGAATCAGGGTAGGTATATTTGGTCTTAACCTAAGACTTGCACCGCTAATACTTGCGACAATCAATATACTTTGGTTTTGGTCGTCTACGTCTCTTCTGGGTATATTGAGAATCGTAGTGTATTGGGTGTGATGTCAAGATGGAAGTATCACTTCAGTTATAGTGGAGATGATGATCACGTAGGATACAGAACTTGTTCTCTTATATGCTACAACTATCAAGATATTATGACTAGGTCATGTATATTCGATTATAGAGACTAGTTACCAGAGATCCGATATGTGCTTCGTACGGGGCAGACACATTTCCAGCCCCAGGCTTTGTATGTGACCATCCGATACTGGATCAACATACACGATACTTTGTATACTACGCCTGATATAGATCACTTATTCCTGTAAGCATGTTTCTAGAGAATTGGGTAGGCATGGCGCTTTGGTAGAAGCCAACCTTGTCTTGTAAGTCAGTAAAAATGTAGTACTAGGTACGTACGTATTTGGATAGTCCGATAACCATTTTTACTACTAACATATCCGAGGATCTCATGGGTCGCTTCCTGAAGATTCACCGATGACGTATGACTCGCACTTTATTAATCTGGGATTAATTAGATGAGAGAGAAAATTAATCTGGGATCAATTACGAAGATATTTTATCTACGATAAATATTATTTAAAGAGAGAGAACGATTAATTTCGAATTAATCGATAAAATAATATATTCGATATATTAAACGAAATTGGATTTCGACGTGGAATTGAAATCGGAATTTTAATTCGGGCAAACGAGTTAATTTATAATTAATTCGTTAGCGATTTGAATAGTAATTTTACTAGGCATAATTATTTAATTAAATTTGATTTAATTGCATCGCAACGGAAAATTTGTTAATTCAAAATTAGCGAATCTGAGCCCGGGAGTGTTTGCGAAACTACTCGCATTTAGAATCTAAGTGGGGCCCACAAGTCACATCAAGCGTCAAATCATTAGTCAATCAAGTGATGGATGTCTTTCACTTTGAGTGATTGACACAATATCACTATTCATGATTGATGTAAGTTGACGGAAAATATTTGATGGCTTGAAAGACATTTAACATTATTTTATTAATGGTATTTGACTTTCAAAATTTGTGCATTAGATACAAATTGCCAACAACCAAAAGACAACACATCTCTTCTTCTTCTCTCTTACAACTCTCGGCCAAAGGGCCTTTCTTCTTCCTTTTTATTGGTTTTTGCCGTGAATGAAGGAGAAGCATAAGGGAAATTTTTGTGGAAAAAATTACCGAGTACTAGCACACTAAAGAGTTCATTAGGAAGGTGATAGGGAAACCCACCCGTGAGCATGGAATCACCATTTGAAAGCTTGGAGCTTGGAGCATCAATGGAGGATAAAAACCATGCTTGGCCGTGAGCTTCATCAACAAGGAGGAAAAAGATTTTCTTCGATGCATCCAATCCGATCGTTGTAAGTATGATTCCGCCATGCTTTTACAAGTATTCACATATTGTTTCATTGCATGAAAAATGATCATTGGGACCTTAGAGAAACCCAACAATGGTATATTGAGCCATTTTGAGCATGAAATGGACTTAGGGTTAAAATTGGGTAAATTGATTTTGAGCATGATTTGATGAAATTGTTTGATTAAGTATGCTTAAATGATGTTTAATTGAAGTTGTATTGGATCAATTTCATGAAAATTAAATTAAAATTGGTGAGGCTTGGCCGAGTCCTACTCTTGCCCTAATGTCTTGGTATTTTTGTTTCGTTGATCATTAGATGACTTGAAATGATTGAAAATGTTGATTGTGGATTCAATTGGATTGAAATCGAATTGGACATTAAAAACCCTAAAATACCTTGGACATGTAGCATGGAAAATGAGTTGATTTTGATTCAAATGTGTTGGACATGTGATAATGATAATGAGCATATTTAATTGAGTGAATTAGTTTGTTATAAAATTTTGAATTTGGTAATTTAATTAATTGGGCCTATTTTAGAAATTGTCTTGAATTGTTGGATTTGGGCCATATGGACTTGGTTGGGCCAAGTAGGTTTTGGCCAAATGGATTGGATCCATATTGGGCCTAAACCACTCCATAAAGTTCAAATTTTACATATTGGGCCTTTAAAGTTTAATTGGGCCTAATGAGCCGAAATTGATTTCTAGGCTTATAAGGTAATTCCTTGATTGGGCTTTGGTTGCCGAAGCCCATGCCTTAAGAAATTAATTGAAAGCCCATTAGACTTTAATTGAATAGTATTGGATACTAATTGGGCTTTAAGACTCGTTTAGATTAGATTTGGAATCTAAGTCGTAAATGCGCATTTAAAGTGTGAATATTTAATTTGAAATTAAATAATGAATTAGTATTAAATATAAGTTAAATTGGATTTAATGTTGTAGTTTAATTTAATTCAAGAATTCGTACTTTGAGTACTTATTCGTAAAACGAGTCGGACTCGCGCAAAATCAAATCGTTGTTTGAACATTGGATGGTCATTAATATTCAGATTAATTAATTGGATTAGATTGATTGATAACATGTTTATGTGAATACATGATTGCGATGCATGAATAATGTATATCGGATGGATATTAGATGGGTGGGGCAATTTTGGAAATTATTGTAATAAATTTAGAATTTATTAATTGGACCTGCATGTCCAGTCTATTACCTCCTTACTCTATGTATTTCTCTTCTCACCCATTCCTCTCTATGTAAATGAGGTTTCTTTAGAAGTGTTATGTAATTGATGAGTGGTAAATCTATCACTATTTCCCACTCATTTAACCTAATATTTTGTATAGTTTCTTGAGTTTTGTGAAAATTTTGATGTGTTTTGTGTTATTTTGTAGATAAATAAAGTTTTAGGACATTCTGGAGGTGATTTTGGGCCAAAACAGTGAAAACGGACAAAAAGGGTATTTTGGTCTTCTGGGCGTCGCGACGCCAAGGGCGCCGAACGTCTGCTAAGGTGCGCCGGTCAACAAGTCAAAATTTGAGAAGTTTGACTTTGCTAAAATGTGTCGTGCCACGTGTCACCATCACAGCCGATCTGCTAACATGCGTCGTGCCACGTGTCATCATCCTACGGTGCCGACAATCGTCATCGCCACGTGTGCCACGTGTCGCCACATCATCAGCCATGTCAGCAAGTCAAAGGTCAAATTTGCCACGTGTCGTGCCACGTCCTCATCCACGCCAGCGGTCAAACAAGTCAAAGTGCCACGTCATCATCAACCAATCACAGCATGCCACGTGTCGCCACGTGTCGCAATCCTACGGTGCCGACAGTACTTTTACCATGTGTGCCACGTCAGTGCCACGTCAGCACAATCATTGAGCTCTTAGCCACCTTCGAGGAACTGTTCGGGTGTCGCGACACCCAAGTCCTTGGCGTCGCGACGCCTGAGGCTTACCGACCCCCATAAATTCAGCTTCAGATTTCAGTTTCAGATGTACCTTCCTCTCTGAATTCTCTGATGTAAATAGGGAGTTTTCTATCTAGTTTCTTTTAAATACAGTTTTGTAATAGTAATAGTAATTACATTTTGTAGTAATAGTAATTTTACTATTTATAATAATAATAGTAATTTATTTTTACCTTTTACTTTTTACAGTTTTACTATTCTACCATGAGGAGGTAACTTCCCCCTGCTATGGTGAAAGGTAATTCTTTTACTATTGCTATTTAGATTAATCTCCCTTAAATATAATATATTCACCATTAAAAATTTTGACTTAATAAGGATACCGCTATATTGGCCGGTTGATTATTTAATTTAAACTGGTTAAACCTGACTAAGCAAGGATACCGCCAGATTGGTCGGTTGGTAATTAAATTTTGGTTCCACCTTTATGGCTGGTTATTTTGATTCCGCCTATATGGCTGATCGGACTTAATATTGACTTAATCAGGTTACCGCCTATATGGTTGGTTGGTATTATCTTCACGAGTTAATATACTATATTAAGGGAGATATCTAAATGGTAAATAGTAGAAGTTAATTCCTTATTTTATTATAATTTACTTTTCAGCATTTACTTTATCGCATTTACCTTTTCACAATTTTACTTTATGTCTTTTATTTTACCAGCTCTAGCTATATGTCAAAACTAAGTTAGTTATCTAGGGTTGTAATAAAATCCAATATCACCGGTTTATAAGAGGTTAGATTATAGTTTGGGTAATATAAAGATTTATTTATTGAGTCTAAATCTTAATGCTTTTTATTAACTGGCCATTAATAAAATTGATTAGGTAAACTTAAAATGAACTAGACATAGGAATTTTAGGTTTAAGACCTTAGACTCAATAACCCACGATCTTCCTTAAGGATAGATAACCCTTTAATAGATTTCCTTACAGGATAGGAATATACATGTTGGGCGGGGGTAGCCATAATTGAAACTTAATCTTAATAAATCTAGGTAATTTGGTTGACATAAACATATGGTTTAATTGGATTATACTAGGTATTTGTAATTGACCATCGGAATAGACTTTTACATAATTTAGTGTTCCAGGTTAATAAATCAATATATTACCCAACTATAGGATAACCACTTCATTTTTAAATAATATTGGAAGGATTCACAACCCTAGATAAGTTTTATAAATTTGGATTTTTCTCAACCTACTTTTACGCAATTTTATTTACTTGTTTTTAAATTTAGAATCATCGCTATTTCAAACCAATCAATCAACCTATTAGATACTAGTAATCACTTGACCTCATTAAATTAATAAATTAGGTATTAAGTCCTCGTGGGATCGATACTTTTTATACTACTTGAACGATAGGTGCGCTTGCGTTATACGCGTGTGTAAGCACCGGTCAAGTTTTTGGCGCCGTTGCCGGGGATTTATTTATCTTTCATTATTAGTTTTGAGGTTAAATTTGTTACTTGTATCTAAATTTTCTTTTTACTTATTATTTTTGTTTTCTTGTGTTTCAGGTTCTCAGACACTTAATGAGACGAGCCAGATGCTTTTAAATCCATCCGCTTGACCCTGAAATCGAAAGAACCATCAGACAATTGACAAGAGAAATGCGAGAAGGCCAAGAAGCAATTGTTAACATAGAACCTGAACCTTTGGAGGTTGCACCACCAATTCCCATTCGAGATAGAACCATTCCGGTGGTAGATGGCCTCATTTCTTGTATTGTACTTCCTCCCTTACCAGTAAATGCGGGTGATATCAAAACTTGCATTTAGATGATTTAGCAGTCAGTTCAATTTGGGGGGAATACAACTGAAGATCCTAATGCCCACATCAGCAACTTTCTGGAAGTTTGCGGCACTTTTAATTACAACCGAGGAGCTGAAGAAGCTATGAGATTGCGAGTTTTTCCATACTCCTTGAAAGACAGAGCAAAAGCTTGGCTACATTCACTACCAGCTGGATCCATCACAACGTGGAACACTCTAGCCACCAAATTCCTTGCAAAATATTTTCCACCTGCCAGAACAGCAAAACTGAGGAATGACATCACATCCTTTGTACAAAAAGATTCGGAATCCTTTTACGAAGCTTGGGAAAGGTATAAAAAATTGCTCCGGAAATTTTCTCACCATGAGATTCCAAAATGGCTTCAAGTCCAAACTTTCTATAATAGACTTTCTGGACTGATGAGAACCACTGTTGATGTTGCTACTGGAAGAGCATTGATGTCAAAATGAGAAGATCAAGCCTGGGACCTAATCGAAGAGATGGTCAACAACAATTCCTTGTGGCCAACAGAAAGGAGCCTGATTAAAAGAATTGCAGGAATTTATGAAGTTGGAGCCAACAAAGCAGTCAGTGGCAAGCTGGATCAGATATGCAAATTCATGGAGACTCTCAACATTCAAAACAACATTGGGCCACAAGTTCATCATATGAAGGAGCATCAGAACCAACTCAACTTGAAGAAATGGTGAATTATGTCATCAATTTCAACAGACAGAGGAACAATCCATATTCCAACACCTACAAGCCAAGGTGGAGAAATCATCCCAACCTTTCATGGAGCAACAATTCAGGGTAAAAGAACAATCCACCACCTGGATTCCAATAGCAGAACTATCCACTTGGATTCCAACAACAAAGCCAAAAGTTTGAAAAGAACCAGTAATGGCAGAAGTGCTAGCTCAGTTGAAAAGATATGAAGCTATAATCCAAAGCCAATCAGCTTCTATCAAAGCACTGGAAAATCAAATTGGACAACTGGCCAATGCTAATAGTTACAGACCTCCAGGAAATCTTCCCAGCAATACTGAACCAAATCCAAGAAACATGGGGAATGAGCAGTGTCATACCATTATGTTAAAAAGTGGTACTGAAATCAACAAAGATGTTGGAATCAAGGCAACAGTTGAAGAAGTTCAAAAAGAAACAAAGCAACAGATGGAGGAAAAAGAAGCAAAGGAAAAAGAACCATAACATATCACTCCACCTCCACCTTTTCCACAGCGTCTTCAGAAGAACAAACTAGACAAGCAGTTTTCTCGATTCCTGAAGGTGTTTAAAAAGCTGCACATCAATATCTCATTTGCAGAAGCCTTGGAACAAATGCCCAGCTATGTCAAATTCATGAAAGATATTCTTTCACGAAAATAGAGATTGGGAGACTACGAGACGGTAGCATTGACGGAGGAATACAGTGCCATCATTCAGAGAAAACTTCCCCCAAAGTTGAAAGATCCTGGCAGTTTCACCATTCCTTGCATCATAGGAGAATATAACTTCGGTAAGGCTTTGTGTGATTTAGGTGCTAGTGTTAACTTGATGCCTTTTTCTATTTACAGGAAACTGCAAATTGGAGAAGCAATGCCTACCTTAGTCTCACTGCAACTTGCTGATCGAACGCTCGTATTTCCAAGAGGTGTAGTTGAAAATGTGTTGGTCAAAGTTGACAAATTCATTTTCCCAGCAAATTTTATTATCCTTGACATGGAGGAAGACACAGATGTGCCGATCATCCTTGGGAGACCATTTTTGGCTACAGGTCGGACCATTATTGATGTACAGAAGGAGAACTAACCATGAGGGTACAGGACCAAGAAGTAACATTCAATGTTTTCAAAGCCATGAATTTCCCAGATGATGAAAATAAGGAGGAATGTTTCAGACTTGATGTGATACACAGTACCATCCAGAACTCTGACGCAAAACAAAGTTCTACTAACAAACTTAAGGCATGTCAATCGCCTATGAAGACTGAAGATAAAGGGTCTTGTGCAATTGAAAAGCCAAGTATTGCCCCACAAGCAACAGAAGAGAAACAGTTCCACCAGCTCAATGAATTGGAGGAATTTCACATTCAGCCTTTTGAAAATGTCAAATTGTATAAAGAAAATGCCAGGAAAAGATAAATTTAGCGCTAGCAGGGAGGCAACCCATGCGATTTGTTGTAATTTCAGTTTTCATGTTTTGTGTATACATGTTGTAGAATTTTTAATTTTGTGTGTTATTTTATAGGGAAAACACAAACGGAGCATTTAAGGAGGAATGGTGTGTGGCAATCGCAAAGATGAGATTTAAGTCATTAGTGATGGCCGAGTAAAGAATGGATTCTTGAGACGCATCTTAATGGCTTGATATACAAAACCAGTAGCGTATTGCGTACACAATTCCGTTGCCTTAATAATTGCTTTGATTTGTTTTTCTTTTGTTATTTCCTTTTCTTTTCGCCGACAAGATCCATACTTTTTAACGTTCATCTAATAATTGTCATTTGGCAGATACTAGTGTAATTATTACTCACCCATTTTCAGGTTCTATAAATTCAACTTTATACTTCTCTCTTCGATACATCCAGATATATATCTAAATAAGAGAGAGAAAATGGAAGAAACACCACAGCAGCGAATCAAGCGAATTAATGTTTTCTGTGGATCCAATTCTAGTAATAAACCAGAATTCATTGAGGCTGCAAAGGAACTGGGGAGAATCATAGCTGAACAAAATATGCATCTAGTATATGGCGGAGGCAATCTTGGATTAATGGGAACCATTTCAAAAGCTGTTTAGGAAAGTGGTGGTCATGTTTTGGGAATCATCCCAAAACCTTTGGCAGAGGAACACTTAATCAGGTAAGCAAATGGAGATGAGCGCATTGTATCTAGTATGTCAGAATATCTCCTTGAAATGGTCAATACTGCTGATGCATTTATTGCTTTACCAGGTGGGCTTGGAACATTTGAAGAAATATTCATAGTGGCATCATGGGGACACTTGAATATCCATCAGAAGCCCATTGGATTACTTAACATTGAGTATTTCTTCGATTTTCTGTTTATATTTCTTGCAGAAGCAAAGAGACATGAGTTCGTCACAAAATCTGTAGAAGATATTTTTCTGACTGCTACCAATGCCGAGGAATTAGTTGATCTAATCATAGCCTTTGAACCAAAAATTGATCCCATTCTTTCCAAGTTGGATTGGTCAGATAACGATCGTGGTAAGAAGCGTAAATTGGACATAGATCTTAATCGGTAAATTTTTGATTTCAGCAAATCAGGTATTATCTTCTAAACTCTTCTTAGACTGTTTAAGACATTGGGGATAATGTCTCATTTAGGTTTGGGGGAAGGTAATTAGTTGATCAGTACCTTGTTTTTAGTTGTGTGATGTTTTTATTTTTAGTCCAAATTTTTTCGAAAAATACAAAAAAATTGAAATTTTTTCAAAAATTACAAAAATATTTTGCGTTTTTGTGTTTTGACTAAAAAGGTGAAATTGGTGAGAGATAGCTGTGTAATGAGTTTCCACTCCTGATACATATTTCAAACCTATTTTGAAACAAGTTAATTTTAGTTTATTTCCTTTTGAATTATTTAATTTGTAAATTCTCCATAAAACTGACTAAAATGAATCTTCATATACTTAGTTGGCAGGTATTATCAACATGCATAGTAACATACAGACATGAGCTGTAATTGAAAAGATTGTAATATTCAGTGCTATAGTTTAATTGGAGGAAGCATCTCGAAAAGTGATGGAGTAAAAAAAAACGTCTGAGATCCGAGTTATTAAGTCTGTAAGGGTGTTTTAACACCTAGTGCCCTAAAACCAACTGGTTTGGGAGTCACTGGCCCAAAGCTCGCTACATGGATTGAGGATGTTGCAAAAATTTTATATCTGAAGTGTGGGTAATTAAGTCCGTAGGGGTGTTTTAACATATGGTGCCCTAAAACCAACTGGTTTGGGAGCCACCGACTCAAAGCTCGCTATATAGACGGAAGGTATTGTATTTAAATAAAAAGTCAAAATTCAAAAAATAAAAGAAAAAAATCAGAAAAATCAGAAAAATTTATTCCATTACTGCAAAAAGGTGTGAATTCTAAAAGAACTTTAGGACAAAAATATTACCTTCTTATCAACTACACTTATGATTGTTGTGGGAAAAAATGAGTTGTTTAATATTTTGTTGGCTGTGTATATGGAGAATGGTAAATATAATCGAAGAATTTACTTGTTCAGTAATTTAGTATGAAACAAAATGATGAGTGGTAATTATATCACTATTTCTCACTCATTTGACCTAATATTTTGAACAGTTTCTCAAGTTTTATGAATGTTTTGATGTGTTTTTATTTATTTTGCAGTTAAAAATAATATTGATACTTAATGGAATCAACTCGGGGCTAAAACGATAAAATCCGGAGAAAAAAACGTTAAAAACGAAAGTTTGTTGTACGCGTCACGAAGTGCAGTCAAAATTTCCAATTTTGCGCAAATTTTGTATTTTGGCCATAACTTTTTCATCCAATATCCGATTGAGCTGATTCAAGTTGCAGATTGAAGAAGACTCAAATATCTACACCTTTGAAAGTAAAAATAATTTCGAATTCTGAAGTTGGCATGGCCGAAATTGATGAACAATAAAGTATATTTTGTGTAACTACTATAGTCATTTACAAAATATAAAATAAAATTAATAAAATAAAAATATAAAAATTGTCAAACTTCCACCAAACATGCTTGCATGTTTGGTGCCATGTTTGATGTCATGTCTTGTGGCATGTTTGGTGGAGCAATTAGTGGAGCAATCGGTGGAGAAATTGGTTAAGCATTTAATTTATGCATTTTTATTTTCAGTATTAGTAGTAGTTCTCTTCTTCTTCTCCTTTCTTTTTATGTTTAGTAGTTAAATTTTCGCTGGGGGAAGGGTGAAGCTTTAATATTTTAATTTAGATTAATCTCCCTTAATTATAATATAAAATTTATTATTCACTAAAAGGAATTACCGCCTTAATGGCTGATTTTATTTATTTGGCATAATGTGGCATCGCCTATATGGCTGGTCTTTAGGTGACAGATAATTACCGCCTATATGGCTGGTTTCTGAACAAATAATAATACCGCCTTTATGGCTGGTTGGATTTCATTTAAATCTAACTTAATAAGGAATACCGCCTACATGGCTGGTTGGCTATCACCATTAAATTCTATATTATAGTAAGGGAGATTTCTAAATTATAAATAGTAAAATTGGATCCCCTAACCCCCAGTATTTTATTTTTATTCTAGTGAAGTGATGAAACACAATATCCACACTTAATAATTGATTTTCTTTTTATGGGTAGTTCTTTAGTTTATTTATTGAGTCTTAAACTTAATGCTTCTTGTTAACTGGCCATTAATAAGATTGATGGGGTAAACTTAAAATGAACTAGACATAAGGATTTTAGGTTTCAGTCTTATATTCAATAACTCATGATCTTCCTTAAGGATAGATAACTTTTTAATATATTTCCTTATAGGATAGGAATATACCCGTCGGGCGTGGGTAGCCATAATTGGAACTTGGTCTGAATGAATCCAGGTAATGTGGTTGACATAGGAATATGGTTCAATTGGGTTATACTGGGTATTTGCGTCTGACCATCGGAAGAGGCTTTTGCATATCATCGTGTTCCAGGTTAGCAAATTAATTTATTACACATAAATAAGAGAGTCAATTCATTTTTTTAACAATATTGTGTGGAGTCACGACCCTAGATCTTTGAGTCTTTTCTTTTATTTTCCTTAGTATTTTCTTTTGAGTCTGTTCTTATTTAATTGGCAAATCCACATTCAACCAACCAAAAAGATACCTGTAAATAAATAGATTCAATAATTAATAACAACAGTGGGAATAAAGTCCTTCTGGGATCGATATTTTATACTACTTGAACGATACGTGCGCTTGCGTTATACGCGTGTGATTACGACGGTCAAGTTTTTGGCGCCATTGCCGGGGACTTATATTTCTTGAGTTATTAATTTTGAAGCTATCTAATTTACTTGTATCTGATTTTTTTATTTTTATCTGTAATTTTTATTTATTTCTTTTATTTTTCAGGTGGTTGAACAATAGAACACTACTGGGAGATTGAGAGATTACAAGCCTTATACGAAGATACACCCCAATTCTGGGACCAACAGTCTGGTTTTCTAAGGCATGTAGAACAACCCAACGATTATCGCTGGATGCCAGAACCAAGCAATACTACATTTGCTCATTAGAACGCAATATGGAGATGTGAGATATGTGACGGTAACCACCCATGTAATCATTGTGAGTACAACTGCCATCCAGGGTGGCAAAGCTATCAAAATCATTCATGGTATGAAGAACCATCACATTTCACAGAGCCATATTTTCCATCTTATCCACCATCCACATTTGATCTTCATCAAGAACCAGAACTATCAAAGGAAGATCAATTGATTCATATGTTCAAGGAATGGGAAGCTCAATTTGATGCACAAATTCAGAGTAACGTAGAATCCATACAGAGGATGACAGATCAAATTAGACAATTAAGAGAAAACCTAAACTACATACCTCAAGAAGAATTTTCAGATGACACTGATGAAGCTTTCGAGTACCCAGAGATCCACAATGACACCTCAACAGAGAAGGAGGCTGAGTAGTATCAACAACCAGAGGTATTAGTTCAGGAACCCGAACCGGCAAAGTTTCAATTTGATTTTTATTATTCAGATTCTGACTCAGAGAATGAAGCAGAGCTGTTTGTACCAACTGCATCAAAATTTGAGGATGGAATTCTGTATCCTCAAAATGAAGATCTTGGTGCGTGTATTGCAATGATGTTTGAGGAAGAACTACCAACCACAGAGGATAAAAGCTTACAGAAAGACACAACTTTACATCATCCAGTTGAAAATCTTGGAGATTCCATTGCACACATGTTTGAAGAATATCTACCTGAACCATCCATTCCAGCCATATCAGTGGATGAAGACCTAATATCAGACATATTTATACATCCTCAGGTGGAGCAAGAAGCAGAGCAAATGGAGGAGCAAATGCCTGACCTTATTGAAGATCCAGTACATTCAAGAGAAACATCATTGTTTTGGGGAGTACAAATCAAATACATCGCCCATAAGTTTGACAGAATGGAAATCTCATTCCAAGTCAAGCACCATACGAGACCTCCTAATTTCCTTTCTTTCTTTTCAGGAACTGCTGGAGCAACAAAGTTTAAGAAGGTGGCACAAGTACCGACTTTGACAAAATTCTTTTTGCTACCTTACCGTTGGAAGAGACCCTTCAAAAGCAACGCTCATGGGATCGTCTTTAATCGGACATCCAAAACAACGCTGAAACCTCCTTGACACATAGATTTCAGTCACGTCAGGCTGAAGACGAAAAATTTAGCTCTAGCAGGGAGGCAACCCATGCAATTTGTTGTAATTTCTGTTTTCATATTTTGTGTATACATGTTGTAGATTTTTTTTTTAATTTTGTGTGTTAGTTTGTCAGGTAAAAGCATAAAATGACATTTTAAGACAATAGGAATGGTGTTTGGAGATCGCAAAGATGAGAGCCAATTCATGAGTGATGGCTGAGTAAGGAATGAGTTCTTGAGACGCATCTTCATTAATTTATAAAAAGTGAGAGGCGTATTGAGTACATAATTTTCTTGCCTTAATTATTGCTTTGATTTGCTTTTCTGTTGTAATTATCTTTATTTTCATAGACAAGATCAAGACTTTTTGACCTTTCACGATTTCTTTTGTTGTGTAGCTAACAATCGTCCTTTGAAAGATACTAGTGCTATTATTACTCACCATTTTTCAGGTACTATAAATTCAACTCATCATTGCATTTATGAGGGCATCATGATTTGAAAAAGAAATACATAAAAAAAATAGAAACTACTTCAAGAAGACGAGTTGGAAATATTTGCGTATTTTGCGGTACTAGTGTTGGTACCAAGCCACAATACATTGAGGCAACACAAGAGTTGGGTCGAGTCATTGCTGAACGGAATATGCACTTAATCTATGGCGGAGGCAATCTTGGACTAATGGGGATCGTTTCAAAAGCTGTACAGGAAGGAGGCAGTCCAGTTTTGGGAATCATCCCAAAACCCTTGGCAGAAGCAAATCTGATAGGACCATCAAACAGAGAGGAACTGATCGTGCCAGGAATGTCAGAGCGACTGGTGGAAATGATTAACCGTGCAGATGCTTTTATTACTCTACCAGGAGGCTTAGACACATTGGAGGAAATTTTTATAGTGTTATCTTGGGCGAACCTGAACATACATCAGAAACTGCAACATACATCATAAACGGTTTGGATTGTTTAACGTCGAGGGATTTTATGATTTTCTTTGTGTGTTTCATGATGACAACCGGAGAAATGGGTTCGTAACAAAGCCTATGAATGAACTCATCTTCATTGCCAGAATTGCCCAGGATTTACTTGACCAAATCTTAGCCTTTGAACCACAAGTTGACCCTGTTCTTTCCAAGATCAAATGGACCGAGGACGATCGTGGAAAGAAGCGTAAGATAAATCTGGATCTCAACCTTTAGTTTTCTATGTTTCAGCTAACTAGGTACTATTCTCTAAACTCTTTTTCTACTATTTAAGACATTGGGGACAATGTCTCATTTAGGTTTGGGGGAGGGAATTAGTTTATTAGTATCTTGTTTTTAGTTTGTGTTTTGTTTTTATTTTTAGTCCAACATTTTTCGAAAAATAAAAAAAATTTGAAAAATTATCAAAAATTACAAAAATATTTTACGTTTTTGTGTTTTTTTATTTTGACTAAAAAGATGAAATTGGTGAGAGATGGCTGTATAAGGAGTTTCCTCTCTTGATATATATTTCAACCCATTTTCGAAACAAGTTAATTTTTGTTTATTTCCTTTTAAATTATTTAATTTGTGAATTCTCCATAAAATGGACTAAAATGGATCTTCATATGCTCAGTTGGCAGGTATTATCAATATGCATAGTAACATACGGACACGAGGCGTATTTGAAAAGTTTGTAATATTCTGTGCTCTAGTTTAATTGGAGGAAGCATCTCAAAATGGCAATAGAGTAAAAAAAATCTGTTGTACAAAATAAAGCATCTAAGATCCGGGTTATTAAATCTGTAAGGGTGTTTTAATACCTAGTGCCCTAAATCCAACTGGTTTGGAAGTCACTGGCCCAAAACTCGCTACATGGATCAAAGATGCTGCAAATATATATATATATTATATATATATATATATATATATATATATATATATATATATCTGAAGTCTGGGTAATTAAGTCTGTATGGGTGTCTTAAAACCTGGTGCCCTAAAGCCAACTAGTTTGGGAGCCACCAACCTAAAGCTCGCTAAATAGACAGAAGATATTGTATATAAATAAAAAGTCAAAATTCTGAAAATCAAAGGCAAAAAAATGAGAAAAATCCGAAAAATTATTCCATTGCTACAAAAAGGTGTGAAATCTGATAGAACTTTAGGAAAAAAATATTACTCTCTTATCAACTGCACTTGTGACTGTTGTGGGCAAAAATGAGTTGATTAATATTTTTTTAGCTGTGTATATGGAGAATGGTAAATATAATCGGAGAATTTACTTATTCGGTAGTTTAAAAAGAAACAAAACAACTAGTAACTTGGAGTAAAAGTTTCACCTGATTAGTCACTACCTTCTTTATTCTCTTTTCTCTTGTCTTTTTACTTTGTGTGCATTAGTTTTAACTAACTTTTTACTTTTGTAAAATGTTTGTGAGTATCGTTGCTGTAAGCCCTCACAAGACTACAACTCGTCCACTATAACACCTAGGGGTTTAAAGGCTTGTTGCATACGCTAAATGCAACCGTGATTCCTATGAAAGTGGCTTAGTTTAATTTTATTTTTATGTTATTTTATTTTATGTTTTGCTCGAGGACTAGCAAAATGTTAGGTTTGGGGGTGTGATGAGTGGTAATTATATCACTATTTCTCACTCATTTGACCTAATATTTTGAATAATTTCTCGAGTTTTATAAACGTTTTGATGTGTTTTTATTTATTTTGTAGTTAAAAATAATATTGATACTTAATGGAATCAACTCGGGGCTAAAACGATGAAATTCGGAGAAAAAAAATGTCAAAAATGAAAATTTATTGTACGCGTCACGAAGTGCAGTCAAAATTTCCAATTTTACGCAAGTTTCATATTTTGGCCATAACTTTTTCATCCAATATCCGATTGAGCTGATTCAAGTTGAAGATTGAAGAAGACTCAAATATCTACAACTTTGAAAGTCAAAATAATTTCGATTCTGAAGTTGGCATGGCCGAAATTGATGAACAATATAGTAAATTTTGTGTAACTACTATACTCATTTACAAAATATAAAATAAAATTAATAAAATAAAAAAATAAAAATTGTCAAACTTCCACCAAACATGCTTGCATGTTTGGTGCCATGTTTGATGCCATGTCTTGTGGCATGTTTGGTGGAGCAATCCGTGGAGCAATCGGTGGAAAATTGGTGGAAGCCTTTAGGTTTTTCTATAAATACCAAGCCATTTCATTTGTAATTCTCATGCCTTCCTTAGGTTTTTGTAAGGAATTTAAGGATTGCATCTTATTTGTATTTATTTTAATTATTTAATTTATGCATTTTTATTTTCAGTATTAGTAGTAGTTCTCTTCTTCTTCTCCTTTCTTTTTTTGTTTAGTAGTTAAATTTTCGCTGGGGGAAGTGTGAAGCTTTTAATATTTTAATTTAGATTAATCTCCCTTAATTATAATATAAAATTTATTATTCACTAAAAGGAATTACCGCCTTAATTGCTGGTTTTATTTATTTGGCATAATGTGACACCGCCTATATGGCTGGTCTTTAGGTGACAGATAATTACCGCCTATATGACTGATTTCTGAACAAATAATAATACCGCCTTTATGGCTGGTTGGACTTCATTTAAATCTGACTTAATAAGGAATACCGCCTACATGGCCGGTTGACTATCATCATTAAATTCTATATTATAGTAAGGGATATTTCTAAATTAAAAATAGTAAAAGTGGATCCCCTAACCCCAGTATTTTATTTTTATTTTAGGGAAGTGATGAAACACAATATCCACACATAATAATTGATTTTCTTTTTATGGGTAGTTCTTTAGTTTGTTTATTGAGTCTTAAGCTTAATGTTTCTTGTTAACTGGTCGTTAATAAGATTGATGGGGTAAACTTAAAATGAACTAGACATATGGATTTTAGGTTTCAGCCTTAGATTCAAATACTCACGATCTTCCTTAAGGATTGATAACCCTTTAATAGATTTCCTTACAGGATAGGAAGATACATGTCGGGCATGGGTAGCCATAATTGGAACTTGGTCTTAATGAATCCGGATAATGTGGTTGACATATGAATATGGTTCAATTGGGTTATACTGGGTATTTGCGTCTGACCATCGGAAGAGGCTTTTGCATATCATCGTGTTCCAGGTTAGCAAATTAATTTATTACATAAAAATAAGAGAGTCAATTCATTTTTTAACAATATTGTGTGGAGTCACGACCCAAGATCTTTGAGTCTTTTCTTTTATTTTCCTTAGTATTTTCTTTTGAGTCTGTTCTTATTTTAATTGCAAATCCACATTCAACCAACCAAAAGCAATCAATTCCCCTCTCCCTATAATTAGATACCTGTAATTAAATAGATTTAATAATTAATAACAACAGTAGGATTTAAGTCCTCGTGGGATAGATATTTTATACTACTTGAACGAAACGTGCGCTTGAGTTATACGCTTGTGATTACGCCGGTCACAAAACAACTAGTAACTTGGAGTATACGTTTCACCTGAATAGTCACTAACTTCTTCTATTTTCTCTTGTCTTTTGCTTTTGTGTGCATTAGTTTCACTACCTTTTTACTTTTGTAAAATGTTTGTAGGTATCATTGTTGTAAACCCTCACGAGACTACAACTCGTCCACTAGGGACACCTAAGGGTTTAAAGGCTTGTTGCTTACGCTAAATGCAACCGTGATCCCTACGAAAGTGGCTTAGTTAAATTTTATTTATGCTATTTTATTCTATGTTTTGCTCGAGGACTAGCAAAATGTTAGGTTTGGGGGTGTGATGAGTGGTAAATATATCACTATTTCCCACTAATTTAACCTAATATTTTGTATAGTTTCTTGAATTTTGTGAATATTTTGATGTGTTTTGTGTTATTTTGTAGATAAATAAAGTTTCAGGACATTCTGGATGTGATTTTGGGCCAAAACAGTGAAAACGGACAAAAAGGGCATTTTGGTCTTCTGGGCATCGCGACGCCCAAGCCCTTGGCGTCGCACGTCTGCTAATGTGTGCCGGTCAACAAGTTAAAATTTGAGAAGTTTGACTTTGCTAAAATATGTCGTGCCACGTGTCACCATCACAACCGATCTGCTAAAGTGCGTCGTGCCACGTGTCATCATCCTACGGTGCCGACAATCATCATCGCCACGTGTGCCACATGTCATCCTACGTGTCACCACATGTCATCCTACGTGTCACCACATCATCAGCCACGTCAGCAAGTCAAAGGTCAAATTTTCCACGTGTCCTGCCACATCATCATCCACGTCAGCGGTTAAACAAGTCAAAGTGCCACGTCATCATCAACCAATCACAGCATGCCACGTGTCGCAATCCTACGGTGCCGACAGTCACTTTTGCCATGTGTGCCACATCAGCGCCACGTCAGCGCAATCATTGAGCTCTTAGCCGCCTTTAAGGAACTGTTCGGGTGTCGCGACACCCAAGTCCTTGGCGTCGCGACTCCCGAGGCTTACCGACCCCTATAAATTCAGCTTCAGATTTCAGTTTCAGATGTACCTTCCTATCTGAATTCTCTGATGTAAATAGGGAGTTTTCTATCTAGTTTCTTTTAATTACAGTTTTGTAATAGTAATAGTAATTACATTTTGTAGTAATAGTAATTTTACTATTTGTAATAGTAATAGTAATTTATTTTTACATTTTACTTTTTACAGTTTTACTATTCTACCATGAGGAGGTAACTTCCCCCTGCTATGGTGAAAGGTAATTCTTTTAATATTGCTATTTAGATTAATCTCCCTTAAATATAATATATTCACCATTTAAAATATTGACTTAATAAGGATACCGCTATATTGGCCGGTTGGTTATTTAATTTAAATGGGTAAACCTGACTAAGCAAGGATACCGCCAGATTGGTCGGTTGGTAATTAAATTTTGGTTCCGCCTTTGTGGCTGGTTATTTTGATTCCGCCTATATGGCTGGTTGGACTTAATATTGACTTAATCAGGTTACCGCCTATATGGCTGGTTGGTATTATCTTCACCAGTTAATATATTATATTAAGGGAGATATCTAAATAGTAAATAGTAGAAGTTAATTCATTTTGCCTTGCATTTTATTTTATTATAATTTACTTTTCAGCATTTACTTTACCGTATTTACCTTTTCGCAATTTTACTTTATGTCTTTTATTTTACCAGCTGACCGGCGTAAACACACACGTATAACGCAAGCGCACGTATCGTTCAAGTAGTATAAAATGTATCGATCCCATGAGGACTTAAAACCTTTTTGTTATTAATTTATGGGGTCAAATGGTTACTAGTATCTAACAGGTTGATTTGATTGATTGATTTGAAATTGCGATGATTCTAAATTTAAAACAAGAAAATAAAATGGCGTGAAAATAAGTTGAGTAAAATTCAAATTTATAAAAACTATCCAGGGTTGTGATTAATTCCAATATGAATTAAAAGATGAAGTGGTTATCATATAGTTGGGTAATATATTGATTTATTAACCTGGAACACTAATTCATGTAAAAGCCTCTTCCGATGGTCAATTACAAATACCCAGTATAACCCAATTGAACCATATTCCTATGTCAACCACATTATCTGGATTCATTAAGACTAAGTTTCAATTATGGCTACCCCCGCCTAACAGGTATATTCCTATCCTGTAAGGAAATCTATTAAAGGGTTATCTATCCTCAAGGAAGATCGTGGGCTATTGAGTCTGAGGTCTTAAACTTAAAATCCCTATGTCTAGTTCATTTTAAGTTTACCTAATCAATTTAATTATTGGCCAGTTAATTAAAGAGCATTAAGATTAAGACTCAATAAATAAATCTTTAAATTACCTCAACTATAATCTAACCCCTTATAAACCGGTTATATTGAAATTCATCACAACCCCAGATACTAACTTAGTTACGACACATAACTAGGGCTAATGAAAAAGACATAAAATAAATGCTGAAAATTAAATGCGGAAAATAAAAGCGGAAAAGTAAATGGAAATAAACTGCCAAGATAAAAGGAATTACTTTTACTAAATACTAACTTAGATATCTCCCTTAGTACAACATATTTACTCGTGAGATTTAAACCAACCAGTCATATAGGCGGTAACCTGATTAAGTCAATATTAAGTCTAACCAGCCATAAAGGCGGTAAAATTTGTCCATGAACCTGCCATGTAGGCGGTAAATAAATTTAAAAGCCAACCGACCAATATAGCGGTATTCCTTGTTAAGTCAGGATTAATCCGGTTTATAATAAATAGCCCACCGACCAATATAGCGGTATTCCTTTGTTAAGTCCAATTTTAAAATGGTGAATATGTTGTATCTAAGGGAGATTAATCTAAGATAGTAACAGTAAAAGAATTACCTTTCACCTCGGCAGGGGGAAGTTACCTCCTCATGGTTGAATAGTAAAACTATAAATAGTAAATAGTAAAAAGTAAATTACTATTACTATTGAAATAGTAAAAGTACTATTATTACAAAAAGAAACTACTATTACTATTACAAAAATTGTAAATAAAAGAAACTAGATAGAAAACTTCCTATTTACATCAGAGGATTCAGAGAGAAAGGTACATTGAAAACTGAAATTCTGAGCTCTATTTATAGCCGAGATTACTGTTTCAGCGTCGCGACGGTAGATCAGTTCAGCGTCGCGGCGCTGGAACAGTGGACACGTGTCACTCCACGATTGGCCGGCTCGGATTCTTATCTGTTGAGGCGGCTGAGCTCAATTATTATGCTGACGTGGCGATGACGTGGCGCTGATGTGGCGACACGTGGCGATTGCGAATGTCGGCACCATAAGATTGCGACACGTGGCGACACGTGTCACGCTGTGATTGGTTGATGGTGATGTGGCACATTGACTTTGTTGACCGGTGACGTGGATGATGACATGGCATGACATGTGGAAAAGTTGACTTTTGACTTGCTGATGTGGCGAATGACATGGCGACACGTAGGATGACACGTGGCAACACGTGGCGATGACGATTGTCGGCACCGATGGATGGGTGACACGTGGCACGGCGCATTTTAGCAAGTCCGCTCTGATGGTGACACGTGGCACGGTGCACGTTAGCAAAGTCAAACTTCTCCAATTCTGACCGTTGACCGATGGTGCACGTTAGCAGATCCGGCGCAGGCTCAGCGTCGCGACACACAAGCTTCAGCGTCGCGACGCGCAAAAGATCAAAATTTTCCAGTTGACGCATTTTTGTCCGTTTTGTCCCCAAATTGCCCCCAGTGCTCTCCAAACTTTATTTATCTGCAAAATAACAACAAAACAAATCAAAACGTTCATAAAACTCAAGAAACTATACAAAATATTAGGTTAAATGAGTGGGAATAAGTGATGGATTTATCACTCATCACACCCCCAAACCTAACATTCCTCGAGCAAAACATAAAATAAAATAACATGAAAATAAAATTAACTAAGCCACTTTCGTAGGGATCACGGTTGCATTTAGCGTATGCAACAAGCCTTTAAACCCCTAGGTGTCCCTAGTGGACGAGTTGTAGTCTCGTGAGGGTTTACAGCAATGATACCCACAAACATTTTACAAAATTAAAAAGTTAGTTAAAACTAATGCACACAGAAGCGAAAAGAAAAGCGAAAAGAAAATAAAAGAAGTTAGTGACTAATCAGGTGAAACTTCTACTACAAGTTACTAATTGTTTTGTTTCATTCTAAATTACCGAATAAGTAAATTCTCCGATTATTTTTACCATTCTCTATACACACAGCCAACAAAATATTATCAACTCATTTTTGCCCACAACAGTCATAAGTGCAGTTGATAAAAGGGTAATATTTTTGTCCTAAAGTTCTATCAGATTTCACAACTTTTTACAGTAATGGAATAATTTTCTGATTTTTCTGATTTTTTTCTTTCTTTTTCTGATTTTGACTTTTTATTTATATACAATACCTTTCGTCTATGTAGCGAGCTTTGGGTCGGTGGCTCCCAAACCAGTTGGCTTTAGGGCACCAGGTGTTAAAACACCCCTACGGACTTAATTACCCAGCCTTCAGATATATATATATTTTTGCTACAGCATCTTCGATCCATGTAGCGAGCTTTGGGCCAGTGACTCCCAAACCAGTTGGTTTTAGGGCACTAGGTGTTAAAACACCCTTACAGACTTAATAACCCGGATCTTAGATGCTTATTTTTTAACATCAGATTTTTTATATTTTTTTTTACTCCATCACTATTTGAGATGCTTCCTCCAATTAAACTATAGCACTGAATATTACAATCCTATCAATTACAGCTCATGTCCGTATGTTACTATGCATGTTGATAATACCTGCTAACTAAGCATATGAAGATCCATATTAGTCAGTTTTATGGAGAATTTACAAATTAAATAATTCAAAATGAAATAAACAAAAATTACTTGTTTTGAAATAGGTTTGAAATACGTCTCAGGGGTGGAAATTCCTTACTCGGCTATCTCTCACCAATTTCACCTTTTAAGTCAAAACACACAAAAATGCAAAATATTTTTGAATTTTTTGAAAATTTTTCAATTTTTTTTGTATTTTTCGAAAAATTTTGAACTAAAAATAAAAATAAAACACACACTAAAAACAAGGTACTGATCAACTAATTCCCTCCCCCAAACCTAAATAAGACATTGTCCCCAATGTCTTAAAAAGTAGACAAAGAGTTTAGAAGATAGTACCTGGTAGCTGATAATCAAACATTCACCGATTAAGATCAATGTCTAATTTACGTTTCTTACCACGATCGCTGTCTGTCCAGTCTAACTTGGAAAGAATGGGGTCAACTTTTGGTTCAAAGGCTATGATTAGATCAAGTAGTTCCTCGACTTTGGTTGCAGTCAGGAAAATATCTTCTACTGATTTTGTGACGAACTCATGTCTTTTGGCTTCTGCAAGAAATACGAACAAAAAATCAAAGAAATGCTCAATGTTAAGTAATCCAATGGGCTTTTAATGGATATTCAAGTGTCCCCATGATGCCACTGTGAATATTTCTTCAAATGTTCCTAGCCCTCCTGGTAATGCGATAAATGCATCAGCAGCATTGACCATTTCAAGGAGATGTTCTGACATATTGGATACAATGCGCTCATCTCCATTTGTTTGTCCGATTAAGTGCTCGTCTGCCAAAGACTTTGGGATGATTCCCAAAATATGTCCGCCACCGTCTTGAACGGCTTTTGAAATGCTTCCCATCAATCCAAGATTGCCTCCGCCATATACTAGATGCATATTTCGCTCAGCTATGACTCTCCCCAATTCCTTTGCAGCTTCAATGAATTCTGGTTTATTACCAGTATTTGATCCACAGAAAACACAAATTCGTTTCACTCGCTGCTGTGATATTTCTTCCATTTTCTCTCTTTTTGTTTAGATGTATATCTGGATGTGTTGAAGAGAAAAAATGTATAGTTGAATTTATAGGACCTGAAAATGGTGAGTAAAAATAGCACTAGTACCTGCCAAAAGACAATTATTAGTTCAATAGTAAAATAAATCGTGATAGTCAAAAAGGTCTGGATCTTGTCGGAGAAAATAAAAGAAAACAACAAAACAAATTACAATGATTAGGAAAAGATAAAGAGATATAATATTTACAATAATTACAACTTGATTAACGTCTATGCGTCAGGGACAAGTTTACCATCCAATTTTCTTATAAATTGGCAAACAGGGTCTTTTTTAGTCAGATTCCCAAGACTTAACTGTTGTCTTTCTTTTTGAAATTGTGTATGTAATTTGCGAATAGCTATATAAACATCTCCATTGGGATGCGTCTCAAAAGTCGAAGATAAATCATCTAAAGACTCCTTACTCAAGCCATCCCTAATGAATTTAATTTTATCTTCGCGATTATCAGATATCATTCCTAAAGAACGACAACGAGTATTACAATTCCAACGTGCACATTTGAAATAAACACCCATTTTCTTTGCTCTGTGTTTCTTTACATAGGTGCTTTTTCCAAATCCAGGTAAACACGAAGTACAAGAATCAGAATACTCACCTGCTAATCGAACTCGTGCTTCGATTACCCAACAAATATCAGTAGGAATACCTTTGATCATCAATAGTCTCATCTGTTCCAAGCGAGCTTTGTAAACTTTCATCAGAGATTTTTGAGAGAGAGAAGGAAATTGCTTGTGAAGATTTGCAAGAACTTCTTCCATCTTAATCTGCAAAACTAAACACACAAAATTAAATCACACAAAATCACAATATATACACAAATTGCATGGGTTACCTCCCTGCGAGCTCTAAGTTTAATGTCGTCAGCTGGACGTGACTTTTGGTTCGTTTAGGCTGGATCTGAAAGTGTGACACTTTCTTTTTGTCGCTCCAACGGTTCTCCCCAATAATGCTTAACCCGCTGACTGTTAACTTTGAATGTGTTGTTGTTATTGGGATCCAATAACTCAACAGCTCCATGTGGTAAAACCTGAGTGATCACAAATGGACCTGACCACCTTGATTTCAACTTTCCAGGGAAACGTTTCAACCTCGAGTTGTACAACAACACCTGTTGCCTTGGTTCCAACTGTCTGTGCACTATTTTTCGGTCATGCCATCTCTTGGTCTTTTCTTTGTACAGTCTGGCATTCTCATAAGCCTGTAGGCAAAATTCCTCCAATTCATAGAGTTGGTGAAGTCTTTTCTCTCCTGCAGCTTGTGGATCAAAATTCAACTTCTTCAGTGCCCAGTACGCCTTGTGTTCAAGCTCAACTGGCAGATGGCATGCTTTCCCAAACACCAATCGATATGGTGACATACCAATGGGTGTCTTGTAAGCTGTACGGTAGGCCCATAATGCATCATCTAGTTTTGTAGACCAGTCCCTCCTTGTTGATCCAACTGTTCTTTCCAAGATTCTTTTAATTTCCCTGTTTGAAACTTCAACCTGTCCATTTGACTGTGGATGGTAAGTTGTGGCAACTTTTTGAGTAACTCCGTATTTGGATAGGAGTGCATCAAAGTATCTGCTGCAGAAATGAGAGCCACCATCGCTGATGATTGCCCGAGGTGTTCCAAACCGAGTGAAAATGTTCTTTTTCATAAATTTGATCACCACTTTTGAATCATTGGAAGGCAGTGCAATTGCTTCAACCCATTTAGAGACGTAGTCTACAGCAACCAAGATGTACAGGTTTCCGAATGATGGAACAAAGGGTCCCATGAAATCAATTCCCCAAACATCGAATATCTCCACTTCCAGAATATTTTGCAACTGTCCTTCGTTTCTTCTCGAAATATTCCCCATTCCCTGGCACCTGTCACATTGAAAAGCAAAAAGATAAGCATCTTTAAAAAGTGTGGGCCAGAATAAACCTGATTGAAGGACTTTTGCTGCAGTTTTGTTTCCGCTGAAGTGTCCGCCATATGGTGATGAATGACAGTGCTGCAAAACACTGTTGATCTCCTCATGTGGAACACACCGTCTCAATAATTGATCAGCACACCGTTTGAACAGGTACGGCTCGTCCCATATGTAGTGCTTGACTTCTTTGAAGAATTTCTTCCGTTATTGAGTTGTCCATTCCAACGGCCATTTTCCTGACACAATGTAGTTAACATAATCAGCATACCAAGAGGTTTCTTGTTGTTTCATGGAAAACAGCTGTTCATCTGGAAAAGTTTCTTTGATTAACAATTATTTGCCAGCTGTGTCTCCATTCTCGATCCTCGATAAGTGATCTGCCACCTAGTTCTCTGTTCCTTTCCTGTCTCGAATCTCCACGTCAAATTCTTGCAGAAGAAGTATCCAACGGATCAATCTGGGTTTGGCATCTTTCTTCGCGATCAGATATTTGATTGTTGAATGATCTGTGTAGACTACCACCTTGGGACCCAGCAGATAAGAACAAATTTGTCAAAAGCGAACACAACTGCGAGCAACTCCTTTTCAGTGGTTGTGTAGTTGAGTTGAGCTTCATTCAGGGTTCTGCTGGAGTAGTAAATGGTGTGGAAAATCTTTGCTTTGCGTTGTCCCAAAACTGCACCTACAGCAAAATCACTAGCATCACACATTACTTCAAATGGAAGGGTCCAGT
Source organism: Zanthoxylum bungeanum (assembly GCA_019454045.1). Taxonomy (NCBI): domain Eukaryota; kingdom Viridiplantae; phylum Streptophyta; class Magnoliopsida; order Sapindales; family Rutaceae; genus Zanthoxylum; species Zanthoxylum bungeanum. The sequence goes on from SKCR01014391.1 coordinate 115,313, forward strand.
CTGGTGTTACAATGATGGGGGCAGAAATCAGCTTCTGTTTCAAGATCTCGAAGGCTTCCTGGCATTCTTTGGTGAAGTTGAAAGGCACATCCTTTTCCAGAAGATTTCAAAGAGGTTTTGCAATTTTGGAAAAGTCTTTGATAAATCTCCTATAAAAACTTGCATGTCCAAGAAAACTCTGAATGCCTTTGACAGATGTTGGTGGAGGTAGTTTTTCAGTTGTCTCGATCTTTGCTTTGTCTACCTCGATCCCCTTTTGTGAGATCCGGTGTCCAAGAACAATGCCTTTTTTACCATAAAGTGGCATTTCTCCCAGTTGAGTACCAAGTTCGTGTCTTCACACCTTTGTAATACATGTTCAAGATTTTGCAAACAATGATCAAATGAATCTCCAAACACAGACAAATCATCCATAAAAACCTCCATACTCTGCTCCAGCATATCTGAGAAGATAGACATCATGCAACGCTGAAATGTGGCAGGGGCTTTACATAATCCAAATGGCATCCTGCGGAAAGCAAAAGTACCATAGGGACATGTAAAAGTGGTTTTCTCCTGATCCTCTGGTGCAATGGCAATCTGATTGTAACCCGAATATCCGTCCAGAAAGCAATAAAAATCATGTCCTGCTAGTCTGTCTAGCATCTGGTCAATGAATGGCAGTGGAAAATGGTCATTTCTAGTGGCTTTGTTCAACTTCCGGTAGTCCATGCATACTCTCCTTCTAGTCATCGTTCTTATTGGAATCAGCTCGTTCTTTTCATTAGTGACTACAGTAATTCCTCCTTTCTTTGGTACGCACTGCATAGGACTCACCAAACTGCTGTCTGAAATGGGATAAATGATGCCAGCATCCAACCATTTGATGATTTCTTTTTTTACGACTTCTTTCATGATTGGATTGAGTCTCCGTTGATGCTCCACTGTGGGTTTGTACTCATCGTTCATCAAATTTTTGTGCATGCAAAATGATGGACTAATGCCTCGAATGTCAGCTATAGTCCAGTCAATGGCTTTCTTGTGCTCTCGCAATACTCTCGGCAATTTTTCTTCATGTTCCAATGTTAGTGACGAAGAAATTATAACAGGTAATTCAGAAGCGTTTCCAAGAAATGCATACCTGAGATGGCTCGAGAGTAACTTCAGCTCCAGCTGCGGTGGTTCTTCAATCGAAGGTTTGATCCGGTCAGTCTTTGGTAACTCCAAGCTTTCAATTGGTGGTGGTACTTTGAAACGGAATGGTTTGTTGATGAGTGGTATTTATATCACTATTTCCCACTCATTTAACTTAATATTTTGAATAGTTTCTCGAGTTTTATGAACGTTTTGATGTGTTTTATTGTTATCTTGGAGATAAATAAAGTTTGGACAGCACTGGAGGCAATTTGGGGCAAAACTGGACAAAAATGCGTCAACAGGGATATTTTGGTCTTCTGCGCGTCGCGACGCTGGATCACTGCGCGCCGCGACGCCCAGCGTGTGCCGGTTCTGCTAAAATGCGCCATGGTCAACGGGTCAACAATTTGAAAAGTTTGACTTTGCTAAAATGCACCGTGCCACGTGTCACAATCACATCCGATCTGCTAACGTGTGCCGTGCCACGTGTCAACATCATATGCTGCCGACACTCTGACATGACACGTGTCGCCTCGTCATCAGCCATGTCATCGGTCAACGAGTCAACATTGCCACGTGTCATGCCACGTCATCAGACACGTCAGCAAGTCAACCGAGTCAACATGCCACGTCATCCTCAGCCAATCAGAACTTGACACGTGTCGCCACGTGTCGCAATCCCATTGTGCCGACAGTTGTACAGTCAGCCGCCACGCCACGTCAGCGCCACGTCATCGCCACGTCGTCTCCGCATCAGCATGACGTCAGCATGACGTCATCACAATAATTGAGAATTAGCCGCCTTGACACGTGTCAGTTGCACAGTCAGCCGCCTCGCTACATGTCGCCGTCTCATTGTGCCACGTCGACAAATGCGCGTCGCGACGCGCGCACAGTGACCAAACAGTAAATTTTGTTTTGCTATAAATAGGCCGCGAATTTTCAGTTTTCATTACACCTTTCTCTCACTTCTTCTGTGTAATTAGGAAGTGTTTCTCTCTCTAAATTTCTTTTAATTTATTTTTGTAAATTTTAATTACGTTCTGTAATAATAATAATTACTTTCTTTATTTTTACAGTTTTTACTATTCATTATGAGGAGGTAACTTCCCTATGCTAGGGTGAAAGGTAATTATTTTACTATTGCTATTTAGATTAATCTCCCTTAAAAATAATATATTTACTATTTAAAATTCTGATTAATAAAGGAATACCGCTATATTGGTCGGTTGGTAATTTAATTTTAATCTGGTTTAAACCTGACTAATCAAGGAATACCGCTATATTGGTCGGTTGGTAAATTTATTTTCTGTTGGTTTGAATCTGATTAATAAAGGAATACCGCTATATTGGTCGGTTGGTAAATTTATTTTGGTACCGCCTTTATGGCTGGATTATGGACAAATATTACCACCTATATGGCTGGTTGGACTTAATTTGACTTAATCAGGATACCGCCAGATTGGTCGATTGGTAAAATATATTATCACAAGTTTATATATTATTTTATGGGAGATATCTAATTTAGTAGTAGTAAAAGTAATTCCTTTTGCCTTAGCATTTTATTTGTAATTTACTTTTCAGCATTTTAATTCACCACAATTACTTTTCAGCATTTTTATTTTATGTCTTTTAAGTTTTTAATAGCCCTAGCTATGTGTCATAACTAAGTTAGTAATCTAGGGTTGTGATGAAATCCAATATCACCGGTTTATAAGGGTTAAATTATAATTTGGGTAATATAAAGATTTATTTATTGAGTCTTAATCTTAATGCTTTCTATTAATTGGCCACTAATAAAATTGATAAGGTAAACTTAAAATGAACTAGACATAGGTATTTTAAGTTTAAGACCTCAGACTCAATAACCCACGATCTTCTTTGAGGATAGATAACCCTTTAATAGATTTCCTTACAGGATAGGAATATACCTGTCGGGCGGGGGTAACCATAATTGGAACTTAATCTTAATGAATCCAGATAATTTGATTGACATAGACATATGGTTCAATTAGGTTAAATTGGATATTTGTAATTGACCATCGGAAGAGGCTTTTACATAATTTAGTGTTCCAGGTTAATAAATCAATATTTTACCCAATTATAAGATAACCACTTCATCTTTAAATAATATTGGAATAAATCACAACCCTAGATAGTTTTTAATATTGAATTTTCTTAAAATCAACCTTAAAACAATTTCATTTACTTATTTTTAAATTTAGAATCGTCGCCATTTCAAATCAATCAAACAACTTGTTAAATACTGGTAATCATTTGACCCAATAAATTGATAACAAAATGGTTTTAAGTCCTCGTGGGATCGATACTTTTTATACTACTTGAACGATACGTACGCTTGCGTTATACGTGTGTGTTTACGCCGGTCATTTGTCAAGATAGTTGATACATTCCATAATTTCAGCATCAAGCTCGCTGTCAGACATGTTGGTGATGCAAGCTTCAAGTTTGTCTGTGGGAATTGTATCAGTATCTTGGATGATAGTATCAACAACATCAATTCTGAAGCATTCTTCTTCTTTTTCATCGCTCGGAAATTTCATGGCTTTGAACACATTAAAAGTGACTTCTTGATCCTGTACTTTCATGGTCAGCTCTCCTTTTTGTACATCAATCACCGTTCTTCCTGTAGCCAATAATGGTCTCCCAAGAATGATAGGAACACCTTTGTCTTCTTCCATGTCAAGGATAATGAAATCAGCTGGTAAAATGAGTTTGTCAACTTTCACCAACACATCTTTAACCACTCCTCTTGGAAATACGAGTGTCCGATCAGCAAGTTGTAAAGAGACTGAGGTAGGCATTGCTTCTCCAATTTGCAGTTTCCTGTAAATAGAAAAAGACATCAAGTTAACACTAGCACCTAAATCACATAAAGCTTTACCGATATAATGTTCTCCAATAGTGCACGGGACTGTGAAACTGCCATGATCTTGACCGGCGTAAACACACACGTATAACGCAAGCGCACGTATCGTTCAAGTAGTATAAAATGTATCGATCCCACGAGGACTTAAAACCTTTTTGTTATTAATTTATGGGGTCAAATGGTTACTAGTATCTAACAGGTTGATTTGATTGATTGATTTGAAATTTCGATGATTCTAAATTTAAAACAAGAAAATAAAATGGCGTGAAAATAAGTTGAGTAAAATTCAAATTGATAAAAACTATCCAGGGTTGTGATTAATTCCAATATGAATTAAAAGATGAAGTGGTTATCATATAGTTGGGTAATATATTGATTTATTAACCTGGAACACTAATTAATGTAAAAGCCTCTTCCGATGGTCAATTACAAATACCCAGTATAACCCAATTGAACCATATTCCTATGTCAACCACATTATCTGGATTCATTAAGACTAAGTTTCAATTATGGCTACCCCCGCCCAACAGGTATATTTCTATCATGTAAGGAAATCTATTAAAGGGTTATCTATCCTCAAGGAAGATCGTGGGCTATTGAGTCTGAGGTCTTAAACTTAAAACCCCTATGTCTAGTTCATTTTAAGTTTACCTAATCAATTTAATTAATGGCCAGTTAATTAAAGAGCATTAAGATTAAGACTCAATAAATAAATCTTTAAATTACCCCAACTATAATCTAACCCCTTATAAACCAGTTATATTGAAATTCATCACAATCCCAGATACTAACTTAGTTACGATACATAACTAGGGCTAATGAAAAAGACATAAAATAAATGCTGAAAAGTAAATGCGGAAAATAAAAGCGGAAAAGTAAATGGAAATAAACTGCCAAGATAAAAGGAATTACTTTTACTAAATACTAACTTAGATATCTCCCTTAGTACAACATATTTACTCGTGAGATTTAAACCAACCAGCCATATAGGCGGTAACCTGATTAAGTCAATATTAAGTCTAACCAGCCATAAAGGCGGTAAAATTTGTCCATGAACCTTCCATGTAGGCGGTAAATAAATTTAAAAGACAACCGACCAATATAGCGGTATTCCTTATTAAGTCAGGATTAATCCGGTTTATAATAAATAGCCCACCGACCAATATAGCGGTATTCCTTTGTTAAGTCCAATTTTAAAATGGTGAATATGTTGTATCTAAGGGAGATTAATCTAAGATAGTAACAGTAAAAGAATTACCTTTCACCTCGGTAGGGGGAAGTTGTCTCCTCATGGTTGAATAGTAAAACTGTAAAAAGTAAATAGTAAAAAGTAAATTACTATTACTATTGAAATAGTAAAAGTACTATTATTACAAAAAGAAACTACTATTACTATTACAAAAACTGTAAATAAAAGAAACTAGATAGAAAACTCCCTATTTACATCAGAGGATTCAGAGAGAAAGGTACATTGAAAACTGAAATTCTGAGCTATATTTATAGCCGAGATTACTGTTTCAGCGTCGCGACGCTAGGTCAGTTCAGCGTCGCGACGCTGGAACAGTGGACACGTGTCACTCCGCGATTGGCCGGCTCGGATTCTTATCGGTTGAGGTGGCTAAGCTCAAATATTACGATGACGTGGCGTTGATGTGGCGACACGTGGCGATTGCCAATGTCGGCACCATAGGATTGCGACACGTGGCGACACGTGTCACGCTGTGATTGGTTGATGGTGATGTGGCACGTTGACTTTGTTGACCGGTGACGTGGACGATGACGTGGCATGACATGTTGCAAAGTTGACTTTTGACTTGCTGATGTGGCGAATGACGTGGCAACACGTAGGATGACACGTGGCGACACGTGGCGATGACGATTATCGGCACCGTTGGATGGGCGACACGTGGCACGGCGTATTTTAGCAAGTCCGCTCTGATGGTGACACGTGGCACGGCGCATGTTAGCAAAGTCAAACTTTTCCAATTCTGACCGTTGACCGATGGCGCACGTTAGCAGATCCGGCACAGGCTCAGCGTCGCGACGCGCAAAAGACCAAAATTTTCCAGTTGACGCATTTTTGTCCATTTTGTCCCCAAATTGCCCCCAGTGCTCTCCAGAATTTATTTATCTGCAAAATAACAACAAAACAAATCAAAAGGTTCATAAAACTCAAGAAACTATACAAAATATTAGGTTAAATGAGTGGGAATAAGTGATGGATTTACCACTCATCACCAGCCCTAGCTATGTGTCATAACTAAGTTAGTTATCTAGGGTTGTAATGAAATCCAATATCACCGGTTTATAAGGGGTTAGATTATAGTTTGGGTAATATAAAGATTTATTTATTGAGTCTTAATCTTAATGCTTTTTATTAACTGGCCATTAATAAAATTGATTAGGTAAACTTAAAATGAACTAGACATAGGAATTGTAGGTTTAAGACCTTAGACTCAATAACGATGATCTTCCTTAAGGATAGATAATCCTTTAATAGATTTCATTACAGGATAGGAATATACCTGTTGGGCGGGGGTAGCCATAATTGGAACTTAATCTTAATGAATCTAGGTAATTTGGTTGACATAGACATATGGTTCAATTGGATTATACTAGGTATTTGTAATTGACCATCGGAAGAGGCTTTTACATAATTTAGTGTTCCAGATTAATAAATCAATATATTACCCAACTATAGGATAACCACTTCATCTTTAAATAATATTGGAAGGATTCACAACCCTAGATAAGTTTTATAAATTTGGATTTTTCTCAACCTACTTTTACGCAATTTTATTTACTTGTTTTTAAATTTAGAATCATCGCTATTTCAAACCAATCAATCAACCTATTAGATACTAGTAATCACTTGACCTCATTAAATTAATAAATTAGGTATTAAGTCCTCGTGGGATCGATACTTTTTATACTACTTGAACGATACGTGCGCTTGCGTTATACGCGTGTGTAAGCACCGATCAGTAATCGGGTAGAAGTAATACTTGTGCTAGCGAAAGAGAAGAAAGTGAGAGATTTTTCTAGGAACAATGTGTTTAAGTATCCATCTGCATATCATTATTGTATTTACTTACGTGCCTTACTATGTGTTTAGAATGCATGTTTAAGGGTGTATGATGATGATACCTTAACAAAGATAATTAATTGGTTGCCAATTACAGGCGAAAAACCCTCACATCATATTAAGCGTTTTTCCTTCCATTGAGTGATTCTTACTCAAGATCCAAGACTGGCATTAGTTTGTTGGCCAAAGTCAAGACCTTTGTCCGTCACGGATGTGTTTGAATCATGAAGGCTTTGTTCCATATCGGTGTCTTGTCCAAGTTGTGATTTGTTGGCCAAAGTCAAGATCACTTCTTGTCCATCGACATTGATTACGAAGCTTTCCAAGGTCAATGGGTTCCGCTTAACTGGGATAATAAAGTTTGTTGTGTCAAGGCCAAGGCTTAATTGATTCAGAGGAAAAAGGTTAGGGAATATATTGGATATATTGGCATATATAAGATATATGTTTCGGGATTGGATGTCCACCCACTGGATCTAGGAATTGGATGAGATCCAATTGATCTTAGAGATCTACCTAGTTAAGTATCATATAATTTGTTGGTCAAAGTCAAGATTGTGTGTTATTTAACGGGATCCTAGCCCACTAGGAAACAAGATTTCCCGAGTACTCAACAGAGGGTTAGAGGCTCGCCGAAAAATAATGGGAGGCAAGTATTAGATTTTCAATTTCGTTTAGATACTTGCCATACGCGCACATTTCATATTTCGTCATATAAATTAATATATTAGTTAGACTAATATTTAATATTGTTTTAATTAAACAGTTGGACTGTATTCAAACTATAATTGATTTTATAATTGGATTATAGTAATCAATATAATTGAATTAACAAATTAAAAGTATAGTTGATTATATAGTTGGACTATAGTAATCATTATATTCAATAGTACCTGAAATCATTGATTAAATAGTTGGACTATTACAATCAAGCTTAAATTGAAAGATTAGTGTTTAAAACATAATCCTAGGGAAAATGCATTTAAACGACTTTAATTTTCAAATTGGGAATAAAATTCAGGATAGTCCTGGAAACTAAGAAGTTACTTTATTTGATAAAATAACAGCTTATGCCTGAGCCCGGTGTTAAGCAAATAAGTAGAGCATGATCTTTAGAAGATTCATGTAATGATAACTTTAGTGCTTAATATGTTAACCTTGCCGTAATGACTCCTTAATTTCATCGTCATAACTAAAGATTAGATCTTTAAACCATGATGTTTAAATTAAAGGATATTCATAGATTTATACTTAAATCTTAGAAGCATTAATTGCAATAGATAATTCTTGGAGAGTTAATGGCTATGCTCAAGGAGCCAAAGCCAAAGTTTGCAAAAGGGCAAGAAGCGCAAGGCGTATCTTACTTTGACATTATAGAAGGCCAAGGCTAGGCGAAAGGCTTCTGAGTTGTGAAAAGGGCAAAGGCAAAATCATCACAATCTTCTAGGAAGATAAATGACATATCCCAAGATGTCTACCTAAACTGTGGGAAACGGGGTCACTGAAGCGTGATTGTCGTATGGACAAGGCAAACATGAAGGAATTGAAGACGGGCAAGGCTTTGACTTCAAGTATGTTTGTCATAAACATGTTCACTACTAAGTATTAAAATTGGATTTTAGATACTAAATGTGGTACATGGATATGTACTGATGTGCAGAATCTGCTATGAGTAGAATACTGACTTCAGATGAGATCATTCTGCAAATCGAAAACGAGACGACAGTCGCTGTTTCAATCGTAGAAACCTAAGTTTAGGAACTACTCTTAAGGTGTGTACTTAAATTAGGAAAATGTTACAATGTAACTAGTTTGACTAGAAACATTATCTCTATATCGAGTATAACTCGTTGCGAGTATACCTTTATATTCTAGAACACTAAAGTATTTTATTTTATAAAGATGATATTGAGATAAACACATTAGATGTGAACACCGGTATTTATATTTTGAATATAAATAAATCTCAAATATATAACATGACAAACAAGTAGCTCATACTGATTTGATCAGATAAGACTTATCTGTGGCAATGTTGTCTGGGACACATTGAACAAGACTCGTATATCCACATTTTTTAAGAGTGGATACTAGGACAGATTTGATTCTATTCAAATAATGTCTACGAATCTAGTTTATTGGGCAAAGTGCCTAAAACATCTTTACTTGGTAAAAGTGCAAGTGCCACCGATCTGTTAGCCCTCGTTCATAGTGACATAAATAGGCCCGTGTCTAGCTAGGCTAAATGTAGAACTGAATGTTTCGTGACCTTTACGGATGTGGCATCGCATTATAGTTATCTGTTTCTTTTGAAACACGAATCGAAAACTTTTAGAGTTTCGACACAAAGTAAACAAACAGATCGGCTAAAGTATTAAAACATCACGGTTTGACCATGATGAAAATACTTAAGCAATAAGTTTCTCAAATACTTGAAATAGTATAGTTTTCTTTCAATGAGGACTCCTCCTAGAACACGTCAATTTGATGGTGTGTCCAAACAGATAAATCGAATTTTGTTAGACATGATAAGGTTAATCATGAGTCGCTCTAAGCTACCAATTTCCTTCAAATGGATAAGCATTTAAAAGTGCAATACTTATTTTGAATAAGGTTCCATGAAAATTTGTTAGACAGAATTCATATTAGATATAAAAAGGAAAGAAATCGGGTTTTCTTATTCCTGAAGATTTGGAAATGCTACAAATCGGATAAGTGCCTAATGTAACTGGTTATCCTAGGGTAACCAAAGTATAGTACTTATACAACTCACTAGAGAACAATTTAATTATTGCTCGCCATGCGATTTTCCTGAGAGGAATACCGATATACAGTGGTAAGTGGAAGGATAGTAAAACTCGATGGAAATCGGAGTAATACTATTCAAGGCACCGAGTCTTTAAATAGAACACAAATAGTTCATCAGGGATGAAACTATACCAGTAATCTTCGAATACACAAGAACCGCGTAGGTCGTAGAGAGTCAGAAAAAACCTGGGGTATGGGTTTTTGATCTCACCTCATAAAGATGTCAATCTTATTGAGGAAGACAAACTGACTACGTATGAGGAAGTGATACAAGATATCGACTCCCTATTATGGCAAAGTGCCATGAAGTCCGAAATGGATTTCATGTATACCAACTATGTTTGGACACTAGTTGATGTACCGAAAGACATTGTACCTATTGGTACTATATGAGTCTTCAAGGAAGACATACATCGAATGCAACATTCAACGTACAAAGCTAGGCTTATAGCGAAAAGGTATCGTTATCAACATTGTGTCGATTACGACGAAACCTTTTACTTGTTGCCATGATAAATCCATTTAGATAATTGCTGATGTTGTATGTTTCATTCATGAAATATGACAGCTGAACATCAAAATCGCTTTCCTTAAAAGGAAATCTTTTGGAGGATGTTTACAACATCCTAACGGTTTTTTCATAACAAAACTGGCAAACAAGGTTTGCAGGTTATTCGATTCATAGAGGGATTGAAGCAAGCATTGGGTTCTTGGAACTATCGTTTTAATGTAATCATAATGGTGTATGATTTGATTCAAAACGAAAATGATTCTTGTGTATATAAGAGAGTTAGTGGGAGCGCACTGACACTGAATGTCCTAATAATGATGATATATCATTTCTTGGAAATGATATTCCCATAATACAATCGGTGAAAGATTGGCTTTCGTAAAAATTCTTCGTAGAATTCTTGGGAGAAAAAACCTTTATTCTAGGAATAAGGATCTACTGGGATAGATCTAAAAGTTGTTGACACTCTCTGAGAACTCGTACATTGAATAAATATATGTGACCTGGTGCTTCATACGCTTTGAGCATATGGAGTCACAATCAGGCCAATCCAAATGAAAGTCACTGGATTGATGTTATGGACATCCTTCAGTATCTTAGACGAACTAAGGATGCTATCTTAAACTATGGAGAAAGAGAACTTGAAGTGACTGGATTCACTGGAGTAAGTTTCCAAACCGATAATAACGACTATAAGTCGTAATAAGAGTATTATATAATTTGAATAACAGAATAGTGAGCTGGAAATCTTCCATGCAAGATACTGTTACCAAATAAAAAACAAAAGCGGAACTTTGCTGCGACTGTCTCATCAATAGTAGCATCTTGGATCTAAATAATTCTAATTAGATTAGATATTATTCTGTTAGCAGCTGAGCTAGGCTACAGCACAGGCTAAAGAATTAACGGTCTCATCAACGAGCTGATATATACTTTAAACTGTTTTTATCTGATTCATCGGATCATACATCGTGGCGATGTGATGATTGAATAAATCGCATCAGAAGTTGGAGCGACCCGTACATAGTTCAGATGTAAGGCACCTGAGTGATTGGCTATAGGCCAAGTGGAAGATTGTTGGACAATTATGACCCATTGCATCACTATTTATACAGAACATGGTGTTTATGTACAAATTAACTATGTGACAAAGGAAGTTGCTCTTTTATCATTTGTGATTAGATCACTAAGATGTGTAAATGATAGAAGGTCCATATGATTAGTTCCGGATTGAGATGATATGAGACAGTATCAATCCATGAAGGTTTAATCATTAAATATCCCTAGTCGTAATATTATCAAGATTAGACATCGATAATACAGAATAGACTAGTATTACACTTGTGCGTGTTATGGGAGCATAACGGCATAGTTCTCATATATTTGGGTATATGATACTCACGCAAGTGTAATAGGAGGTTGTGTTTTACCGATGGTATGGAAAACAACTTCGCTCTGGATAGACCCCATCAGAATTCCATTGGTAGTATAACTATGTGTCTATGTAAGTCCGAATCAGGTAGGTGTATTTGATCTTAACCTGAGACTTGCACCGCTAATACTTGCGACAATCAATATACTTTTTTTTTGGTCGTCCATGGCTTTAACCGGTTCTGTGTACGCCTCTTCTGGGTATATTGAGAATCGTAGTGTATTGGGTGTGATGTCAAGATGGAGGTATCACTTCAGTTATAGTGGAGATGATGATCACGTAGGATACGGAACTTGTTCTCTTATATGCTGCAGCTATCGGGATATTATGACTAGGTCATGTATATCCGATTATAGAGACTAGTTACCAGAGATCGATATGTGCTTCGTACGGGGCAGACACATTTCCAGCCCCAGGCCTTGCACGTGACCATCCGATACTAGATCGACATACATGATACTTCGTATACTACGCCTGATATAGATCGCTTATTCCTGTAAGCATGTTTCTGGAGAATTGGGTAGGCATGACGCTTTGCTAAAAGCCAACTTTGCCTTGTAAATCGGTAAAAACATAGTACTAGGTACGTACGCATTCAGATAGTCCGATAACCGTATTTACTGCCAACATATCTGGGATCTCATGGGTCGCTTCCTGAAGATTCACCGATGACGTATGACTCGCACTTTATTAATCTGGGATGAATTAGATGAGAGAGAAAATTAATCTGGGATTAATTACAGAGATATTTTTTCTAGGATAAAATATTATTTAAAGAGAGAGAACGATTAATTTGGAATTAATTGATAAAATAATATATTTTTTCTAGGATAAAATATTATTTAAAGAGAGAGAACGATTAATTTGGAATTAATTGATAAAATAATATATTCGATATATTAAACAAAATTAGATTTCGACGTGGAATTGAAATCAGATTTTAATTCGGGCAAACGAGTTAATTTAGAATTAATTCGTTAGCGACGTGAATAGTAATTTTGCTAGGCATAATTATTTAATTAAATTTGATTTAATTACGTCGCAACGGAAAATTCGTTAATTCAGAATTAGCGAATCCGAGCCCGGGAGTGTTTGTGAAACCACTTGCATTTAGAATCTAAGTGGGGCCCGTAAGTCACATCAAGCGTCAAATCATTAGTCAATCAAGTGATAGATGTCTTTCACTTTGAGTGATTGACACAATATCACTATTCATGATTGATGTAAGTTGGTGGAAAGCATTTGATGGCTTGAAAGACATTTAACATTATTTTATTAATGGTATTTGACTTTCAAAATTTGTGTATTAGATACAAATTTCCAACAACCAAAAGACAACACATCTCTTATTCTTCTCTCTTACAACTCTCGGCCGATGGCCTTTCTTCTTCCTTTTTCTTGGTTTTTACCGTGAATGAAGGATAAGCATAAGGGGAATTTTTGTGGCAAAAATTACCGAGTGCTAGCACACTAAAGAGTTCATTACGAAGGTGATAGAGAAACCCACCCGTGGGCATGGAATCACCATTTTAAAGCTTGGAGCTTGGAGCATCAATGGAGGACAAAAACCATTCTTGGCCGTGAGCATCATCAACAAGAAGGAAAAAGATTTTCTTCGATGCATCCAATCCAATCGTTGTAAGTATGATTCCGCCATGATTTTACGAGTATTCTCATATTGTTTCATTGCTTGAAAAATGATCCTTGGGACCTTAGAGAAACCCAACACTAGGAACAAAATTTTTTAAGTATCTATCTGCATATCATTATTAAATTTATTTACGAGCCTTATTATGCTTTTAGAATGCATGTTTAAGGGTGTATGATGATGAGACCTTAAGAAAGATAATTAATTGGTTGCCAATTTACGCGAAAAATCCTCAAAACATATTAAGCGTTTTTCCTTCCATTGAGTGATTCTTACTCAAGATCCAAGATTGGCACTGGTTTGTTGGCCAAAGTCAAGACCTTTGTCCGTCGCTGATGTGTTTTAATCATGAAGGCTTTTTCCATATTGGTGTCTTGTCCAAGTTGTTATTTGTTGGCCAAAGTCAAGATCACTTATTGTCCATCGACATCGATTACAAAGCTTTCCAAGGTCAATGGGTTCCGCTTAACTGGGATCATTAAGTTTGTTGTGCCAAAACCAAGGCTTAATTGATTCAGAGGAAAAAAGTTAGGGAATATATTAGATATATTGGCATATATAAGAGATATATTTCGGACTTGGATGTCCACCTACTAGATCTAGGAATTGGATGAGATCCAATTGATCTTAGAGGTCTACCTAGTTAAATATCATACAATTTGTTGGCCAAAGTCAAGATTGTGTGTTATTTAATGGGATCCTAGCCCACTGTGAAACTAGGTTTCCTGAGTACTCAACAGAGGGTTAGAGGCTCGCCGAAAAATAGTGGGAGGCAAGTATTAGATTTGCAATTTCATTTAGATACTTGCCATACGCTCTCATTTCATTATTCGTCAATATATACAAATGTTGTTTTAATTAAACAGTTGGACTGTATTCAAACTAATTCAATAAATAGTTGATTTCATAATTTGATTATAGTAATCAATATAATTGAATTTAATCAATTAAAGTATAGTTGATTATAAAGTTGGACTATAGTAATCATTATATACAAATGTACCTCAAATCATTGATAAAATAGTTGGACTATCAGAATCAAGATAAAACCGAAAGATTAACGTTTAGAACATAATCCTGGGTGAAAATGTATTTAAATGGTTTAATTTTCAGATTGGGAATAATATCTCAGGATAGTCTTAAGAATCGAGAAGTTATTTTATTTGATAAAATGACATCTCGAGCCTAAGCCCAGAGTTAAGCAAATAGTAGAGCATGATCTTTGGAAGATTCATGTGATGATAACTTTAGTGCTTAATCCATTATCCTTGCCATAATGACTCCTTAATTTCATCGTCATAACTAAGGATTAGATCTTTAAACCATGATGTTGAAATTGAAGGATCTTCATAAGTTTATACTTAGATCTTAGAAGTATTAATTGCAATAGAAAACTCTTGGAGAGTTAATGGCTATGCTCAAGGAGACAAAACTAAAGTTTGCAATAATGGTAAGAAGCGCAAGGCGCATCTTACTTCGATATCCCAGAAGGCCAAGGCTTGGCTGAAGGCTTCTAGGGTGTAGAAAATGGCAAAGGCAAAATCATCACAGTCTTCTAGGAGGACAAAGGACATAACCCAAGATGTCTATCTAAAACTATGGCAAATGGGGTCACTGAAAGCATGATTGCCATATGGACAAGGTAGACATGAAGGAAATGATGAGGGGCAAGGCTCCGGCTTCAACCATGTTTATCATAAACATGTTCACTACTAGTATTAAAATTGGATTTTAGATACTAAATAGTAGTATAAAAATATATGTACTGATTTGCAGCATCTGCCGATAAGCAGGATACTGACTTCAGATGAGATCGCTTTGCGGATCGGAAACGGGACGAGAATCACTGTTTTAATTGTAGATACCTAAGTTTAGGGACTACCCTTCGGTGTGTACTTAAATTAGGAAACTGTTATAATGTAACTAATTTGACTAGAAATATTATCTCTATATCAGGGTTTAACCCGTTGCGGGTATACCTTTATATTCTAGAACACTAAAGTGTTTTATTTATAAATATGATATTGAGATAAACATATTAGATGTGAATAATAGTATTTATATTTTGAATATAAATAAATCTCAAACATATAACATGACAAACAAATAGCTCAAACTGATTTGATCAGATGAGACTTATTTGTGGCAGTGTTGTCTGGGACACATTAAACAAGACTCGTATATCCACACTTTTGAAGAGTAGGTATTAGGACGGATTTGATTCTATTCTAATGATGTCTACAAATCTAGTTTATTAGGCAAAGTGCCTAAAATACCTTTTACTTGGTAAAAGCGTAAGTGCCAACGATCTGTTAGCCCTCGTTCATAATGACGTAATGGGGGCCCATATCTAGCTAGGCTATAGATGGATATGAACAATTCATAACCTTTACGGATGTGGCATCGCGTTATGGTTATGTGTTTCTTTTGAAACACAAATCAGAAACTTCCAGAAAGTTTTGACACGAATTAGACAAACAGATCGGGTAAAGTATTAAAACCGTCACGGTAAGACCAAGATGGAAAATACTTATGTAATAAGTTTCTCAAATTACTTTAATGAGTATAGTATTCTTCCACAGTGGACTCCTCCCGAAACACCTCAATTTGAGTGGTGTGTCCGAACAGAGAAACCAAACTTTGTTGGACATAGTAAGGTTAATTATGAGTCGCTCTGAGCTACCATTTTCCTTCAAAGGGATAAGCATTATACAGTGCAATACTTATTTTGAATAAGATTCCATAAAAATTTATTAGACAGAATTCATATTATATATGAACATGAAAGAAACTGGGTTTCTCATTCTTGAGGATTTAGGAATGTTAGGTATACGTTTGGATGATACCAGACTAAAATCCAAATCGAATAAGTGCCTAATCTGTAATTGGTTATCCTAGTAAAACCAAAGTATAGTACTTATACATCTCATAAGAGAACAATGTAATTGTTGCTCACCATGCAGTTTTCCTAAGTGGAATACCTATATGCAGTGGTAAGTGTGAGGAAAGTAAAACTCGATGAAAATCGGAGTAATACTGTTCCAGGCATCAAATCCTTAATGGAACATAAACAGTTCATCAAGGATGAAATGTACCACAATCTTCAAATACATAAGAACCACGTAGGTCGGAGAGAGTCAGAAATCTACCTGGGGTATGGGTTTTTGATCTCACCTCATAAAAATGTCAATCTTATTGAGAAGACAAACCGACTACGTATAAGGAAGTGATACAAGGTATCGTCTGCCTATTATGGCAAAATGTCACAATGTCCGAAATGGATTCCATGTATACCAACCAAGTTTGGACACTGGTTGTTGTACCGTAAGACATTGTGTCTGTTGGTACTAATGGGTCTTCAAGGAAGACATACATGGATGACAACAAATGTATAAAGCTAGGCTTATACAGAAAGGGTATCGTCATCAACATAGTGTTGATTACGATCAATCTGTTTCCCTGTTGGCATGGTTAAATCCATTTGGATAATGCTTGCTAATGCTGCATGTTTCATTTATGAAATATAGCAGCAGAACGTCAAGATCATTTTCCTTAATGGAAACCTTTTGGAGGATGTTTACAACATCTTGACGGTTTTTTCGTACCAAAACAAGCAAGCAAGGTTTGCAAGTTAACTCGATCCATTTATGCATTGAAGCAAGCATAACGTTCTTGGAACTGATGTTTTGATGTAATCATAATGGTGTATGATTTAATTCAAAATAAATATGATTCTTGTGTATATAAGGAGGTTAGTGGGAGCGCACTAACAATGAATGTCCTATAAAATGATAATATATCATTTCTCGGAAATGATATTCCCATAATACAATCGATGAAAGCTTGGCTTTCATGAAAAAATTCTTCGTATAATTCTTGGGAGAGACAACATTTATTCTAGGAATAAAGATCTAATGGGATAGATCTAAAAAATGTTGGCACTCTCTGAGAACTCGTACATTGAAATAAATGTACGCGACCTGGTGTCTCATATGCTTTGAGCATATGGAGTCACAATCAGGCCAATCCAAGTGATAGTCACTGGATTGATGTTAAGAACATCCTTAAGTATCTTAGTTGAACTAAGGATGCTTTCTTAAACTATGGAGAATGAGAACTTGAATTGACTGGGTTCACTGCTACAAATTTCCAAACCGATAATAACAACTGTAAGTCGTAATAAAGGTACTATAAAGTTTGAATAACGGAACAGTGAGCTGGAAATCTTCCAAGCAAGATAATGTTGTCATATAAACAACAAAAGCGGAACTTTGCTGCGACTGTCGCAGCAATAGTAGCGTCTTGGATCTAAATAAGTCTAATTAGATTAGAAATAATTATGTTAGCAGCTGAGCTAGGCTATAACATAGGCTAAAGAATTAACGGTCTCATCAAAGATCCGACATGTACTTTAAACTGTTTTCATCTGATTCATCGGATTATACATCGTGGCGATGTGATGATCGAATAAATCGCATCAGATGATAACCTTTTAAATCCGCAGACGAAAGTTGTTTCTTAGCAGACGTTTGAGCCCCCGGTACATAGTTCAGGTGTAAGACACCTGAGTGATTGGCTATACACCAAGTGGGAGATCGTTGGACAATTATGACACATAACATCACTATTTGTACAGAACATGGTGTTGTTGTACAAATTAACTATGTGACAAAGGAAATTGCTCTTTTATCATTTGTAATTGGATTACCAAGATACGTAAATGATAACAGTCCTTATGAATAGTTCCGAATTGAGATGATATGAGACAATATCAATCCATAAAGATTTAATCATTAAATATCCCTAGTCGTAGTATTATCGAGATTAGACATCGATAATGAGGAACAGACTAGTACTGCACTTGTGCTCGTTGTGGGAGCATAACAGCATAGTTCTGATATATTTGGATATTGGATACTCATGCAAGTGTAATAGGAGGTTGTGTTTTATCAATGGTACGGAAAACAGCTTCGCTCTGGACAGACCTCGCGGAATCCCATTGGTAGTATGTCTGTGTGTCTATGGGAGTCTGCTTCAGGGTAGGTGTATTTGGTCTTAACCTGAGACTTGCACTGCTAGTACTTGCGACAATCGGTATACTTTGGTTTTGGTCATCCAGGGCTTTAACCGGTTCTGTGTACGTCTCTTCTGGGTATATTGAGAATCGTAGTATATTGGGTTTGATGTCGAGATGGAAGTATCACTTTAGACATATGGAGATGATGATCACGTATGATACGGAACTTGTGCTCTTATATACTGCATCTATCGGGATAATATGACAAGGTCATAGTTATCTGATTATAGAGACTAGTTACCAGAGATCCGACATGTGTTTCGTACGGGCAGACACATTCCCAGCCCCAGGCCTAGCACATGACATCTGATACTGGATCGACATTCACAATACTACGTATACTACGCCTGACATAGATCATATATTCCTTTAAGAATATTTCTGGAGAATTGGGTAGGCATGGCGCTTTGCTAGAAGCCAACCTTGTCTTGTAAATCGGTAAAAACGTAGTACTAGGTACGTACGTGTTCGGATAGTCCGACGATCGGATTTACTACCAACATATCCGGGTATCTCATGGATTGCTTCCCGAAGATTCACCGATGACGTATGACTCGCACTTTATTAATCTGGGATTCATTGGATGAGAGAGAAAATTAATCTATGATTAATTACAGTAATATTTTATTTAGGATAAAATATTATTTAAAGAGAGAGAACGATTAATTTGGAATTAATCGATAAAATAATATATTCGATATATTAAACGAAATTAGATTTCGATGCAGAATTAAAATTAGTTTTTAATTTGGGCAAACGAGTTAATTTAGAATTAATTCGTTAGCGACATGAATAGTAATTTTACTTGGCATAATTATTTAATTAAATTTGATTTAATTACGTCGCAACGGAAAATTCGTTAATTCAGAATTAACGAACCCGAGCCCGAGAGTGTTTGTTGGCCAACTCGCATTTCGAATCAAGTGGGGCCCACAAGTCACATTACCCATCACATCACGCGTCACATCAATCACTCAAGTGATGGAAGTCTCATCACCTTTTGGTGATTGACATCTAGTCACTATTCATTGAGTGATGGATGTAGTTGGTTGATGTGAATAGTTGATGGAAAGCTTTTGACGACTTGAAAGACATATATCATTATTTTATGTTTTGGTATTTGAATTTCAAAATGTGTATTAGATACACAATTTTCATGACACCAAAAAAAAACATTAACTTCATCTCTCTCTCTCTTCCTCTCCTAGTTTCGGCCAATGGCCATTTTTCCTCTCAAAATTGTTCTTCATTGCCGTGAGCAAAGAGAAGCAAAGGGAAATTTTGTGGCAAAATTTCCTAGTGCTAGCACACCAAAGAGGACATACAAAGGTGATAGGGAAACCTTTCACATGAGCATGGAATCCATTCCAAAGCTTGGAGCTTGAAGAACACAAATGGAGCAAAAATTTAGACATGGCCGAGAGCTTCCAAAGAGGAGCAAAATGTTTTATTGTTCTTCGCATCTCACATCCGATCATTGTAAGTATGATTCCACCATACCTCTTTGAGTATTCACATATGTTTCGTTGCTTGAATGATCCTTGGGACTATAGTAGAAACCCAACAGTTTGATGAGCAAAGAGGATTTCAGAGAGGAGATAGAAGGATATATGGGGGAGAAAATAGACGATTTGGTGATAAATTTGGTGACAGATTTGGAGATGATATAAGAGAGATTCATCTGATGAGCATAATTATGACTATAGGAGGGAGTCTGGCAGGAGATATCATGGTGGGAGAGATGATATTGATGGTGACCTAGGCGGTATCAAAATGAGAATTTCATCTTTCCATGACAGAAATGATCCAGAGGCGTACTTGGACTGGGAGAGAGAAATTGAACTGATCTTTAATTGTCATAGGTATTTTGATGAGAAGAATGTGAAGTCGGCTGCAATTGAGTTTACCGATTATGTAGTGATTAGGTGGGATCAGTTGGTAACTAATAGGAGAAGGAACCACGATAGGCCAGTTGAGACCTGGGAGTAGTAAAAGGCTCTCATGCATAAGAGGTTCATTAAAAGCCATTATTATATAGAGTTATATCAGAAGCTACAACATTTGTATCAGGGGTAGAAGAATGTTGAGAACTATCATACAGAGATGGAGGTAGTGATGATTAGGGCGAATGTAATGGAGGATAGAGAAGCCACAATGGCTCGGTATCAAATGGAGGATAAATAAAGAGATTGTGAGTGTAGTTAAGTTGCATCATTATGTGGAGTTGGAGGATATGCTGCATATGGCGATCAAGGTAGAAATACAGTTGAGGAAGAAATCTGCATCTAGATATACTGTACAAGGAACTTTTGCTTGGAGGGGGAAGCGACCTAGTAATGAACGAAGAGATAAGGGTTTTAATAAGCCTAAGGCTGATAGTGGTAAGGGAAAATAAGTGGAGGCATATAGTTTTAAGGTTAAGTTTGAATTGGTAATTCCAAAATCCAAGGAGATAAAGTGTTTTAAGTGCTTAGGAATGAGACATTATGCATCACATTGCCCCAACGATCGAACACTAATAATGAAGGATGATGGTAATATCGATTCCACAAATGAGGAGGTGGAAGATGAGATGTCCGCGTTAGAGGATGCTAATGATGATGAGGGAGCAGCATACCCACTAGATAACTTGTCGCTTATGTCTAGGAGAGACAGTCGAGGAGGAGACCGAGCAGCAGAGAGAAAATATTTTTCGTACTAGGTGTAGTGTGAATGGGAAGTCATGTAGTATGATCATAGATGGGGGTATTTGCACCAACATAGCTAACACAACATTGTTGCTAAGATTGGGATTGTCATGTTTACCATATCCTAAGCCATATAGGCTACAGTGGCTTAAATGAGGATATTGCTCTTTAATGATAGCTTTTGGCTCTCAGGTCGTCTCTTAACCCTTGTGGTGTTTCCAAACCACCTTAACTGAAGGAATCCACCTAGACCGTAGCTTTCTTGTTTCTCTATCCATTATAGCTACTGGTTGTTCAAAATAGGACAAATCACTGCAGCTATCAACTATTTGAGGCTCTAAAACATGAGATTCATCTTATAAATATTTCCTTAGCATAGACAAATGGAACACCAAATGTATTCGATCCATATTAGGTGGGAGTGCTAACTCATATGCTCTACCTCCAATTCTGTGTAGTATTTGAAACAGCCCAATATATCCAGGGCTAAGTTGACCTCTTTTGCCAAATCTCAAAACTCCTTTAAAAGGAGATACCTTTAAAAACACCGAATCACCCACTTGGAACTGCAAATATTTTCTTCTGATACCTTTAAAAACACTGAATCACCCACTTGAAACTCTAAATCTTTTCTTCGACGATCTGCATAACTTTTCTGGCAACTCTGAGCCGTCTTCATCCTTCCTATAATCAACTTCACCTTTTCCACTGCATCATGTACCAAGTCAGGCCCAAGCAATTTTTTTCTCCTGTTTCAAACCATCCAACTGGTGATCTGCATTTCCGACCATATAAGGCTTCAAAAGAAGCCATTTGAATACTTGCCTGATAACTATTTTTATAGGCAAATTCTATAAGTTGTAAATGATGGTCTCAGCTACCTTCAAAATCTACTAAATAAGCTCGTAACATATCCTCCAAGGTGTGAATGGTTCGTTCCGATTGTCCGTCTGTTTGAGGGTGGAAAACTGTACTAAAACGTAACTGAGAACCCACAGCTTCTTGGAATGATTGCCAAAATTTATATGTAAATTGAGAACCTCGATAAGAGATTATTGAGATAGGTATTCCATGTAGTTATACTATGTTATCCAGATACAGCCTGACATACTGAGCTGGTGAAAAGTTAGTCATTACAGGCAGAAAATGTGCGTTTTTCATCAACCTGTCTACAATCACCCAAATGAAATCGTACTCCTTTGAAGTACGAGGAAGCTCAGTTAAAAAATCCATTGTAATCTTCTCTTATTTCCATTCGGGAATATCCAAACTTTGAAGTTTCCCTGCTGGTCTCTGATGCTCTGTTTTGACCTGTTGGCAAGTAAGACATTTAGCAATAAACTCCACTACATCTCTTTTCATACCATCCCACCAATAGAGATCCTTTAAGTCATGGTACATCTTGGTAACTCCAGGGTGCATAGTTAGGATAAGACGTGGGCTTTTTTTAACAATGAGTTTCTCAACTCATGAACTAGAGGAACAATAATTCTGTCTTTCTTTCTCATGAGATTTTCATTGTCTACATAATACTCCTCATCCACACTTTGCTTTAGTTTATCTCTAATCCTTTGGATTTGAACTTCTGTTTCTAGAGCAGTTCCAATTTCATCCACTAGTGTAGATCAGATCTGAATCTGAGCCAACAACGTTCCTTGATTTGTTACTTGAAAGCTCACCCCATCTGAGATATATTTCTGCACATGTCTGGCTGGTTGCCATCTCTCAGTTGGTAGATGAGCTAAACTCCCAATAGATTTCCTACTTAAGGCATCAGCTACCACATTAGCCTTCCCAGGATGATATTGTATTGAACAATCATAATCTCTCAATAACTCAATCCATCGCCTCTACTTCAAATTAAGATTTTTTGTCTCAGAATATACTTGAGACTTTTGTGGTCTGTAAAAATCTCAAAATTTTCACCATATAAATAAAGTTGCCATATCTTCAAAGCGAAAATTATGGCTGCCATCTCCAAGTCGTGGGTGGGATAATTTTGTTCATAAGGTTTTAGCTTCCTAGAAGTATACGCAATAACTTTTCCTCTTTGCATCAACACTTATCCCACTCCCACTTTAGAATCATTATAGTACATCATAAACCTTCATGATCCTTACGGTAAATCTAGAATAGGAGTTGTAGTCAACCTTTGTTTAAGCTCCTGTAAACTTCTCTCATAGGCATCTGACCACACATACTTCACATTTTTATGCGTCAATCGAGTTAACGGAGTAGTTATTCTAGAGTAATTTTCTATGAATCTCCGATAGTATCCTGGTAACCCAAGAAACTATGAATCTCTGTCAGATTGGTGGGCTTATGCCACTTTTGATTGGCTTCAATTTTCTGAGAATCTAAACCAATTCCTTCTTTTGACACCACATGTCCCAGAAACACCACTCTGGATAACTAAAACTCACATTTAGAGAATTTAGCAAACATCTTGTGCTCTCTCAAAGTCTGTAATACCTGATGCAAGCTCCACGTGTTCCTGCTCACTATGTGAATACACCATGATATCATCAATGAAAACTGTCACAAATCGATCCAAAGAGGGCCTGAACACCCTATTCATCAAATCCATAAAAGTTGCAGGGGCATTAGTCAAACCAAATGACATTACCAAGAATTCATAATGTCCATATCTAGTCCGAAGAGCTGTCTTCGGTACATCACTTTCACTAATCCTCAACTGATGATATCCCGAACAGAGGTCTATTTTTTAGAAACACTGAGCTCCTTGAAGTTGATCAAACAAATCATGAATCCTTGGTAGTGGGTATTTATTCGTAATTGTCACCTTATTAACTGTTGATAATCTATACATAACCGAAATGTCACATCTTTCTTCTTTACAAACAACACTAGAGCACCCACGGAGACAAACTGGGACGAATGAACCCCTTATCCAGCAAATCTTTCAGTTGTACCTTCAATCTCTTATCACGACGTCTAGGGGGAGGGGCAGATGCATGTGGCCGTCTACCATGACCACCATGTTATGGTCTAGCCATCTCCTCTGATCTCAGCCTCTTTTGGGATTCTCTCTCAGCCTGTCTCTCTCTGACCCGAGCCTCAAACCTGAGAGAAACATCCAATGCATGTGTATATGTAGTAGTCTTTGTAATATGAATAGATCTAAATAGAAAATTCTGAAGTCTATCTACAAACTGTTTCACATTCATTTCTTCAGTATTGATCAAATGTTAGGCATACCGTGAAAGTCGGGTGAACTGTATGACATACTCTGAAATAATCATCTGTTCTCCCTAAACTAACCGCTCAAACTCCCGAGCTCTAGCATCTTTAACACTTCAAGGCAAAAACTTGTTCAAAAATGATGTGCTAAATTTAACCCAAGTCATAAGAGGGGCATCATGTCGTCGATTACCTCGAAAAGCCATAAACTAAGCATTAACAACATCCTTCAACTGGAAACTAACCAATTCCACCGCTCTCTCAACTGAACACCCTAAAGCTAGACATAAACGATCCGAATCCTCAATAAATCCATAGGGGTCGGGGGAGGACTCTACTCCCGAAAAAATGGGTGGACATAGTTTCCGAAAATCATGTAAGGATATCGATAACTTCTGCCACTGAATCACCTGAGTTGTCACTGGAATAGGTCCCTGAGAAGGTCCTGTTTAAGGAGCTATAATATTTGGTATCATTGGGGGTTCTATAGTCTGATGAAAGGTTCTGGTGGTGGTGGGATAGGAACTGCAGGTTCTGCAGCTTTTGGCCTTGGGACTGGTGGCTGCTGTGTCATACCTAACTATGCAAAGGCTGCTAAAGTACGCTGAAGTTTCTGAATTCCCGCAGTTAATCCTTCATTACCCTTTACTGCCTGTTCTGCCTCATTTACTCTCAAAACCCCCTCCTGTACCGGTTTCTCTCCCTGTCCTCTATCTACATCAGTGAAAGGTGCCACTGATTCCTGGTCTGGGTTTACTACCTAAGATGATCTATGTAGCATGATATATAGGTGATCAAGAAAGAAAATAGTTGATTGAATTCAAAAAGATATATAATCAATCAGAATTAGACATGCCTCGAAACATAATACCGGAGAAGTAGCCCCATATATACAAGTACCCCAGGTATACTACATATATAAGACACTAAAAATCTCCCATTGCAGTCACTGACTCCCAAAACCATTCTCTGATACCAACTTTGTAACATCCCCAATCCGGGAATATTACCGGCAGAAGACAGAATCTCATTGTCACTTAATCCTCTGACTGAAACCAGAAATCAACCATATATGCAAAATTTTCTCATGAAGCAGAAAACCTATATGAAATATTTAGCATGGTACGTACACAATCCAGATGTGAAACAATCACACATATACATAGATTTTAGATCACAGAAACTCAAAATAAACTACATTCTATATGAATATAGACACAACATTATGAACCCATAAAACTAGTGACTGCAGTGCTGCTCCTGTCCCGAATCCATATCTCTCAAAATACAACATTAGCTCACCAAAAAGAAAGCCCTGTAAAACCTGGATAGTGGGGGTGAGTCCTAAATAACTCAGTGAATGGAGCTATAAAACTATAAAACAAACAGTATTAGAAATGCTCATTATCAAATATAACAACTTTCAGAATTCTTAAATCATAAATCAGACTTTTCCCTTTCAAACTTTTGAAAACAATGAGAAAACATCAATATCTTCATCAGAAATATTATCGATAAATATGTACATAATCCTGTGGTCTTGGGACGTTGTACGCGTAGTCCCCCAAGCAGATAACAGTGGTGTTATCAGTGCCACCAACCTATCCTTGAAATATCCGGGTCTATGGGCGTTGTACTCACAGTCCATCTAGCCCAATACCCAGGATCTAGAGGCATCTGTCATCTCTAGTCCTGTATCTCGTGTGCACACGTCTATATCCGATATCAATACCGATACACATCAATACCATCAATTCCATATCTGAATCAAGTAATATCTGAGGTGGGTTTTACTCCATGCCCCCAAATTCTAATCCATATGTTTGAAATCATTTTCATCATCAAAGTGTTTATCAGAAACCAAGTTTTATCAAAACTTTAACCATATTTCTCATTTTCATGAAATCATTATTTTAAGTAAAACAAGTAAATCAATGATCTACAAAATCACAACCAAAAACACATTCAAAACTCTTAAATAAGTACTCCACTCACAGTGCTAAGACAAATTGGGTGTGGCATGCGGCGTCGGTGACCTCCGAGTGGCTTGATGTTGATCTAAGGCTAAAGAAACTGTTAGATTTTTATGTAATAAATGAGAAAAGTATAAACGATCAAAGGTAAATGTTCACGCTTATGGTATGGCTTATCATGTGGATACTCGTCTTTGAATTAAACCGAAATGGTTTTAAAACAAGTTCTGGAACTTTGATTGGCGTCTCGAAGCAGCTTCTCTGCGCGTCCTGTAACCTAATTATGCTTCACGTGTCGCGACGCATGTCCTCTTTGGCACGCGATGCGTACCAATTTTCCAGGATCTAGAATTTCAATTACACTTCATATACCATTTCTTCAACACCATTCAAACCACAATCAGAACAAACACATCACTTAGCATCAATTTCACCCTTCAATACTACTACGTAACCAAGCCATAATCATAGCAAATATACCATATAACATCAATTACACATTCATACATCCTTTTATAAATCCCAACTCAACTTCACATTTAAGGATTTTACGAATTGGGGAATTCCTCAAATCTCTAATTCCTTGACTCAAAACCAAATATTCATCATTAAACTCAAACCAATAGCATTCTTCAAGTATCAAATCGTCAGAACTTAGTAATTTCAGATTTGGGGTTTTACCTTTCTCACCTTAAATGAAATTATTTCTTCACAAATATAATTTTTTAAGCTCACTTATCATAATTTCAAGCTTGCATGTGACTTTAGAGTCCTAGATTTGGTAGAAAATGAGGAAAACTTGCTAGAAAGAAATGGTTTAGAGTTCCTTTTCTAGGGAGAGAATAAATGAGAGTAATGAAAGAATGAAGGAAACGTGGGTTGTGGTTATTTTTTTTTCCAAGGTACATGCATGGTGGACACTTGTGAATGAGGTTTGACAATTTTTTTCAAACATAGTTAACAATATTCACCAGTTTTAGGTACAAAAATAACTATGTACTAACATGATGGTGTTGATCCATAATCCTTACCGGGCCTTAATATGTTAACCTAGATATTGACCGGCGTAAACACACACGTATAACGCAAGCGCACGTATCGTTCAAGTAGTATAAAAATATTGATCCCACGAGGACTTAATTCCTACTGTTGTTATTAATTGTTGAATCTATTTAATTACAAATATCTAATTAAAAGGGAGAATGGAATTGATTGCTTGATTGATTTGGTTGATTGTAGATTTGCTAAATAAATAAATAAAAAGATAAAAGAAAATACTAAGGAAAATAAAAGACACAAAAATCTAAGGTTGTGATTTCTTTTAATATCATTTAAAAGATGAAGTGATTATTTTATGTTTGTGTAATAAATCAGTTTACTAACCTGAAACACTAAATTATGTAAAAGCCTCTTCCGATGGTCAATTACAAATACCCAGTATAACCCAATTGAACCATATTTCTATGTCAACCACATTACCTGGATTCATTAAGTTTAAGTTCCAATAATGGCTACCCCCGCCCAACAGGTATATTCCTATCCTGTAAGGAAATCTATTAAAGGGTTATCTATCCTCAAGGAAGATCGTGGGCTATTAAATCTAAGGCTGAAACCTAAAATTCCTATGTCTAGTTCATTTTAGATTTACCATATCAATCTTATTGGTGATCAGACAATAAGAAGCATTAAGCTTAAGACTTAATAAGTAAATTTATAAATTACCCAAACTATAAAATAATTCCTTATAAACCAGTGATAGTAAAAGAAATCACAACCCCTAGATAACTAACACATAACTATGACTAATAAAAACATAAAAATAAAAGACATAAAATAAAAATACTGAAAAGTAAAATAAAATGAAATGTTAAGGTAAAAGGAATTATTTCTACTACTACTTATTTAGATATCTCCCATTAAAATAATATAAAAACTTGTGATTATTACCAGCCATATAGGCGGAACCAAAATAATCAGCCATAAAGGCGGAACCAAAATAACCAGCCATAAAGGCGGAACCAAAATAACCAGCCATAAAGGCGGAATATAAGTTTTATTACCAACCGACCAATCTGGCGGTATCCTGATTAAGTCCAATTTAAATAGTAAATATATTATTTTTAAGGGAGATTAATCTAAATAGTAATAGTAAAAGAAATTACCTTTCACCCGAACATAAGGAAATTACCTCATTATGGTGAATAGTAAAAACTGTAAAAAGTAAATAGTAAATAGTAAAAACTGTAAAAGAAAGTAAAAAGTAAAAATTAAATTACTATTTTTACAAAAAGTAATTAAAATTTATTTACAAAACTAAAAAAAAAAGTAAAAACTAAAGACTTTTAGAGAGGGAAAATCTCTCTTTAGAAGGAATTGAAGAGAGATGATGGTACACTGAATTCTGAAATCTCGAGCTCAATTTATAGGCGTCGATAAGGGGTGGACGTCGCGCCGCTCGGACCGCGTCGCGACGCGCGCAAGTGACACGTGTCACTTGCTGGTTCGTTGACTCAGATCTGATCCGCTGACGTGGCACTGTTCATGACGTCATTGCTGACGTCATGCTGACGTCACTGTCGGAAACTGTCGGCACCGTTGGATGGGTGACACGTGGCATCCGGCGCACGTTAGCAAGTTCGTTGTGATGGTGACACGTGGCACGGCGTATTTTAGCAAGTTGACCAATCAGATTTTGACACGTGGCGACGGTGCATGTTAGCAGATCCGGAGCAGGTTCAGCGTCGCGACGCGCAAGTCCTCAGAGTCGCGACGCGAAAATGACGATTTTGCCCTTTTTGTCTCATTTTGTCCATTTTGCCCCCAAATTGTCTCCAATGCTTCCCAAACTTTATTTATCTGCAAAATAACAACAAAACACATCAAAACGTTCATAAATCTCGAGAAACAATACAAAACATTAGGTCAAATGAGTGAGAAATAGTGGTATAAATACCACTCATCAGATATTATAAATATTGCGACTAAAATCAGGTTTTTATGCCATCTCCAAATTTATTCGCTATCTCTCGAAATAATTAATCTCGATCACTGAATTAATACCCCAATCAAGTTATGAAATTCAAGTCGTTACAAAGAACCACATTGTTGGAAATGCAAACATATAAGAATAGTAATTTTTACATAGTTCCCCTGAAATTTTAAAAAAAAAATTAAAGAAAAATTGCATAAAAAATAGTGCTCTTAAGAAAAAGATATTCATTCGAATTAAAATAATTGTTGAAATAAATATCTATTTTCCAAAATGGTGAATATATATGGAAAAAAAATATAGGGACACGTGGTGCAATATAGGCCATTAAACGTGGAGAAATCTAGATTTCCTAAGGTTAAAATTTAACTTTGAAACGTGTTTTATTTTGGTTTAGGTCTCATTCTTGTAATGTGACTGCTTATAGTTTGATAAAATTTACTTGTAACAAGTATATTACTAATGTGACTTATCATTTTTCATTGTGACAGCTTTAACACGTACACAATGAGGCATATCAAGGCTTGTCGGTGACAAACTCAAGTTACCGATGTAATCCTGACAGTTGAGGTACATTCAGGATTTCCACTTTCACTTGAATTTGTCTCTTATCATATAAGTTCTACTAGCCAAATGAACTACCATCAGCCATAACTGCACAGCTTTGGCACGATATAGCTACAACATCGGGAAATCATTTGCATCCGTACTGACAAGGCGGACCAAGAAACTAGTATTCCTAATACTAGTTACTTTATTGCCTTATCAAATGCAGAATTTAATCTAGATCAATTTCTCAATCAGTTTAAGTCTATCTGGGAAAACATAACTTAACTTAACCAATAAATCCCTGTTATGTTTTCCATTAGCATAGAACCAAAAATTAAGAAACATATAAATTACATGCATGTGAAAATATCAAAATTGGATTACATATCATATATCAAGCATGACAAATGTAATGGATGAAGGATCAAACTTGCTCTAATATCATTTTTGTTGGGGTGTTAGCGCGGGAGTGGGCGGAAGGGCGGTTCGGGCGAAATCATAACTTTAAAAACTTTTAGAGTTATCAAATAAATTATTCAATATCCAATATGAATAATTCATTCATATTTTCTGAATGGAAAAATATATATTTTAAGAAATAATTTGTTGTTTATGCATGTGTAATGTGTGGTATAAGTTATAAGAAATTTGGGTGGGCACAGTTCGATATAATTACCAAAAAATTTATAATTATAATTATTCAATTTTTTTGAAAGTAATCATTCAGTTCAGTTTATTTAATTAAACTAAATTAAATAATGTAACAAATATAATTATAAAATAACAACATAATATGATTAGAGTTTAAGAAATTTAAATAATCTGGTTCAATTCATTTTTTTAGTTTAAAAATTATTCTAATTCGATTCAATTCAGTTTTTTAATTAAAATATTGATCATTTATTTTTGAAATTAAAAAAATTATCACTGCGATTCGGTTATTCAGTTTCAAATACTTTTTTGTCCACCCCTAATAAAAAACTTAAGACGGAATTTTTATAAAATTATTAAATAAAATTGAAATAACATGACATTTGATAAAAACAAATTACTTAATTAAAAAAATCAATAATAATTTTGAGTGGGTATTTGGACAAACGTTCATTTCATTTTATGAATGCCTGGACGGGTGCCCATAGCGCTCGAACGAGCACCCATTGTATAAAAAATTTAAAATTTTTAATTGCATTCTAAATTAGGGACAATTAAGTCAAGTTATTATTTATTATTTATTTATTTTTTTGTTAAAATTGTTTTCTTAGATTGAGATTAATTTTGTATATAACCAAAGTAAACATGACAATTTTATAAATTTCCCAATATAAATAGCGACACTCCGCGTGATTTGACAAAATAACGTGATTTGACAAAATAGTTACCGAAGTACCTTTGCTTTCATTAATGGTCACTTAGACATTTTTTTGGGGTTAATTACGCCCCTCGAATATGATGACCGAACATAACATAAATGTCCAAAAGAAGTTTAGATGACCATTTTTGAAAATTAAGGATTTTTATGACTATTTCACCAAACCATAGGGGTGTTGATGTACTTTTTCCCAATAAATAAGGTAGTTCTCAATTAACTTTATACTTTAATTTTGCCATAATATCAATTAGTTATAAGAAATTTTGAAAGGTATCATTCAATTATATTTATGTTACAATAAGAATATTTATATAATATTTTGTACAACCATTTATATTTAGAAAAGTATAAAAGGTAAAACATAGATAAATACACATAATTATGTAAAATGTTGTACAAATATCATTTTTGTTTATGTTAACTTCCGTCAATCACTGTAAGAGAAAACAAGCACAATGTTTAGTATAACCCTAGGCATAGAAAGATGAATTAAAAGGCTTCTTTATCCTTATAATATAATAAAATATCACAAATAAAGAATAATAAAATGACTAAGATATTGTAAGGGTGGTAATAGGCTCTGTAAAATAGATATTTTACTTCCAAATTATTAGTTTTTTTAATAAATTTTTTAGATGTAAAATACATCTTTTTTATAATTTATGGTGGACAAATGAATTTTTTTTTTTAAAAATCCTAATAAATTTTAGACTTTAACTTAATAATAGATGGACAGATGATAATTTCCCTTTTAAGATAAACCAATTGTTGGAAGATTCAAATTCCCATGATAAAATAAATAAAAATACTCGAAAATTATTGGGCCACAACCTTAAGGTACTAACGGAAATTTAGTTAAGCGATGATCCTATCGGCTGCACTAAGAGTGGGTTGACATACTCAAGATTAGCGTTTGACTTCAAAATCATAACTGGGCCGGATAAAGTCTGGCCCAAGCCCGGATCCGAATAGGGCCAAGCCGACCCTGCCTGACAAACGCTAAGATTAGATTTTTTTCGAACCCGGACCAAAATATTACTTGCCGAATTCGAGTTGGACTTATCAAAACCCAGACTCTGGTCCAGCCAATTACCACAGTTACGGCCAAGTCATTATCATGTCATTAATATGGTCTTAGAGGGCATGCTACACCTACTTTTTCAAGCTTCAAAATCGTAGAAATAATGATCAGACGCAGAAGCTCTTATTATTTAAAATAGAGAATTTGGAATTTAGAGAATAGGATTGTCATTGTGACTGTCTATTTCCATTCATTTATTCATATTGTCCCATCTTTCAAATTTCCATTCCTCTGTATTTTATTATAGGTATGGAACCAAACCAACTCAAAGGGCTTTTTACACTATAAAAAAAGACCTATAACCACTTATAAGTTCTGTCGTGATACTTTTTTTATGACAAAATTTTTATTTGTCATCTATCTATATATCATAAGTGTATGATAGATTTTTTATCTATTACGAAATATGTAATAGTAAAATATTATCGTGAGTATATTATAAAACTGTCACGTGGTCAGAATGAACATGTGGGGGTTCGAAATTGAAAAAATTTTTATTTTTAAAATAAAGATGACTTTAGAAAAAAATGAAAATAAAGCTTGCTTAGTTTTTTTTTTTTTAATAGTTTAAACCATCACTGCTAAAATAAATATAAAACATTAAAATATTATTATAACTATAAAATGGTAGGAATTAATTGCATAATTAAGTATTTCATTCTTTTGTAATTCTTATACCATAACTCGTCATATTCGTAAAATATTAATATGGCTAAACAATTGTTGTGTATTTGAAAAATACTATTTCGTAATAAAATTTGCAACATCTCATCCTTCTTGTCGTACTACATTTTCAATCAAATGCTCTATTAGATAAAATAAAATTTATCTATGGCAAGCTGTAAACGTGTGTCAAACCGCGTGGCACTGTTCACGCGGTTTGGGCACTAAAAATTAGAGCCCCCAAGCCATTGTAAGACATCCCAGAAGTGTGTTAGAGAGAGTTGAGTGAGTTTTGAGAATTTTTTGTAAAGCTTGAAATTGTAAGTTTTGTAATTCTTTTGTGGGTATATATAAAAGAAGAGTTTTCTCTCATTTTCTCCTCTCGTGTGTGAGTTTAACCACAACAAGTGGTATCAGGAGCTACGGTTCCACGAAGGGATCCCGAAATTCGGAAACGAAGTTTCGGTTCGGAAAGTCGGTTCCGACCAAAGTTGTCAAAAATCGATTTTGAGCATACCATCGAACTTTTCACGGCGAGACGAGCACGGCAGTATTTTCCGGCGATCGATCGGAGGTCGGACGAAGCCGCACGCGCCGGTCAGAGGCTGAGCCACGCGCCCCACGCGCACTCCACGCGCCTACCGAGGTTGAAGACGACCACGTCAGCGCCACGTCAGCCGCCACGTCAGCGCACAGTCAGCGCCCAGTCAATGCCACGTCAGCGCACAGTCAGCGGCACGTCGGCGGCACGTGTCTGCCACGTCAGCGGTGCCTGGTAAATTTCAGTTAGGTCCCTGAACTTTCTGAAAATTATATTTTAGCCCCTAAACTTTCGAATATTTACAATTTAGTCCCTGAACTTTTTGTAAATTGCAATTTAGTCCCTGAACTTTTCCGTAATTTCACTTTGGCCCCTGTACTTTCAGAAATTGCAATTTGACCCCTGTAATTTCTGAAATTTGCAATTTGGTCCCTGTGTCGGATTTAGACAAACGAAGTGTCATTTCCACCATTTTCGACCGTTCCGGACGCAACGGTGAGGTCCGTTTTTTGAAATTCTGTCTAGAATTTTTGTGATGGAAGGGGGCAACGAAAAAATGATTTTGTTAACCAGTACAAACTATTTCACATGGAGAGGAAGGATGAAAGACCTTCTGTATGTGAAGGACTATGATGGACCGGTATTTCTGGAGAGGAAACCAGAAGGAATGTCCGATGAGAAGTGAGCTAATCTTCACCAGAAAAAATGCAGTACTATTCGTCAGTGGATCGACGATAGTTCGTCAACCATGTCAGTGAAGATGCAAATGCACGTGCTTTATGGGGAAAGCTGGAGGAGCTTTTCCGAGCAAAGACTGGCAACAACAAGCTGTACTATATCAAGAAGATGATGGGTTTGAAATACCAGGAGGGTACAGCTGTGGCGGATCACATCAACGATTTCCTCGGAACCATGAAGGAATTGTCTGGATTGGGCATAGACTTCGGAGATGAGATAAATGGCTTAATACTCCTTAATACGTTACTAGAATCTTGGGAAACGTTCAGATCTACGGTGATAAATTCAGCCGCAGATGGGAAAGTCACTATGGAGATGGCAAAGACCAGGATCTTCGAGGAAGAAAAGAGGACGAGAATGCAGGAGTCAGCATCAACCTCAACCTCAGAAGCTCTAGTGACGGAGAAGAACACCAGAAGGGGGAGGAGTAAAAGCCGAGGCCCAGGGAGATCAGACAAGAGCCGGGGGAAATCAAGAACGAGGGATATTGAGTGCTATCACTGCAAGAAGAAAGGCCATATGAAGCGGGATTGCTACAAACTGAAGAACGAGCAGTCCATGAGAGATGGTGACTCTAACCAAGAAAGAGTTGCAACTACCACCGAGAAAACCTCCAAAGAATTTCATATTATATATGAAGAAGATGTTGTGAATCTTACCAGCCACGAGACCAGTTGGGTGATAGATAGTGGCGCCTCCATACACTCCACATCTCGCAGAGACTTCTTTTCATCTTACACACAAGGGGACTACGGTGCTGTAAGGATGGGGAACGACGGACAGTCCAAAGCCGTCGGTATTGGAGACATCTGCCTTGAAACAGAGAACGGGACAAGGCTAGTGTTGAAGGGAGTCAAGCACATCCCAGATATCCGGTTAAACCTGATCTCAACAGGCAAGCTGGATGACGAAGGTTTCTGCAGCACCTTTAGTGACGGATGCTGGAAGCTCACTAAAGGATCAATGGTCATGGCACGAGGTAAGAAGGACTCAACCCTGTATTTGATGCATGCTAAGTTTTCAAATAGTAACATAAATACAGTCAACAGCAATGAGGCAGCTGAGTTATGGTACAAAAAGCTCGGTCACATGAGCCAAACAAGGATGGAGATACTACGCAGGCGGAATGTTCTTCCGGAACTGAAGAACTCACACTTACGGAAGTATGAACACTATATGGCTGGAAAGCATAACAGAGTATCCTTCCAGAGCTCCCCGCCTCAACGAAAACCGGAGGTACTAGATCTCATACATTCAGATGTATGTGGTCCGATGCAGGTACGAACACTCGGAGGGTCACTGTATTTTGTGACATTCATCGATGATCATTCAAGGAAGACATGGGCATACACCTTCAAGAGAAAAGATCAAGTGCTGGGAGTGTTCAAGGAGTTTCATGCTTTGGTGGACAGAGAAACCGGCAAGAAACTGAAGTGCATCAGAACAGACAACGGTGGAGAATACAGAGGTCCGTTTGATCAGTACTGCAAGACGCAAGGAATCAGACATCAAACGACACCTCCGAAGACACCTCAGCTGAATGGCCTAGCTGAGAGGATGAACAGAACCTTGTGCGAGAGGATCAGAAGCTTGCTGTCACAAGCCAAGCTGCCGAAGACATTCTGGGGGGAGGCACTCAACACAGCAGTTCATATTTTGAACATGTCCCCAGCGGTCGCACTAAAAGG
Source organism: Zanthoxylum bungeanum (assembly GCA_019454045.1). NCBI lineage: Eukaryota > Viridiplantae > Streptophyta > Magnoliopsida > Sapindales > Rutaceae > Zanthoxylum > Zanthoxylum bungeanum. Next base: position 151,359 of record SKCR01014391.1, read on the forward strand.
TAATATTCCTAACCAAGCTTGGACAGGTAAAGAAGTGTCATACGAGCACTTGCATGTCTTTGGGTGCAAAGCTTTTGTACACATCCCAAAGTACGAGAGATCCAAGCTCGATGCAAAGACACGACAGTGTGTCTTTATTGGCTATGGTCAGGATGATTTCGGCTATAAACTCTATGATCCAGTAGAGAAGAAGATTGTCAGAAGCAGAGATGTTGTCTTTGTTGAAGACCATACCATAAAAGATATCTGAAATGAGATGAAGACAATGCCCCAGCAATACAAAGATGTGAATCCAGAACCTCATACACCGGTGCCAGTACGAGTTGAGGATGAGGTTCCCAGACATGAGGGTACAGGTGATGAAGCTCCCGGAGATGATGATCATGATCAACCACCAGTACCAGAAGCTGCACCAACAGTTCCACAGAGAAGGTCTGACAGAGAGAGGCGACCTTCAACCAGATACTCTGCATATGAGTATGTGCTGCTTACTGACGGGGGAGAACCCGAGAGCTACAAGGAGGCTGTGGAAATAGAAGACAGAGAAAAGTGGGAAGAAGCTATGCAGGATGAGATGAAATCGCTGCATGACAATCACACTTTTGAGTTGGTGAACTTGCCAAAAGGAAAACGGGCTTTGAAGAACAAATGGGTGTACAGGGTGAAGCAACATGAGCATATTTCACAACCCCGATACAAAGCCAGACTAGTCGTTAAGGGATTCAATCAGAGAAAATGCATTGACTTCAATGAAATCTTCTCTCCAGTTGTGAAGATGTCATCCATCAGAGTGGTACTCAGCTTAGCAGCAAGCCTCGACCTGGAAGTTGAGCAGATGGATGTCAATACCGTATTTCTTCACGGAGATCTGGAAGAATAAATTTACATGGAACAACCGGAAGGCTTCAGAGTCAGCGGGAAAGAGGACTTTGTGTGCAGACTCAGGAAAAGCCTATACGGTTTGAAACAGGCACCGAGACAGTGGTACAGGAAGTTTGAGTCAGTTATGGGGGAGCAGGGATACAAGAAGACTACTTCAGACCACTGTGTTTTCGTTCAGAAGTTTTCTGACGATGATTTTATCATCTTATTGTTATATGTAGATGATATGTTGATAGTTGGCAGGAATCAATCGAGGATTGATAATTTGAAGCAGCAATTGAGTAAGTCTTTTGAGATGAAAGACTTGGGGCTAGCTAAGCAGATTCTAGGCATCAGGATCGGACGTGATCGAAAAGCCAAGAAGTTATACTTGTCACAGGAGGAGTATATCGAGAAGGTACTTCAGAGATTCCAGATGGACAAGGCTAAAGCGGTTAGCACTCCTCTTGCTACCCACTTTAGATTGAGTACACAACAGAGTCCCTCTACTGAGACGAAGAATGAGGAAATGAAACAGGTTTCATACACCTCAGCAGTGGGAAGTCTAATGTATGTCATGGTGTGCACGAGGCCGGACTTAGCACACGCAGTTGGATTGGTTAGCCGGTTTATGTCAAACTCAGGAAAAGAACACTGGAACGCCGTCAAATGGATTATGCGGTATCTTCGAGGCACTTCCAAGATGAGGTTATGTTTTGGAAGCAGTGACAAGCCAGTGTTGATGGGCTACACCGATTCAGATATGGCAGGAGATGTGGATACCCGAAAGTCTACTTCGGGGTATCTGATTACTCTCTCAGGATGAGCTGTGGCATGGCAGTCGAGGTTGCAGAGATGTGTCGCACTTTCTACAACCGAGGCAGAATTCATTGCAATGACAGAAGCTTGGAATGAATTGCTGTGGATGAAGACATTCGTCCAGGAATTGAGTTTCAAGCAGGAGAAGTACACTTTGTACTGCGATAGCCAGAGTGCTATCTATCTCGGTAAGAATTCAACCTTTCATTCGAGGTCAAAACATATCGATGTGAGGTATCACTGGATACGGGACTTCCTGAGCTCAAGGCTGATAGAACTCAGGAAAATTCACACCGACGACAACGGTGCCGATATGTTCACGAAGGTCTTACCGAAGGAGAAGCTTGAAATCTGTCGTGTCATAGCCGGGATGACAAAACTCTCCACATAGTTAGAGTGGGGAGTTTCAGAGAACTACGATTGGCTTGATCCCAACTCAGGGTACGTAGGCAGTCATACAGATGCAGTCAGGGGAGGATCCTTTGGAGGATCCGGATTTGGATGATTAAAAGGTCGGCTCAGATTTTGAGGAAATCTTCACCGAGTGGGAGATTTGTTGACGTCACTGCATGCATAATGCATGCAGTGTGCTTGCCAGCACAAGGCAGCTGCGCCGAAAGAAGAAAAGAAGCAGGCAACTGCTATGGCAAGCTGTAAACGTGTGCCAAACCGCGTGGCACTGTTCTCGCGGTTTGGGCACTATAAATTAGAGCCTCCAAGCCATTGTAAGACATCCCAGAAGTGTGTTAGAGAGAGTTGAGTGAGTTTTGAGAGTTTTTTGTAAAGCTTGAAATTGTAAGCTTTGTAATTCTTTTGTGGGTATATATAAAAGAAGAGTTTTCTCTCATTTTCTCCTCTCGTGTGTGAGTTTAACCACAACACATAAATTATGCTTAGTAAGAAACAAAATTATTATGTATTTAGTAAGAAACAAAATTATTATGTACACAACTCGATTAGTGGTGAATGCGTTTACTGTCCGTAATCGTCTGAGTTAAAAAATAGAAATAGAGATGGATGTTTAGTTAGTGAAATTTTTCATCTTCATCCAAATCCTTTTAAAAAAAATAATTATAAACAACATTAAGTTATTTTTTTTTATAGATAAAATTACACTTTCATTTTCTGTTAATTTGACTATTATCATCGACTATTGGTCTTTTTTCTTCAACATATAAAGAAAAAGAACCACATTGTTGGAAATGCAAACATATAAGAATAGTAATTTTCACATAGTTCCCTGAAATTTTTTTTAAAAAAAAATTAAAGAAAAATTGCACAAATAGTGCTCTTAAGAAAGAGATATTCATTCAAATTAAAATAACTGTTGAAATAAATATTTATTTTCCAAAATGATGAATATATATAAAAAAAAATATATGGACACGTGGTGCAATAAAAGCCGTTAAATATGGAGCAATCTAGATTTCCTAAGGTTAGATTGCAGTTAAAACTTTGAAACGTGTTTTGTTTTGGTTTAGGTCTCGTGACTGTAATATTACTAATTGTTGGAAGGATGAACTATATTCCTCATTATTTTGTATTTTTTAACTTTCTTAATGAATATTCCATGATCTCAAAAAATAAATAAATAAAATGGCACTGCCAACTTACTAGTGTAATCTTATGCGTTACGTGTGTCAAAATTATTATTATTTAATTGAAAGCCTAAGTGGGCCTTAGCTAAGAAGCAGCCCGCGTGGTCATTGGTAGTCGGGCCGGGGCGGCCCTGTGAAGCTTTGGGCTCAGCACAGCCCACCAAGTTAGTAAGGCTGTGCTGCTCTGGCCCGCACATGCCTTTCTCTGAGGGGAAGAGCCAGCCTGCTCTGTCGGACATTTCTGTGGGGGAGGATGATAGGAAAAAAAAACACAAATTTCTCAAATCTCTATGTATTTTTATCTTGGGTTATTTTTTTCTGACATTATGGATGACAATAGCACCAGCTAGGTGGTGATTTATCAGTCTCGATTATATCCTATTTATATAATTGGGATAAAATACGTTTTGATAATTTTTTTTGAGTTAAAATTTCATTCCGCTGAAATCTAATTTTATTAAAATCTTAACCCCGTCTTATTTTTTTCCATTCTATTTTCAAATCAATTTCAATACCTGTTGCAATGAGTGAATCAGAAATAAACAATGTTCCTGGAGCATCCATAACTTCCTCCTTTTATGAATATTTTTCCCGAGATTTGAGTTTTTCACAAATAATAACAAGAGATTCCCTCTCAAAGCTTCAAGTGGAAATTAAAGCCCTTTCTATACAATAAATTGAAAAAAGTTATTCAAATATTGAGTTAATCTCATCACTCTTCCATTGCACAATATTCTGTCGCTATATCAAATTTGGTCAGGCCTTGAATTTCTAAAGCAACTGGAAGAAAATTTTTATGAACAAGTAAATTTATCCACTTGCACGATTACATGTGGGTGTCAAAAAGAAAATAAAAGATAAAAGAACCTTCCCTCAAGATATATAAAAATATTTATTTGCACATGACACTTTCAACTAGCATAACATAGTGAGTGTCACCTAGTTCAGGTTAATTTGGTTGCGAAAAACATATAATAATAAATAGTTTTTTTTTTTTGAATCGTTGAAATCTCACCGCTAAATCACCCATTCGGATTAAGTAAAATCATCGACTATCCCAAACTCTTATAAAAAATACATTTCATGAATTCGAATTCAGGATCTGAATGTTAGATCCTGAACCCTGAACCAACAAGCCACGAACTTGAGGACATAAAAATAATAATAAATACAGGCTAAATTAAAGATGAAATTAATCTGAAATTCAATCCAAGTTGTGAAAGCAAATCTAGCAAACGTTGGCTAATGATATATCTATCACACAACCAATATAATAGTTCAAAATTTAAACATTAAAACAAACCTAATCCTAAAAAGATTAGCAAAACAAACCTAGAATTTAATATATTGATGCAACATCCACCATGGATTGCTTCATTTTTCTCCAATGCCATCAACACCAACAAGGCTATCCACATATGTAAAAACTTTATAAGTATATTCCTTTCCATCAATAGGAAGATAAACAATCTTCCTAGTACTAGGATCAAACAAAAAGAATTCATGCCCTCTTTTCACTATAATTTCACTGTCTTTGTAACTTCCAATTGGGTACATGATTCTTATTCCAATTTCAACTTCCTTCGTCCAGTTCTTTCCCTCATTCATCACCCAAAATTCAAACCGATCAGACCTACTTCCAAGCCCTGGATATGCCACCAATGCAAGTGATTCGTTATATGAAACTGCCTTAATGCAATGATCAGTAGGAAATTCCGGCATCACTGTCCTCGAAAACGTTTCTTGATTCATGTCATATGACATTACAAACTTGCTGTTTGCTAAAACTCCAATCCCATTCGCTATCCAATGCAACACTCCTTTCACTGCCACCGCGTCTTGAGTTGCATAAATCACACATGATCCGGAATGCGTATCAATCTCTTTCCAATTTTGTGTACTCGTCTTGTAAACTTCAACTCTAGTCTCATGAATGTCATCACGAATGGAAAAGTTGACGATTCTCACCAACTGATAATCATTCGTGACTTGGTTAAATCCAAATCCCACAGAAACCATCCAGATTAAACTCTGCGGAGGTCGTTCATTGATCAAGGGTTTCGGGAGGCGTTTAAATTCGTTTGTCCCGAGGTTCCACAGCACGAAAGCTGTCCCAAAACAACTTGAAACATCGAGACATAGCAAGCCATTGCATGAACCAATGAGCTTTGGAAAGCAAGATGAAGATCTCAAAGACAGCGGCAGCTCTATTATATCGTGCTGCGTCCCCCCTCCAATGCGAAGCAAAATGAAACCGGGGTCGTTTCCGGAGCGATGGTTGTAGTAACGGATGATAAGAGAGGGATTTTGAGTGGAGTGATGGAGGTTTGAGGCTATGAAAGATGGGGAATTGATGAGTTCAAGCCAAGATTTGGAGACGCACTTGAAACGAAGGATGGATTTTACGGGCAATCTTGAAAGGATGTTAGTGATGATAGCCAGGGAAAACATGGCTTCTCCTCCGGTGCTTGTTCTTTTTCTGCTCATTGAATTGTTTTGTTTCGTTTTTTTTTTGTTTTTTGTTTTTTTTGGTTTTTTAGGGTTTATGAGAAACGTTTGCGAGAAGGATAATAATAAAGGAGAAGTTGTGTTTTTGTACGGCAACGAGAGGGAAATAGTTGGTGTTGGGTTTGTTTTAGGAAAAGCAATGTTAATATAAGATTCATTGGGCCTCTTTATTAGGCCTTCACTTCAAATGTCTATCCTCGGAATTACCAAGACTTGTAAAAGTTTTGACAAATAGTTATTTAAGGCTATTTCAACTTGATATAAATAGCCACTACTCTCATGAAATTCGACGATGGATTAATTGAAATTGACCCTATTTGGTATTATGGTTTGATTAATTCCATCCTGTGAACTTCCGGCCCGTCCCATGAATATCGTGTCCTGATTCAAAATTTTCCCATAAAATTTTTTTCTCGACACAAAACTAAATCCTAATATATGGCTGAAATTGATTTATAATTTTTTTTAAAAAAAAAAAAAAGAAAATCAAACAAACCAACGAGGTTTTTCTACAAAAGTTCTGGTGAGATGAACGTTCCGAGCATACTAAATATTTCATTTTTAGTTTTTTTTTTTTTAAAAATTATCTTTAATTTTAATACTTTTATAATCTGACTCCCTAAATTTATTATTAACCGGCTCCTCTAAATTTTTATCTTAGTTCCGTCCCTACTCAAATAATGGGCCCAATGATTTTATTTACACAGCAATGTCAGTTTTGGTCACAACTAATCCGCTTTCTATGTCAATCACATATGGTTACTGTCATGCACCACATTGCTTTGGAAGGACTTGAGGATAGCCTTACTCAAACCTTCAATTAATTAGAGGTTTTTCGAGTGGGATTGAGCTAACAAAACTGTGAGGGACCAGATTCAAAGTTGAGCCACTTTGAGCTACCCGAACATATAATATCTAAATACTAGGCCGTGCTATCACAGTTACAACTATGGAACACCATAATTAATTAATTAATTAATTAACTTTTTTTTTTAAAGCAAAACAAAAACCTGAAATTCCAAGTTGCTTACTGCATCATCTTCTATCAAAAGCATGGCTACATAAACAAAATGAAAATTCTACAATGCCCAAAATTTTACTACAACTACAAGCACAAATATTCATCATAAATGCAGGGCCCAAATTGCCAAAATGTAATTTTTAGAACAGTAAAAAAATTTAATCCCGGTACGCACCTTATTAGGATGAAAGATCTTCACAATTTCTTAACCCATAAAAAACTTAGTTCTTTGTGAATAATTCGGAAATGGGAAATAAAATATATTTGAAAAAAATGAAGTTTCGTGTAAGACTAACAACAAATACATGCCAGTTGCCAATTGGGTTGTTTGTTTGTTTGTTTTTTTTTTTTTTTTTTTTAAATGATAAAATATAAAGAGTCAATGGCCGATGGGTTTATATAAAAATATTTGCAGAACTGGAAGTGGAAGCTCAAGCATATCATGAGCTTATAAAAAATGAAAGTAAAAGACAATAATTAGCTTTAGGAAAAAAGTACCTCGAACGATTTGGTGGCGACGTATGAAAAGGGAATGGAATCTGAATAAAGAATTTGTGAGGAAGATGGAGAGAATAAGAGGTGAGAAACTAAAACGATGCTGTTTTGTTGGTTCTTAAGTTAAAAACTATAAAGAAACCAAAAAAATAAATTCCTTTAAATGGTGGAGGTGCGGGGAATCGAACCCCGTGCCTCTCGCATGCGAAGCGAGCGCTCTACCATATGAGCTACACCCCCGATTTTGAATTAGAGAGGTATGATTTTATCTATATATTAATATTTGTCATAAGTAAATGTCAAATTCTCCAATTCTCTCGGCCTGATTATAATATTCGTCCAAAAACGATGTTTGTACGATATATATTTTATAGTTTATTTAAAAATAAATTTATTTTTTATTTTATCATTTATTTATTTTTTAAATATATTTAGTTATACAAAACATTAAACACATATCATTACAAAATATTGGTCATGTACTAGGTTTTTATTGATATTGGTCAAGTAATACTAATTTCTTTCACAGGAATGAAAGAAGACGAACCACAAAATAGATTTTATCAAAAAATCTCATTCGATATAACTTTATTAGTTAGTTTGTTATAAAAAAGTATGCTATACACGTGCATCCGAATGTAATATAAATAGCTCAAAGGAAGTGGTTGTATGTGTGGTTTTAATCAATACAAAAAGTATCTAGATTCATTCAATTTTCTCTGTAAATTTTCTCACTGTGCTTCTTCTATTTTCTCAAGAAACAAATATCTTCTTCAGTTCTTGAATTGTAATTTTCACATGGTATTAGAGCCTTAAAAGCTTAATCATGGCTTCTTCAAACACTTACACATCATTTCTTATGTTTATATTCACTTCACCTGTATAATTGGATCAATCTAATTGCATGATTTGGAAATCACAAGTTCTTTCTTCATTACAAAGAAACAAAGTTTAAAATCTTCTCAATGAGACAAGATCTTATCCTAATCAGTTTATTCGACTTGAATCAACAGATCGCATGGCAGATCAAAAGCCTGAACCAAGAACAAATCCAGAGCACGAGATCTAGCACCGTCAAGATCAGCTTCTGCTAAGCTGGCTTCTGTCCTCCATCTCTATTGAGATTCTAAGTCTTGTTGCAGGTGCTTCATCATTTCATGATCTTTGGACAAATCTTGAAGAACAATTTGGCTCGGAATCCATGGCAAAAAATGTACATCTCAAAACTCAATTGAGTAATTTTCGTAAGGGATCCGTAACAATTTCACAGTACTTCACAAAGTTAAAGGTAATCGTTGATGAATTAGCCTTGGCTGGAAGTCCACTTAGTAATTTGGATTTCAAAACACATATGATCATCGGCTTAGGTCAACACTATGACCCAGTGGTGATGCATATAAAATTAAATTTGTATAATATGAGTGTTAATGAAGCTTAATGCTATGTTGTTAAATCATGAAGTTATGTTAGAAATGAATCATGTTGATGATAATAAAGAAACAAAGCAAAATTTTGCTGCTAACATGGCTCAAACTGGTAATGGAAAAAATGTAAACAATTGGAATGGTAGAGCTAATTGGAATCAAGGAAACTATGGTAGTGGCAGTAACAATAATGGAGGTTGAGGATACTTTCATGGTAGAGACAATTGATATAATGGTTATAATCCCATATGTGGTTTTATAGGAGTTTATAGTGGAAATGGTAATCCATGAAGAGATATCAAATAAATTATAGTGGAAATGGTAATCCAAGAGTGGCGGAAGCGCTGTTCGGGCGAAATCGTAACTTTAAAAAACTTTTAAACTTATCAAATAAATTATTCAATATCCAATATGAATAATCCATTCATATTTCACTTAAACATATTATATTTATTATCAAATAATAATATCAATAATATAGAAAATATTGCGAATATTTTACGAAAACGTTTTTCAGCAAAATTCCATAAAACGCGTTTTTATCAGAACCGACCAACCAATACACATGGAGGCTGCCCAGATCAGCCACAATAGTATTTGGGCAGTTCATGGGCTGCCCAAATAGTGACCAATTCACTGTTTGGATAGCCGTTACCCGGTAAGCCCGAAACTCACCTGGTAACGTCGTTTTTAACTGTTTCGCATATTTTCACTCCGAAATACTTTCCGACAATTATTCCAATGCCCAATACACATCCAAAATATTTAAATAATATATTTTTCATCACCAAAATTCCAGAATTTCCAGATCTGATCTGGGTGCCAAAAATATCATTTTTCTTGCTTTAAATTCAATTTTCTCAACATCAATCATATTAATATTTCAATGAAAGCCACCACCAATGAAGAACTCAAGAACAATTTTAGGAGTTATAAGAGTGGTCATAACACTTTAGAATGGCAACAAGTCATCAAATGACAAAAGTGAACTAATATTACATTAATATTACTGAATATTACTTCACACATGCATCTAGCCTCTCAATTCATCCCCCAAATCAAAAAGCCCCAAATTCCAAGAAAGAAAGAAACCATAGAACTATTTTAGATACTAAGAACAAGTCTAAGTTTAAGAATATTGAAGATTACCTCGAAATCTCCTAATTTCCTTAAGCTTTCTTCTTGATTTCTTCACTTTCTCGCAAGTTTTTTCAAGAAATATTTTTGGGATCTTTCTATTTGAGAGGATTTGGACCATGGAGGACTTATGAAAGAGGAAAAATAATTTTTCACTTTAACAACTAGGGGTAACCTAACTTGGGGGCAATTTGATCATTTTTCAAAATTATTTAATAATCTTTAAGTTATCAAATTCAAATTGATAACTACAAGCTTTAAATAAAGCATGCCACTTGTTATCAAAAATAATTAAACATGTGTAATAACAATGATTACAAATGAATATTAATCTAATTAAACAAAAAGTCAAAGTAGACAAATTCAAATTGAATACTTCAATCTTAAAGTTTAATATTATTAGTAACTAATAATAGTTAAACATATTACATAAAAATTATGTAATATTGATATTATTTAATTATTTAACATTTAAATATCTAAATAATTAATATATATAATTATTAATATATATGTATTTTTATTTACACTAAATAACAAAATACATATATTAGTGATATGTGTCAAAATCTATTTTGACAATTAATTAATATGTATCTAATCAAATTTTATATCAAATATAAATACATATTAATTATTAATTGACCAAAATCCCATAATGCATATATTTTCGTTTAACCATTTAAACGATTCGAATTAACTCATTTAATCCGGTGAAGTATTATGAATAATCTGTGTTATTCATAACGCGTTGCCCAAGTGCTCAATGAGTATACTTCATATTGTGTGACTTTCTAAGTTTCAGTTTATCCATCACAGAATCAAATTTCGTGTCCATAATTTACCCACTCGTAAATTATGACGACCATAAATAATCTTGCTAAACTATGCAAGTCGAGAGAATTGCATACGTATAATCCCTTCGTCACAGACTATCAATATTATACCGATGATATAAATATGAACGTCAAATTCCTTAGGTATAATATAGTCGACTTTCAAATTTATGATCTCTAAATAACACTCGAAACTCACTTCCGAAGTATACCACAACCATGGATTTACTAGATCGCAAACACGTACAAGAAACCTATGCCTTATACACAGGACTGACGGATTCTGTCTGATACTCACATGATATCATCAGTTCACACCCAACGAGCAGACATAAGTCTATTATAAATAGATCGGTGACGAGAATTCCATCAAAGTGTGGATGATGTCTCATATATCCACAGTGGTATCCCAAGTCAAAGGAACATTATGCTACTCGACTCGAGAAGATTCCCATTGACGTTGGTGTACCATCTATTAGGAAATCTTCGGTGAGTCGTTTAATATTTATCAAATAAACACCTACACGTCTATACGAGTCTCCCAAGACTCATAATTCATTGGGATAAACCATCGGACCAAGTCTCGATATACGACATGTACTGGTCTTAGCGGATTTTACTAACCGACTTGTATCAGTAAATCTTGACCAGGAATTTTATTTGAGAATATACAACTTATAGTGATGCTTCCCAATGTCAATTACAAACTATGTTGTAACTGCGCAATACGTTGTAAATCCTGAGTTCTTTGTCTAATATATACATATCACTAAATCAAATTTAGTTTTACGTCTATAAAAACAAAAGGTACTACCATTAAGTAGGTAATATTATGGAAAAAAGAATTATTCGTATTCATGAATCAGACATAAATACGATCCGGATTGGCGCTCCGAGCACCAACCCTAACAGTTCCACCCTTGTTGAAGATCTCATTGTCTATGCTCAGCAAAGCCTATGCCTTGAAGGATCTATGAGAGTTCAATTACTTTCTTGGACTGGAGGTTACACATTCAGTTAATGGTTTGCATCTATCTCAAACAAAATATATTAGTGATATTCTTTCTAAAGCTCACATGATTAACACTAAAGGGTGTCCAACACCTATTAGCACAATTGAGAAACTTATGAAAGACAACCATACTCTATACATATGCATCATTGGATCCATTCAGTATGTGGTGCTCACTAGACTCGATATTGCTTTCACTGTCAATAAGCTCAGTCAATTTATGTCTTCCTCATATGTACTATATTAGCAAGCTTGCAAATATGTTATGAGGTACCTGCAAAACACAGTAGGCTATGGTCTTCAGTTCTACAATCAATGGTCTCTTGATTTAACAACATATTCTGATATAGACTGGGGGACTGATCTGGATGACATCATATTTGGGGGGTGTACTGTGTGTATCTATGCAATAATCTTATATCCTGGTCATCAAAGAAACAACATATTGTCTCTCGATCCACCCCAGAATCGAAATATCGAGCACTTGTTTTGGCAACATCTGAAGTCTTGTGGATTAGATACTTGTTACAAGAGCTCAAAGTTCCCTTTAAATCAATCCCAATGTTGAATTGTGACAACAAGAGTACTAAAGCTCTAGCTAGTAACCCCAAGTATCATTCACAAACTAAACATATTGAATTAGATCTTCATTTTATCAGAGATCACATAGCAAGGAATGAGTTGCAGATTCAACATATTCTCAGTCATGACCAATATGCAGATATCTTGACAAAGCCCTTAGCTTTTGATGTTTATGTACCTAAGGTCCAAACTCAACATTATTCCCAGAAGTTGATCTTGAAGTGGGCTGTTGAGAGTTAGTATTATGTTAGTTAGTTTGTTATAAAAAAGTATGATACGCACGTGCATCAGAATGTAATATAAATAGCTCAAATGAAGTGGTTGTATGTGTGATTTTAATCAATACAAAAAGTATCAAAATTCATTCAATTTTCTCTCTAAATTTTCTCACTGTGCTTCTTCTATTTTCTCAAGAAACAAACATCATCTTCAATTCTTGATTTGCAATTTTCACAGGTTTAAGAAAATTTTAAAATCCCGACCTGACCCGTGAATATCCCTAATTTTACTGATAATTATTTTCTCTATATCTTTATCCTCAATTTTGACTTTTTTAATATATTCTTAGTGTCAAAATAGCAACGAAATTTATCGAGAGATTTCGTAAAAAAAACATTATGCCTATGGGCAACAATCTTATCAAACTTAGACCAGTTATTTACAGGGATCTAAGTCAAATATGTCTCTTAATTCAATTACATTTTTTTGAAATATGGAACAATATTGAGTTCATAATCTTTTATCACACATGTTTCAATAACAATGTATAATTAGAATATACTTACATTTAAGTAATTATCCAATCACAACAAACCATAATTTGTCCCCAAGTGCTTGGTCCAATGGGTTGAGTCTTGGCCTACCATTTGGGAGACCAGGGTTCAACTCATGGGAGCAACATTTGTAAGAGCCTGAGACAGCACTGAGTTTTACTCACTCAGACCGGGGTCTAATGACACCTGATATGGGATGAGGAGGGGGTTTCCCGGTATTCCGAAAAAAAATCAAAATTTATAAAACTTGATATAAAAGTCAACATCACCGAATTCAAATCCATTTTCAAGACATTATGCATCACCAACTAAGGGTGGCAAAACGAATCAACAAATCGAATTTGTATCGAATCCTAAACGAATCGAATCGAATGTGATGAATTCATATTCAATTCGTTTATTAAACGAATCCTAATATCATGATTCGTATTCGATTCGTTTATTAAATTAATTGAATACGAATATTCGTTTAATCATGATATTATTTAATATCATAATTTACCATATTTGATTTACATTAATTCTTCATAAATATATACATATAAATATGTAATTAATATATTTATTAAAAATACCTCACCAAATATCGAAAATATTATTTTTATGGTAATTAGCCATAATTTCTCGAATCTTAATTGAAAAATAATAATAACTAGTAAAAGAAAATAATAAAACGAATCATAAACGAATAAATGAATCAATGAGCTTAAATTCGTTAAACGAATCGAATCGAATTGACCAATTTATTAAACGAAATTATTTTTCCAAACCCGTATTCGCTTTAAAGCAAATCGAATCAAACGAATAAATGAATCCTGACCCAAATTGCCACCTCTATCACCAACTAGCGAATTCTTTGAGTACTGTCATTTTTCAAACAGAATAAACAATGTAAAAACGACACCTCATGGGTCTTTTTGGTGGCCATAACATTAGGGGTTTATAATATTGCCTAATAATTTACTTCCGATGCAACCCTTTTTTGAACAAAATGATATGGTGAGTGAATAACATTTTTCATATAGAACTTTTTATTTTTATTTTTTTTCTTATACTAGAGTGCTCTGATTAGTTTTATAGAGGAATAATTTTAATTATAAAAAGTTTTCAAGTGAAGTTATATATAAAAAAGATGATTTATCACATGAGCCTTCTCACACTATGAGTAGACCACATCACGGTTCTGGTTCTGAACCGAAATCGAACCTGATAGAATTGTAAGGTTATAGTTCCATCCGGTTCCGGTTCTAAAAATCGGAACCGAATTTGGAATCGTAACCTTAAGGTTCGTTCCGGTTCGGTTCGATTTGGAACCGGAATCAAACCACATTTTTCCTCAAAAAAATAAAGGATCGAACCAGTTTTCCAGTTCAGTCCGGTTCTACGGTTCCAAAAAATTGGAACTATAGAACCGAACGATTTGCTTCGGATCTGGAATCAAATCGAACCGTGACCAAGTCTAACTATAAGTTCTAGGGAGGATTCAATATTTACGCGGTCTTACCCTTATTATTTTTTATAAAAAAAAATCTGTTTTCGCCACTCGAATTGAAAATACTTCCAATGAGCATGATAATTACTTGGGGAGCAAGAGAAGGATGAGAAGTTGACAAGTGTGTGGCCAAGTTAATTTGCGCGACCAAGCCGAACTAGAAGATGTCGACATTATTACATCAGTAATTTTCATTAAAAGGAGTTTTTTGTTAGGTAATATAATGTTAATTTTATTTGTTTTAAGTTGATGTAGGTGGCCCAGAAAATTGTTAAAAAAAAAAAAAAAAAAAAAAAAAAAAAAAAAAAAAAAAAAGGTCTATGAGGCTTATACAATCTCATACAATGAGATTATGAGATTTTGGACCATTAATAATATAGCCAAAGAAGAGAAAAGAGGATAATAATATTTTAGTTATTGATGTGAGAGCACTTCAAGTACTAGAGAGTTATTAATTCGCAACAGAAAATATCAGGTAATTCATTAAGATAGTTGATGGGTTTGGTATATTTCTATTGATACTGGGATTCTTGAAGAGAAGTTGAATCCATTGATTATCAAGTACAAGCCCACAGATGTTTCTTTCTCTCTTTCTTTTGTGCCACTTAAATGAGATAAAATTACATCAAAGAAAGCACCATAAAAGAACAAATATGTACTCAGATTAGCCAAGGCCTCAGCACTTTTATTATCACAATGAAGCAAAGGATTATGAGTGAGAGAAAGTTTCAGCTCCTTCAACAAATATGTTATCCAAAGCATTTCTGAAACAGTTAAAACAAGAGCAATCTACTCAGATTCTGCTGTGGACCTCGACACTATATCCTGCTTTTTAGATGACCAAAATATAAGATTTTGTCCAAGATACACAAAATACCCTCCTATGAACTTCATCAAATGTAGGAAATTCTCTAAAATTCTCTAAATTATTGTGTTTGGATGGAGGAGGGACATGTCCGTTGGGATGGTACCCCAATGGGACATGTTCTCCCATTTAGAAGAACAATCCTTGGGCTCCAAATGGTGCATGGAAGAGGTATAACCCTTAGGAGGGTTACACCCCAAACCAAAGGATGCCCTTAAGGCACCATTCCATGTCTATTTAAAGGGCTTTGGAGGTTCATTCTAAACATCCAGAACAGAAAACAAGTATTGAGTCTCATAATTTCGTTTTTGAGTTAGAGACAGAGTTCCTCCAATTCCTAATTTGAGATCTTTTTAAGGAGTGTCATTTGAACAAGAGGAATCCGGGTTATCCTGGGAGAACATTAGTCACAAGATCCGTAGAGCACCAAGACGAGGCTGATAAGTTCTTAAGGATGGAGAATTATCTAGACTCGGATCACAAGTTTCATCAATGTTTCAGGTTTTTCTTAATTCCCCAACTGAAAAACAATTGATTCTCGCATATATGAACTAGATCCAGTGATGAGTATATCATCTACATATATGGCGATGATTAAAACATGACTGTTAAAGTCTTTAGTAAATAGGGATGTGTTTGATTTTGAAGTTACAAAATGCTAATGCAACAATGAACTTCTCAGTTGATCATATCAAGATCTTGGAGCTTGCTTCAAAAAATATAAAGCTTTATAAAGTTTTTAGACATAATTAGGAAGCTGTGGATGAACAAATCCCTCTAGTTATTTCATGAAGACATCATTTGTGAGAACCCAAGTCAAAAGTTGCAGCATTAACATTGGCCACTGGAGGAAAATGATTTTCATCAATTAATATGGTTTCTTTCTTCTTAGGAAACTTCAATATTCATTTGTTGATTCTATCTTGCATCATATTTTTAAATCTCAACAAGAATTAGTTGAATGATTATAAGAGTTGTGATACTTATAATATTCTCTTCCTTTGAATTCTTTCTTAGAAGGTATTTTGTTATAAGGAGGCAAAATGATAAATTGTTCTTTCAAGAGGAAGTAAAAAAAAAAAAAAAATATCTTCAGTTTTAGCACCATCAAAAGAAAATATGGGGTAGTACTAGAATTTATTGTTTTCTTCTATATCTATGGTGTATTCTGTTGGAAGCCAGCAGAAGCCAGTAGCAGGTGCAAACAAACAGCACCGAAAGTTGCCAACCAGAGACAGCAAAGAGACGCGTGAAGAAGCTGTGAAAAGTTGGCCAAACCGTGTGACACTGTTCACACGGTTTGGGTATTATAAAAGAGAGCCCCCAGATCATCCCATAGTATCCCAAAGTGTATAAGCTTCAAGTAGAAAGCTTGAGAGAGTGTGAGGTTTTTTTGTGAGTTTTCTTTGTGTAAAACTTGTGTATTATTCTTTTAGTAATAATACGAATTCGGTTTTTCCTCAAATCTTCTCTAAAGTGATCGGTGAATCACAACAAGTGGTATCAGAGCTTTGGTTCTTCATTGGGATCGAAAAACCGAAGAACGGAGTTTGGTTCGAAAAATTCGAGTTCCGGAAAAGTTGTCAAAAATTCATTTTGAGGGCACCATCAGCTAGTTCACGTCGAGACGAGCACGGTGGTATTTTCCGGCGACCGAACCGACGTCCCAGCAGGCCGCACGCGCCGCACGCGCCTTCCAGAGAGCTGCCAACGCGCCCTCACGCGCCGCACGCGCTGCTGAAGGTTGAAGACGACACACGTGGCGCCACGTCAGTTCACAGTCAGCGCCCAGTCAGCCGCCACGTCAGCGCCCAGTCAGCAGACATGTCAGCCGCCACGTCATCTGCCACGTCAGCGCCACATGTCTGCCACGTCAGCTATCCGGTCCCACACTGCCACGTCAGCAGCCTGGTAAATTTCATTTAGCCTCCTGAAGTTTTGAAATTTACAGTTTTGCCCCAAAACTTTTAGGAATTTACAAATCAGCCCCTGTGTCGGATTTAGACCAACGAAGTGTCTATTCCACCATTTTCGACCGTTCCGGACGCAACGGTGACCTCAGATTTGTGAAATTCAGTCCCGATTTTAGGGTATTCCCATTTTAAAATTTAAAACTTAAAATGGAGTTGGAGGATTCTCATTCTGGTGCAATGATTAAACTGGTTGCCACTAATTACTCTCTCTGGAGACCTAGGATGATAGATTTTTTGTATTGTAAAGATCTGTTTGATGTCATCGAGTTGAAGGGAGTGAAACCAAAGTCTGTTAAGAAGCATGAATGAAATAAACTCAACAATAAAACTTTGGGTCAGAATAGGCAGTGGATCAGCCATAATGTCTTCCACCATGTAGCACAGGACACAGATGCTTATGGAATGTGGAGGAAAATGGAAGACATGTTCCATGCCAAGACAGCTCGGAATAAAGCCCTGTTAATGAGGCGTTTGGTGAATCTGAAGCTACGGAGTGGAACTTCCGTTGCAGAACACACCAACGAGTTCCAGAGCCTGGTGAACCAGTTGTCTGCAGTAGACATGCAGCTGGGAGATGAAGTACAAGCCCTCTTACTACTCAGTTCCCTTCCTGACAGCTGGGAGACATTGGTGGTTACTCTCAGCAATTCCGCTCCAGGAGGTAAAGTTACCATGCCTATGGTAAAAGATGCCCTGTCGAATGAGGAGTCCAGGAGAAAAGATGTTGGCTCAGAACAGACAGAAGCCTTCATCACAGAGACTCGAGGAAGACATCAAGGAAGAGATGGAGAGAGAGGCAGAAGCACAACCAGGGGTAGATCCTCAGATGGAAGGAAGCCTACCTATAAGTGCTACCATTGTGGCATTGTAGGCCACCTAAAGAAGAATTACCGAAAACTGCAACGAGAGCAGAGAGAGGCAATCACCAGCCGAAGAATGACGAAGGAGAGACACTAGTCGTGTCCAAGCAGATGTAGCAATATGCTCCATACAAGAAGAGACAGACAATGCCCAGACATGCCTTCACAACGCCCAAGATGTTGAGTGGGTGGTAGATACTGCAGCATCCTACCACGTCACTCCTCACAAAGATTACTTCACAACCTACAAAGCAGGGAGACTTTGGAGCAGTAGGAGCAGTGAAGATGGGAAATATCAGTTCCTCTGGGATAGTAGGAATGAGTGATATTCAGTTGCGGACAAATGTCGGGTGTACATTGATCTTGAAGGATGTCCTGCATGTTCCAGAACTTCGGCTGAATGTACTCTCGGGGATAGCTCTTGACAAACAGGGCTATGAAAATCACTTCAGAAATGGCACATGGAGAATGACAAAAGGTGTCATGATTGTCGCCCGAGGACATGCTTGCGGCGCACTATACAAGACTCATGTGAAGATTTGTGCAGACAGCCTCAAAGTAGCAGAAAAAGAGGCTTCTCAAAATCTGTGGAACCAGAGACTCAGACACATGAGTGGGAGAGGGTTGTCTACCCTTAACAAGAAGGAGCTTACCAATGATGCTGCACGAGGTCCTTGCAATCACTACTCAATTGGTAAGCAACGCAGAGTCTCATTTGATTTCTTTCTCTTCAGAGAGAAGATCAGAGTTGCTCAGTCTGGTGCACTCTGATGTTTGTGGTCCCTTAGAGGTGATTCATTGGTGCGGCGGTGGAACAAGTATTTTCTGACTTCATCGATGATGTTTCACGGAAAATCTGGGTGTATTTCCTCAAGACGAAGGATCAGATCCTAGATCAATTCAAGCTGTTCCACGCCATGGTAGAGCATGAAACATGGAAGAAGCTGAAGTGCCTTCACACAGACGATGGAGGCAAGTACAGTTCCAGGGAGTTCGAAGCCTACTGCATGAGACATAGCATTCGACATGAGAGAACTGTTACACATACTCCACTACATAATGGTGTCGCTGCGAGAATAAACTGCACCATTATGGAGAAAGTCAGAGGAATGATCAGTATGGCTAAGCTGCCAAAGCCATTCTGGGGAGAAGCTGTTCGTGCTGCTGTTACCTGATCAACAGATCACCAACTGAACCGTTGAACTTGGAGATTCCGGAGAAAGTGTGGTCTGGTAAGAATCACTCCTACACTCACCCTAGAGTATTCGGTTGTTTAGCCGTTGTACATGTATCCAATAAGCTCAGGGAGAAGCTCGATGCAAGGACAACTCCATGTATATTCCTAGGCCATGGAGATGAAGAATTTAGATACAGACTATGTGATCTGAAGGAAAAGATGGTCATCAGAAGCCATGAAGTAGAGTTTCTTGAAGACCGAACAATTGAAGACATTGAAATGCCCATAATGTCTTCCAATACCAGTGCCAACAGAAATCCAGACCCAGCACCAGCACAATTGGCCACATATATGATGCACGAGGAAATTCCAAAAGCAGAACCAGATGAGGCAAATGAAGATGTTGAGCAGGGGGAGACACAGCCTGTTCCATCAGAGATTACAGAAGAAAGTGTTGAGCAGGGGGAGCCACAACCCACTCCACTAGAAGCTGCAAGATCATTCACAGAGATGGATGATGATAGACCTCCTGAAACCAGTGGATCTCAGACAAGAAGATCTGAGCGAGGCAGGATTCCATCAACCAGATATCTGGGATCCGAATATATTCTGCTTACTGATGTGGGGGAGCCAGAGAGTTTCCCAAAGGCAAGAAGGCACTGAGGAACAAATGGGTGAAAATTGTGCAGAGACACAACAGAAGATTACTGTGCAGAGACGCAGTGGATTGTACTATGCAGAGACATAGCAGAAAGATACTGTACAGAGATGCAGTGAAGTGTGCTGTACAGAGACACAACCGACATGTCAACAAACGATGGTGATCGGGACAAGCTAGAGTTATGCAGAGACATAATTAGGATAGCTGTCAGATGATACAGAGAACTACGATTGGCTTGATCCCAACTCAGGGTACGTAGGCAGTCATTCAGATGCAGCCAGGGGTGGATCCTTTTTTGGAGGATCCGGTTTTGGATGATTGATGGTCGGCTCAGATTTTGGCAAATCTTCACCGAGGGGGAGATTTGTTGGAAGCCAGCAGCAAGTGAAAACAAACAACACCGAAAGTTGCCAACCAGAGACAGCAAAGAGACGCGTGAAGAAGCTGTGAAAAGTTGGCCAAACCGTGTGACACTGTTCACACGGTTTGGGCATTATAAAAGAGAGCCCCAGATCATCCCATAGTATCCCAAAGTGTATAAGCTTCAAGTAGAAATCTTGAGAGAGTGTGAGGTTTTTTTGTGAGTTTTCTTTGTGTAAAACTTGTGTATTATTCTTGTAGTAATAATACGAATTCGGTTTTTCCTCAAATCTTCTCTAAAGTGATCGGTGAATCACAACATATTCTTAATGAGAAGATGACAAACACATGATCCTTAACCGTTGAGTGTTCACTTCCTGGCAATAGGTACTCGTGACTCACATCCTCTAATGACTTTACTCCTGTAGTAATTCTTCATACTCAGCCACCTTAACGGCTAATTCATAAAATATCTAAATTTCATCTCTTGGAATTTCTTCATCAACTCTATATCCAAGCCTATTCCACCTTCACAAATTCAGTTTCTAGCAAATAAATCTTCCACATACTCCTTATCTTCTTAAAACATATAATAAAATGATATGTCATTTCCCCACTCCTTTGTGTCATTTGAGACAACTCAAAGATACACCTCCATTTCGGCTTGGAATAATTGAGTATGAAAATGCCTTTCCATTTCCTGTCAAACAAACACTAGATTCATTGCAAGAGTTGCATATTGTTTGAAATTTATTTCCATAAAAAATCAGGAAGAAGCCTCAATTTGAAAATATAAAAATTATCATAATTTGCCAGCTCTTCATATTGGACGGTGAATCTAGTAATGTGATCTAAGGAGGACTGACCATCCTCTCTAGAAAATAAAGAAAAATCATGAATCATATATCCTCTGGGATAAGTATTTTCTCTGTCAATAATATCAAGATATAGATTATGAAATTCAAAACGACTAATTTGTTTAAGGCCTAGTCTATAGAGTTCATGCACTACCTTACTAATTATTTCTACATCCATATATTGAGAGATGTGTACATTGATGGAGGATTTTATCTATTGAACATTGGAATATTGCCCACTAAGCCTATTCATGCATAAGCTCGTTCTTCATAAATTGTAAAATGGTTGTTCAGATTCGTAGCCCCAAAGAATTGCTGAGGAGCGATAGGTCTGTCATTGCTAAAATGAGGCTATTAGTTGTAGGAATCCTAACAAATCCTTCAATTTCTTTCATTCTGTAAAGGGGGTGAAATTTTTCTTCCCAAAGAATAGGAGAAGAATATTTTGGAACGATAGGACGGGGTTGGCTATTTGCTTCATGTGAACCTTTAGAGGAATGTCTTTTGAGTTCTTCCTACTTAACCAATCATTTTTTCCATAATATTACTTATTGAATAGTAGTACCTCTTGTCTTTTATACACATATTTGATCTAATTTAGTTTGGATCGAAACTTACTGAGGTTTAGTGACATTTATATTAGACAAAAATCCGAGAATATATAATACTCATACAACCATATATAATAGGAATCTTCCCGAGTCGAGTAACATATATATTCATGTGACTTGAAATACCAATATGGTTGTATGAGTGATCCTACACACATTGACAGAGTCACATCACCGGTCATTTTAGACCAGATCATAGCTTGTTCGTTAGGTGTGGACGAATACTCATGATATCCTATGATGTATCCAGAGAGGATTGTTAGTCTTGTGAGCATGATTCAGGTATCCATTTCATGATCTTTAAAATTCATGGCCGTGGTACATTGCGAAAATAAGTTCCGAGTGTTATTAAAAGATCATGAATATGTGGCGATATATGAATTATACATTGTGAAAATTTTATATTTTATCTATATATCTGGTACAATTTAGATACCTTATGATGAATATACTATACAGTATGCATAAACTTTGACTTGAATGGTTCGGCGCAGTTATCTGTGGTTGTCGTAATTTATGAGTTGGCGAATTACAGACACGAAATATGCTCCATGATGGATATACCCGAGCATATAGAGTCCAATTAATAAAGTATATTCGTAGAACAATAGGACAATTAACTACGATTAATACAGATTATAGATTATTTGTAACGTTACACATGCCGATGTATTTTTATATCTAATGTTTATATGTATATGATACATAATTTGATTATATATACATTAAAATTTTGACGCATGTATAAAATAATTATTTGATTAATTAATTATCAATTAATATAATAATTTTTTTAATTATGGAATATTATTAGAATATTCCTTAATAAAAGCTTATAAGATAAGCTTGAAAGTTAGCAAAAAAAATTTTCAAGTGTTTGTCATATATTTGAGAATTTTAGCTATTTTTTTAAGTGTAAAAAATGATAAAAATGTCACTCCCTATATAAATAAGCAAAATTTGGTCATAATGCAAAATTTGTGAGAAAAATTATTTTCTTTGTTTTGACTTGAGAAAGCTCATGTGTTGAGCTTGAAAATTAGGGATTAGGGTTTAACTTAATCACCAAATTGAGGAAATTAGAGAATTATAATTGGGGCATGAAATCAACAAGTCTATAAGATTAAGTAGTAATATTTTAATATGTTGATTTTTATAGAAATTATTTCTATGATTTTTCAATTATTAATGTATATTGTAGAATGTATATTTATGTACTTTTTAATGATTGATAAGTTAGAAATCCTAATAGAAGCCCTAATTTGTTACATGTATAATTAATTAGGCTAATTCGTGTAATTAGACTTAATTAGGTTGTAGGACAACTCAATTGCCATTCTAGAGTTTTTTTTTTTTTTGATAAGGATTCTAGAATTGTTCTAGAGTAACTTTGTGATGGTGACTTTCCTTGATGCATTTTTGGATTAATGAATTGTATGAATTTTGAATTAATTTGGTATTAATGTGATTAATTATAAAATTAATTCAAAAGTGTTGATTGTTTTGCAACTCACATGTTGTGGATGAAATTGGGCATGTTATAATACATAGGAAAATTTCTAAAATTTTCGAAATCGTTCGGAATGCTTCCAAAAGTGTTTTGGAAATTTATCGTGAAATCGTATTAGGACAAGATTATAATTTATAGAAATTATGATTATTTGGTCATTACTACAGTACTCAAATTATTACAGCAGTGCGTATAATGTGTAGAAAAATTCTTAGAATATTTGAAATTATTTTGGAAATGTTTTAGGAATTTTTGATAAAAAATCGCACTAGAGATAAAATGGTAATTTACTGAAATTATAATGATCAGCCGCTGCTACAATAATTGGATCATTGCAACAGTGGATTGGTCTGGTTCCAGGGTTGAACCGGCTTATCGATTCTTCTGGCCATCCGATTAGTCAAACTATAAAATCGATTTACGTGTAACCGCGAAAAATATTTTTGAAGATTTTGTTCCAAGCCTTAATGCATAGTCACACCTTGATATTAGATATCAACGAGTGATTTGGGTGAAATACAGATAAATTAACGATATTTGTTACCTATTAATTCATCTGGGATGAAAATTATTTTTAAATCGATTGTATCACACCGATTCTGATCCTACATCCATGAAAAATCTCATACAAAATATGTGACCTTACAATCCAAATAAATGCTTGTACATGTAATTAATCTAGATATTTCTTGAAATTTGATCTTGTCTCAACAGGAAACATAACATAGTTTTAACTATTAACTTGAGTAATAGTTTATTGGGTATAACTAATTTATCAAGAAATTTATCTAGATTAAATATCTACGTTTGATGTAGATCTCAAGTCGAAAACCCCACTTTAGGAAAATCCCAATTAATAAGGCTTAATAGTAATTTGTGTGAGGGAACACTTGTTTATAGGTCTGCTTTGTTAATACGGATATAATTGAGTTCATGATACTGTACCTGTAACGTGTCAATGTTGTGCAGCTATAGCTAATGGTAATTTGCTTGCGCCGGCATAACTTATACGATAAAAGATAAATTCAAGTGAATGGAAACCCTGGACATGGCAAAGCTGTCATGGCTATATTAAGATCTTTGAATTAATTATTGACAAGTATAGCCTTGAATACGCCTCATTCTTATTATTCCACAACTGTGAGAATGAGACACGATTCAAGAACAAAATCAGGAGCCACAGTGAGTGTGGTTGATAATGAGTTGTCTTTATGTAAATATAAGTAAGCGAGAACGTGTCAAAATTGTGAGCAGAAATATATTTATGAGATCCATTTCCCCCTCTGAAATTCAATTTAATTATTGAATTCTCATTTTTTTTTGGGATTACGATATTAAGTAAAATAGTGGGAGGCACTACCAGGTTAAAAATCCATCACATAGATAATGACTAATATTATAGAAATTGATCTCTTATATCTTCCTTATTCTATCTTGTATATAGAATTAATGATTCTAATCTTTTGCATGCATCTTTTATATAAGTTTATAACCCTACTTCTAGTTGTAGGTTTCTAGAATAATAGATTAGTGTAGGATATGATAAATTTTTAGATTAGTCTAAACAATCGAGAACTATTGTTTCGATTCTCTTGGAGAATTGAGATGGTTAGTGACTTAGTTGTTAAGTCACAATAGATTATTTAGATAATATCTGATTTTAAGGATATATTTCTATAGAGAAAATAGTTTCTTTTGCAGTAAGATTGACATGAATTGGTTCATGTCTCAAGATCTTTGAAGGCAATAGGTATTTATTTATCCAACAATGATGTTTCATAGCTGTAGTGACCTTTAGAGGTTACATGTCTGACACTGTTTACTTGTCAATCGTTTGCAACTGCTGTAAATGTTTGAAGGCAAATTAGAAAACTAAAGAAAAGAGATATGCATAGTTGTTTGTAGATAATATTGATGCCCCTAACACAATAATTATAAGTATTGGATACTGGATCTCTCGTCTAACTGTTAAAATATTATTGAATGACTATTATGATATGATATCAGAACTAATAACATAAATGTTATCATTCTCTATCATTTTATGTTATCCTTCTCTGACTATCAGAAAGGTTATTGTGTATAAATTTGGAACGGTTCCTTATGTCTACATAATTTTGATAACGTTTTGGTTAGTTATTTGTTCTTGATAAATAATTGTTATATATTTGATACAACTAGTGGAGTCATTTGTTAGACAATTATGACCCATAACATCACTATTTGTACAGAACATAGTGTTGTTGTACAAATTAACTATGTGACAAAGGAAATTGCTCTTTTATCATTTGTAATTGGATTACCAAGATACATAAATGATAAACGTCCATATGATTAGTTCCGAATTAATAAGATATGAGAGAGTATTAATCCACTAAGGTTTAATCATTAAATATCCTTAGTCGTAGTATTATCGAGACTGGACATCGATAATGCAGAATAGACTAGTATTACACTTGTGCGTGTTATGGGAGCGTAACAACATAGTTCTCATATATTTAAGTATTGATACTTATGCAAGTGTGATAGGAGGTTGTGTTTACCGATGGTACGGAAACAGCTTCGCTCTGGATAGACCCCTCGGAATCTCATTGGTAGTATGACTATGTGTCTATGGGAATCCGAACCAGGGTAGGTGTATTTGGTCTTAACATGAGACTTCATCGCTAATACTTGCGACAATCAGTATACTTTGGTTTTGGTCGTCCGGGGCTTTACAGTTTCTGTGTACGGCTCTTCTGGGTATACTGAGAATCGTAGTGTATTGGGTATGATGTCAAGATGGAAGTATCACCCCAGTCATATGGAGATGATGATCACACATGATACGGAACTAGTACTCTTTAGTACTGCAGTCATCAGGATAATATGACTATGTCATGATTATCTGATTATAGAGACTAGTTACCAGAGATCCGATATATGCTTCGTACGAGGCAGACACAATTCCAGCCCCAGGCCTAGCATGTAACATTCGATACTGGATCGCAATATGCAATACTACGTATACTACGCCTGACATAGATTATATATTCCTTTAAGAATATTTCTTGAGAATTGGGTAGGCACGGTGTTTTGCTAGAAGCCAACCATGTCTCGTAAATCGGTAAAAACGTGGTACGAGGTACGCATATGTTCGGATAGTCCGACGACCAGATTTACTGCCAATATATCCAGGGATCTCATGGGTCGCTTCCCGAAGATTCACCGATGAGGTGTGATTCGAACATAATTAATCTAGGATCAATTACAGAGAGATTTTATCTGGGATAAAATACTATTTGAAGAGAGAGAACGATTAATTTGGAATTAATCGATAAAATAATATATTCGATATATTAAATGAAATTAGATTTCATAACAGAATTAAAATCAGATTTTAATTCGGACAAACGAATTAATTTAGAATTAATTCACGAGCGACGTGAATAGTAATTTTGCTATGCATAATTATTTAATTAAATTTGAATTAATTACGTTGTAACGGAAAATTTGTTAATTCAAAATTAACGAACTCGAGCCAATGATGTGTTTGCGGGCCCACTCGGATTTTGAATCAAGTGGGGCCCACATGTCACATCACAAGTCACATCACTTGTCATTCTCATCACTTTTTGGTGATGGAATTTGGTGATGAAATGATGGTGACTTGTAAAACACACAAGTGTGTTAGAAATGAATGACCTTTACCAAATATTTGGTATATTTTTTTTTCTTTGATTTTGGAAATTAAATTAACAAGTCAACAAAGTCATTCACTTCATTCTCTCTCTCACCATTCACGCCAAAATTGGTTTTCCCTCTTCTCTCCATCTTGGCCGAGAGTTGCTCTCTTCCAAAGGCTAAAAATTGTTGCAATTTTAGTGCTAGCACACACAAAGAATCATATCAAGGTGATAGGGAAACTATTCCCAAGAGCTTGGAATCAATCTTAAAGTTTGGAGCTTGGAGATCAACTTCAAAGAGGAGCTTGAAGCATTTCAAAGGGAGCAAATTTTTTGTTCTCTACACATCCTATATCCGTTCAAAGTGATTATAATTCCACTATTCTCCTTTACGTATTCACACTATTTTTGCTTAATGATCTTGGTTATTGTTTTAGAGAACCCAACAATGGTATCATGAGCCTAAATTAAGCATGAAATATTTTAGGGTTCTTAATCTCAAATTTGGGTTATTTTAATTTGAGCATGATTTGATCAAATTATTTGTTTGAGTATGCTTACATATTGATAACTTAGAGTTATGTATGATCAATTTGATGAAAAATTAATTGGATTAATTTTTCCCAAATTTGGAGGCTTGGCCGAATGGTGTAGGAACCCTAAGCTCTTGGTGATTTTTGATTTTAAGCCATTGGATGTGTTTAGAATGCTTGGATATATTGATTTGTGATTTAATTGGATTGAAATCAAAATCGGATATAAAAATCCCTTGAATTGCCGTGAGCTATTGTAAGAGCATGTTGGATTGATTTTGCTTCAATAATAATGGATATGTATTGATTAAATTAAAGCATGATTAATTAGTGTAATTGGTGTTTTGGAAATATTAATTTAACTAATTAATTATGGCTAATACACTTTAATTAAATAATTGTGATATTTGGAATATTGTGATTAAATTAATTGGGCTTAATTTGAAATTGGGCTAAAAATATTGTATTTGGGCTTAATGGGCTTGGTTGGGCCAAGTATGGTTTATGATAATTGGTTGGATCCAATTGGGCCTAAAACCATTTCCATAAAGTCCAAATATAATAAATGGGCCTTTAAATAATGAATTGGGCATAATGGGCCAAAATTAATTTTGTGGCAAAGGGTAATTCCTTGTTGGGCTTTGGTTGCCAAATTCATGCCTTAATAAATTAATTGAAAGCCCATTGGACTTTAATTAAATTGACATTGAATGTTATTTGGGCTTTGAGACCCATTAAGATTAAATTTATAATCTAAGTCGTAAAGGAACATTAAAAAATGTAATTATTTAATTTGGAATTAAATAAAGAATTAGTATTGAATACAAATTAAATTGGATTTAATATTGTAGTTTGATATAATTCAAGAATTCGTACTTTGAGTACTTATTCTTAAACGAGTTGGACTCGCGCAAATCAAATCGTTGTTTGAACATTTGATGGTCACTAATTAAAGATTAATTAATTGGATTAGATTGATTGATAACATGCTTTGTGTGAATACATGGATGTGATGTATGAATAATATATATCAGATGGATATTAGAAGGTGAGGGCAATTTTGGAAATTGTTGAAATAAATTTAGAGTTTATTTAATTGGACCTGCGTGTCCAGCCTATTACCTCTTTTCTCATTGTATTTCTTTTCTCACCTATTCCCCTCAATGTAAATTAGGTTTCTTTAGAAGTGTTATGTAATTGGGTAGAAGTAAGAATAGTGCTAGCCGGGGAGAGGAAAAAGAGTGATTTGTTCTAGGAATAATTTGTGAGATATCCATCCACATATCATTATTAATTTATTTACCGCGCCTTATTATGCTTTTAGAATGCATGCTTAAGGGTGTATGATGAGACCTAATCAAAGATAATTAATTGGTTGCCAATTACGTGAAAAACCCTCAACAAATATTAAGTGTTTTCCTTCCATTGAATGATTCATTCTCAAGATCCAAGATTGGCACTGGTTTGTTGGCCAAAGTCAAGACTTTTGTCTATCGCGGATGTGTTTGAATCATGAAGGCTTTGTTCCATATCGCATGTCTTGTCCAAGTTGTGATTTTTTGGCCAAAGTCAAGATCACTTCTTGTCGATCGACATCGATTACGAAACTTTCCAAAGTCAATGGGTCCCGTTTAACTGGAATTATTAAGCTTGTTGTGCCAAAACCAAAGCTTAGTTGATTCAGAGGAAAACGGTTAGGCAATATATTGGATATATTGGCTATATTGGATATATGTTTCAGACTTTGATGTCCACCTACTGGATCTAGGAATTGGATGAGATCCAATTGATCTTAGAGATCTACCTAGTTAAGTTTCATACAATTTGTTGGCCAAATTCAAGATTGTGTGTTATTTAACGGGATCCTACCCCACTAGGAAACTAGGTTTCCGGAGTACTCAAAAGAGGGTTAGAGGCTCGCCGAAAATAGTGGGAGGCAAGTATTAAATTTGTAATTTCATTTAGATGCTTGCCAATACGCGCTCATTTCATTTTTCGTCATTATTTATTAATAAATATATTAGTTGGACTAACATTTAATTGTTGTTTTAATTAAACAGTTGGACTGTATTCAACTACTACTTCATTTATAGTTGATTATATAATTGGATTATAGTAATCAATATATTTGAATTTAACCAATCAAATAGTAGTTGATTATATAGTTGGACTATAGTAATCATTATATTTGATTGTACCCGAAATCATTGATTGGATAGTTGGACTATTGGAATCAAGTTAACTGAAAGATTAGCGTTTAGAACATAATCCTGGGTGAAAATGTCTTTAAACGGCTTTAATTTTCAGATTGGGAATAGAACTTTAGGATAGTCCTGGAAACTGAGAAGTTATTCTATTTGATAGAGAAACATCTCGGGCCTGAGCCCGGAGTTGAGAAAATAGTGGAGAATGAGTTTTGGAAGACTTATGGTGATGATAACTTTAGTGTTCAATCCTTTATGCTTAATGCATAGCACTTTAATTTTGTCATCAAAACTAAGGATTAGATCCTTATACCATGATGTTGAAATTAAAGATCTTCATAGATCTAATCTTAGATCTTAGAAGTACGAATTGCAAAATAAGCTCTTTCGCTCTCGTTTGTCAGAAGGTATATCTGTCGAACACTAAGTGTCGCATATGATTGTTGACGTCGATCAACTAGGTTAGCTGGGAATTACCTACGTGGCTGAGACTTCCAAAGATTTGATCTTATAGTCTCTGCCCGAATGCTGGGGCAGGTTCATTATGAACCAAGTGTAAACTCTTGAAGAGTTGATGGTTATGCTCAAGGAGGCAGAGCCAGAGCTTCTAAAAAGGGGCAAAGGCAAAATCATCACAGTCTTCTAGGAAGACAAAGGACATATCCCAAGATGTCTACCTAAAATGTGGCAAACGGGGTCACTGAAGCGTGACTGCCGTATAGACAAAGCAGACATGAAGGAAGTGAAGGCGGAGCAAGACTCCGATTTTAAGTATGTTTGTCATAAACATGTTCACTATTAGTTTCAAAATTGGATTTTTTGATACTAGATGTAGTACATAAATATGTACTGATGTGCAAAATCTGCTGATGAGCAAGATACTGACTTCAGATAAGATCCACTTACGAGTCGGAAATGGACGAGAGTCGCTGTTTTAACCGTAGAAACCTAAGTTTTGGAACTGCCATCAGGGCATGTACTTAAATTAGGAAACTGTTATAATGTACCTAGTTTGACTAGAAACATTATCTCTATATCTAAGTTTAACCCGTTGCGGGTATACCTTTATATTCTAGAACACTAAGTGTTTTTTTATAAAGATGATATTGAGAAAAACACATTGGATGTGAATAACAATATTTATATTTTGAATATAAAAAAATGTCAAACATATAACATGACAAACAAATAGCTCAAACTGTATTAATCAGATGAGACTTATTTGTGGTATTTTTGTCTGGGATATATTAACAAGACTCGTATATCCACACTTTCGAAGAGTGGGTACTAGGACATATCTGATTCTAATTCAAATGATGTCTACGAATCTAGTTTATTGGGCAAAGTGCCTAAAATACCTTTTACTTGGTAAAAGTGCAAATGCCACTGATCTGTTAGCCCTCGTTCATAGTGACGTAAGTGGGCGCATGTCTAGCTAGGCTAGAGATGAATATGAATACTTCGCAACCTTTACGGATGTGGCATCGCGTTATGGTTATGTGTTTCTTGTGAAACATAAATCGGAAACTTTTGATAAATTCAAAGAGTTTCGACACGAAGTATAAGACATAAAGACCGTAAAAGTATTAAAATATTACGGTCGGGCCATGATGGAAAATATGTAAACATATAAGTTTCTCGATTTTGAAAGAGTATGGTATTCTTTCATAGTGGACTCCTCCCGGACACCCTCAATTTGACGATGTGTCCGAACAGAGAAACCGAACTTTGTTGGACATGGTAAGGTTAATGATGAGTCGCTCTGAGCTACCAATTTCCTTCTGAGGATACACATAAAAAAGTGCAATATTTATTTTTAATAAGGTTCTATGAAAATCTGTTAGATAGACTTCATATTAGATATGAACAGGAAAAAAAACCAGGTTTTCTCATTCCTGAAGATTTGGGATTGCTGAGCATATGTTTGGATGATACCAAACTATAACCCAAATCGAATAAGTGCCTAATTTGTAGGTTATCCTAGGGAAACCAAAGTATAGTACTTATACAACTCACAAGAGAACAATGTAATTGTTGCTCTCCATGCGGTTTTCCTAAGAGGAATTCGTAAATGCAGTGGTAAGTGGGAGGAAAGTAAAACTCGATGAAAATTGAAGTAATACTGTTCCAGGCACCGAGTCTTCATGGAACACAAACAGTTCATCAGGGATGAAACTGTACCATAATATTCAAATACACAAGAACCGTGCAAGTCGGAAAGAGTCAGAAAATAACCTGGGAGGTATGGGTTTCTGATCTCACCTTATGTAGATGTAAATCTTATTGAGGAAGACAAACTGACTACGTATGAGGAAGTGATACAAGGTATCGACTCCTTTTATGGAAAAGTGCCATGAAGTCTAAAATGGATTCCATGTATACCAACCAAGTTTGGACACTGGTTCTTGTACCGTAAGGCATTGTGCCTATTGGTACTAAATGAGTCTTCAAGGAAGACAAACATGGATGACAACATACAAACGTACAAAGCTAGGCTTGTGGCGAAAATGTATCGTCATCAACATAGTGTCGATTACGATGAAAACTTTTACCCGTTGCAATGGTTAAATCCATTTGGATAATGCTTGCTAATGCTGCGTATTTCATTTATGAAATATGACAGCTGAACGTCAAAACTGCTTTCCTTAACGGAAACCTTTTGGAGGATTTTTATCAACATCCTGACGGTTTTGTTGTACCTTAACAAACAAACAAGGTTTTCAAGTTAAATCGATCCATTTATGGATTGTAGCAAGCATTGCGTTTTTGGAACTAACGTTTTGATAAGATCGTAATGGTATATGATTTAATTCAAAATGAAAATGATTCTTGTGTACATAAGAAGGTTAGTGGGAGCACACTGACAATGATTGTCCTATATAATGATGACATGTCATTTCTTGGAAATAACATTCCCATAATACAATCGGTGAAAGCTTGGCTTTCATTAAAATTCTCCATGGAATACTTGGGAGATGCAATCTTTATTCTAGGAATAAAGATCTACTGGGATAGATCTAAAATTTATTGGCACTCTCCGAGAACTCGTACATTGAAAAGATGTACGTGACCTGGTGTCTCATAGACTTTGAGCATATAGAGTCACAATCGGGCCGTTCCATGTGATGGTCACTGGATTGATGTTAAGAACATCCTTAAGTATCTTAGACGAACAAAGGATGCTTTCTTATACATGGATAAAGAGAACTTGAAGTGACTGGAAATCTTCCAAGCAAGATACTGTTGCCGAATAAATAACAAAAACGGAAAATTACTGCAGCTGAGGCATCAAAAGAAGCAATTTTGGATCTGTAAAATTCCTAATTAGATTAGGAGTAGTTCTGTTAGCAGCTGAGCTAGGCTACAACACATGCTAAAGAATTAATGGTCTCATCAACGATCCAAGTATATACTTCAACTATTTCATCTGATTCGTCGGATCATACATCGTGGTAATACGATGATCGAATAAATCGCATCAGATGATAACAAAGCAAATCCGCTGACGAAAACTGTTTCTCAGCAGAAGTTTGAGCGACCCGTACATAATTCAAGTGTAGGACACTTGAGTGATTGGCTATAGGCCAAGTGGGAGATTGTTGGAAAATTATGACCCATAGTATCACTATTTGTACAAAATATGGTGTTTTTGTATAAATTAACTATGTGACAAAGGAAATTGCTCTTTTTTCATTTGTAATTGGATTACCAAGATACATAAATGATAAAAAACCATATGATTAGTTTCGAATTAATAAGATATGAGACAATATTAATCCATTAAGGTTTAATCATTAAATATCCCTAGTCGTACTATTATCGAGACTGAACATCGATAATACGGAATAGACTAGTATTACACTTGTGCGTGTTATGGAAGCGTAACAACATAGTTCTCATATATTTAAGTATTGGATACTTATGCAAGTGTGATATGAGGTTGTTTTTACCGATGGTACAGAAACAGCTTCGCTCTGGATAGACCCATCAGAATCTCATTGGTAGTATGACTATGTGTCTATGGGAATCCGAATTAGGGTAGGTGTATTTGGTCTTAACCTGAGAGTTACATCGCTAATACTTGTGACAATCAGTATACTTTGGTTTTGATCGTCCAGGGCTTTAACAGGTTCTGTGTACGCCTCTTCTGGGTATATTGAGAATCGTAGTGTATTGGGTGTGATGTCAAGATGAAAGTATCACTCCAGTCATATGGAGATGATGATCACGCAGGATACGGAACTAGTACTCTTTAGTACTGCAGTCATCGGGATAATATGACTAGGCCATGATTATCCGATTATATAGACTAGTTACCAGAGATACGATATATGCTTCGTACGGGACAGACACAATTTCAGCCCCAGGCCTAGCATGTGACATTCGATACTGGATCGCAATACGCAATACTACGTATACTACGCTTGACATAGATTATATATTCCTTTAAGAATATTTTTGGAGAATTGGGTAGGCACGGTGTTTTGTTAGAAGCCAACCATGTCTCGTAAATCCGTAAAAATGTGGTACGAGGTACGCACATGTTCGGATAGTCTGACGACCGGATTTACTGCCAACATATCCAGGGATCTCATGGGTCGCTTCCCAAAGATTCACCGATGACGTATTATTCAAACATAATTACTCTAGGATTAATTACAGAGAGATTTTATCTCAGATAAAATACTATTTAAAGAGAGAGAACGAATAATTTGGAATTAATCGATAAAATAATATATTCGATATATTAAATGAAATTAGATTTCATAACGAAATTAAAATTAGATTTTAATTCGGGCAAACGAATTAATTTAGAATTAATTCACGAGCGATGTGAATAGTAATTTTGCTATGCATAATTATTTAATTAAATTTGATTTAATTACGTCGTAACAGAAAATTCGTTAATTCAGAATTAACGAACCCGAGCCAGGGATGTGATTGCGGGCCCACTCGGATTTTGAATCAAGTGGGGTCTACATGTAATATCACAAGTCACATCACTTGTCATTCTCATCACTTTTCGGTGATGGAATTTGGTGATGAAATGATGGTGACTTGTAAAACACACAAGTGTGTTAGAAATGAATGACCTTTACCAAATATTTGGTATATCTTTTTTTCTTTGATTTTGGAAATTAAATTAACAAGTCAACAAAGTCATTCACTTCCTCTCTCTCTCACCATTCACGCCAAAATTGGTTTTCCCTCTTCTCTCCATCTTTGCCGAGAGTTTCTCTTTTCCAAAGGCTAAAAATTGTTGCAATTTTAGTGCCAGCACACACAAAGAATCATATCAAGGTGATAGAGAAACTATTCCTAAGAGCTTGGAATCAATCTTAAAGATTGGAGCTTGGAGATCAACTTCAAAGAGGAGCTTGAAGCATTTCAAATGGAGCAAATTTTTTGTTCTCTACACATCTATATCTGTTCAAAGTGAGTATAATTCTACTATTCTCTTTTACGTATTCATACTATTTTTGCTTAATGATCTTGGTTATTGTTCTTAGAGAACCCAACATCATTGACATAGAGATAAACATTAAGAAAATATTTATTAATCTAAGTAATTTAGAACAATAGTTTATTAGATTTTATCACTTGATAACTCGATGCTTATCCCGTATGGTAAATGATGATTGTTGGATAATTATGACCCATAGCGTCACTATTTGTATAGATCATGTTGTTGTTGTACAAATTAACTTTGTGACAAAGGAGATTGCTCTCTTATCATTTGTGATTAGATCACCTAGATATATAAATAATAGAAGGTCCTTATGATTTATTCCTGGATTGAGAATGATATGAGACAGTATCAGTCCACGAAGGATAAATCATTAAATATCCCTAGTCAGAGTATTATTGAGATTGGACATCGATAAATACGTAAAAGACTAGTATTACACTTGTGCGCGTTGTGAGGGCATAACATCATACTTCTCATATATTTGGGTATAAGATACTCATACAAGTGTAATAGGAGGTTGTGTTTTACCGATGGTACGGGAAACAACTTAACTCTGGATAGACCCCCTCGGAATTCCATTGGTAGTATGACTATGTGTCTATGGAAGTCTGAAATCAGGGTAGGTGTATTTGGTCTTAACCTGAGGCTTGCACCACTAATACTTGCGAAAATCAATATACTTTGGTTGCGGTCGTCCAGGGCTTTAACAGTTTCTGTGTACGCCTATGCTGGGTATATTGAGAATAGTTGTGTGTTGGGTGTGATGTCAAGACGGAAGTGTCACTCCAGTCATATGGAGATGATGGTCACGTAGGATACGGTACTAGAATTCTTAAGTACTGCATTCATCGGGATAAAATGACAAGGTCATGTTTATCCGATTATAGAGACTAGTTACCAGACATCCGACATGTGCTTCGTACGAGGCAGACACAATTCCAGCCCCAGGCCTAGCACGTGATCATCTGATACTGGATAGAAATACGTAATAATACGTATACTACGCCTGATATAGATCCTTTATTCCTGTAAGGATATTATTTGCGAGCGCATTCGCATTTCGAATTCGAGTGTGGCACGCAAGTCAAATCAAGCGTCAAATCGCTAGTCGCATCTAGCGTCACATCAAGCGTCAAATCATGTCACTTTAAGTGATGTGACCATTCACTGATTGACGGATTGATGTGAGTAGGTGGATAGCATTTATTGCCAAATTTGGAGCCAAATTTTATTGACTTTTTGAAAGCTTTTTCAAAATTTGGTATATGTTTTTATTAATTGATTTTGGAAATCAATTTATCTATTACACATTATCTCTCTCTCTCCTCCATTTTCCTCTCTTCTTCACGCCCTTGGAGGGCAAAATTTCTTCTGGTTTAGGCAGCATACTGCCGAGAATTAAGAAGAAATGGGAAGCAAAGTGTGATGGTTTTGCGGTAAAATCATCAAGAGATAGCACTCCAAGAGACATGCGAAGGTGATAGGGAAGTCCACCCATGAGCCGGGAATCATTTGACGAAGCTTGGAGCTTGTTCAAGGAACATCAATGGCCGAATCTTGGAGGGCAGTGGCAGTGAACTGCCGTGACCATGACAGTGAGCAAAATCAAGTTTTGTTCATCATAGCGTCGCTCAACCGATCGATGTGAGTATTCCGCAACTTCGTTGATTTGTATTCGCACTTATTTCATGCTAGTTTATGATTTTGGGACCTTAGCAAACACCAACAATGATCTGATATGAGATCAACCGCATATCCTTATCCATTTAATGAATATTGTATTCAAGAATTGTGATTAAATTTAATTTAATCGACAATCGTCATTGGACTATAAATATCATGAACTAATATATTGGATATATGTAGTTTAATAAATTATATTATTATGTGTATTTTTCTTTACTTTATAACTTTGTCGATGAGTTGCAATGACTTAGTTATGTGTTTCTAAAGAAACACATATTGAATACCTGGAGAGGTTCGAGGAACTTTCAATCTGTTCTGATGAAACACAGATCAAATACTTTGACTGGTTCAAAGAGTTTCGATCTGAAGTTTGAAAACTTACCATAAAATTCATCGCAAGTCTTTGACATGGTCAAAGATGTTTGATATGATCATATGAATGGATTTATTGGCAATTAGTTCTAATATTATTTAATAAAATAATATGATTCTAATTCAGTATTATCCTTCTATGATTCCATCGTGATGGAACCTTCTTCGCCTTCCACCTAAGCTACGCATGAATAGGTAAGTGGGACCAATTGAATCTTATATGATTTGATTTGTTATATATTAAGTTTTACCGAATTATTTTTCGATACTCATGGGGTTATGCTCTAGTAACACTAATTCATCCTTTTGAGTTAGGTTCCTTTAGTTTTTACAGTTACATATGTGATATGTATGAGTAGAAATTCGAATCTTGAAAGGTTTAAGGTTTGAATCTTCTTTTTGTATAACAGTTATACAATTGGAAGTGTTTGTATTTAGGAGGTGCGAGTAAAGTTTGTCATTTATTTTATTAAATATGATTATGTATTCTATTTGATAAAATATGTTTTCTACGATCTCGAGTAATAAAATAGTTTCGTTACTTGATGTGTCACATTGGATGTTGAAAATTGTGGAAAAGACTTAACTTATTGAACTCAATTATGAGAATGATAAATTATAAATGGAACCACATAATTAATTAGATGAACAATTCATACTTAATGATATGTTTGTTAGGCAAAATTTTTACATGTGCTTACCTTTTCTCCATGAAATAGTAGGGGTAATATTTGTTATATTCGATATAAATTTTATATCTGATATAATATTAAGAGACTGGTGTGATATTCTCATTAGTCATACATTAGATATAATCTAATAAAAGACACTATTTGACTATCTATATGACATACGGTATAATTGTTTGATAGTTAGTGTGTATTATATATATATATATATATATATATAATATTCACCTTTTGTAGAGGATGATTCCTCAATAGAAAGAGATGATTGATTAGAAAGTCTAATAAATCTTATACATCATATGATGATAAAATAATGAATATTATATTATGTAAATTACAAATATCAATTTAGTAGTAAATGTTGTGAATTATTTTGACACGTTATAGACCATATGATGGACTTAAAACATGCTCTATAATATCTTTGAGACATTCAGAATGAGTTTCAAGTTCATGGAGATAATAATATATAATCATTAGGGTTATTGATGTCAGATTTTGAGTTTGATAATGACGGTAAATGGTCTACGTCATAATAAGTGAGAAAATATGCAGTGAGAGTGTCATAATTGATTCTACTATATGAGTGGAATTATTTGCAGCTTATAAAGTATTGACTTAAGAAGTCTCTAAATGACTTTAAATGATTAGAAGTTTTGATATAAATATTGTGCTTAGGTTGTTTGCATAGTATTGTAGATTAGATCCTTAAATACTTAGATAACTTAATAACTGAAGCACAATATTATTGTTATATTTGAGGACTGTCAATATAGAACTTAGGTTCTGCATAATATGAGTGATGCTGACCAAGGGAGACATTTGGATTTGGTTAACAAATTCAAAGTAATATATCATACCTTCTCTCTAATGCCTACATTTTAAGTGGCATGTGAGCTTTTGAGGGTCATGGGTGTTGGGGTTAGTGCTCTGAGTGCCAATCCATATTGTATTCATGACCGGTTCATGAATATGAGTAACATATTCTTCCATAATATTACTATTTTTATGGTAGCTCCTCTTGTCTTTTATATATATTCGGTCTTATCCAATTAAGATCGAAACTGACTAGAAGTTGGTGATGTTTATATTAGACAAAGACCCGAGAATATACGGTAGTCATGCTATTACAACCAGGGGTTTGTAATGGGCACTGGGGTTGTCACTATAGTGTATATTCTCAAATATAGTTGCCGGTTGAGATTAATTGATATGGGTCAATCAGTGCAATCGCGAAGACCAGTACATATCTTATATATCAGCATATGATCTGGTGGTTGGTCTTAGTGAACCATGAGTTTTTGAGAATCATATATAAACATGTAGGTATTCATTTGTTGAGCACTGAATGACTCATCAGAAGATTCCTAATAGAGGGTACACGTATGTTAATAGAAATATTCTCGAGTCGAATAGTATAGAGGTCATTCGACTTGAGATACCACTATGGATGTGTGGGTTATCCTCTATAATTTGATGACAGTCACGTCAACGATCTTTTTACATCAGACCTACACATGTCTATTAGGTGTGGACTGATGCTCTCAATATCCTGTTATATATCCAAAGAGTATATGTCAGTCCCGTGTGCATGATTTAGGCATCCACTTCACGATACCCTAAAATCCTTGGCCAGGGTACATTGTAGACTTGTTTTAAGTATTTGTATAAAGAATCATGATTATACGTGACGACATATAGAATTTTATACAACGAAGATTTGACATTTTATCTATGTTGATGGTGTTTTCAGGTCCTATGTTATTTAAGGAGTACGGTAGGGGTAAAAAGGTAAATTCTCTTCTCGGTCGAAATCATTAATGCCGACCTGAGCACATGAGTGTTATAAAGCCAACAGGTAGAGATCGAACACTTGATGATAGGTGACCGACCACTTGAGATCGGATGACCGGGCATTATCAGATCGGCAGAAGCATTCTCAATTCAAAGGCCTATTATGACCGACCTCATGAAGACCGACTAGATAGCGAGGCGTGCTCAGAAAGATAAGGCATCTTATTTTCTCGGATAAGATGATAAGTTATCCTACCTTCATGGGGTAAACTGATAAGTCTGTGTCCTAGTAGAATGAAGGAAGTGAAGGTAATTTCTGACTAGGAATCCTTATGGGAAGAGAGAATTGTTTCAACTAGGAAATTCTTGTAGGAGAAGGAATCTGATTTCTACGTTATTATAAATAAGGGGGGAAAGCATAGGTAAAGGGGAGTTAAGATCAGAATCAATATCAAGATCATTACGATCAGACTTGTAAAATACAAGAGATATCAGAGAATCATATCTCAGTAATAAAAGTATCATTCGTTTTGTGCCCGTGGACGTAGGTTGGATCTGATTCGCCGAACCACGTTAAATCTCCTTGTTGATTGGCGTATTTATCTGTGTTTTGATAAATTTGCTTTTGGTTCCCCCTTAACCGAAAAAAATCACTATTGAGGGAGGATTATCTCGGGAGTAATATTCTCATATTGCCTTGAGACCAAAATCAGCCGTCAACAGTTGGTACCGTCTGTGGGGAATCCAACAAAAAGTGGCTCGCATATTAAGATGATGGCAGAAGGTGGAAACCACCAGTCATCAGGGAGTTCAACATCGGAATGGATGGAGAAGATGGAGGAAAATATGAGGAAAGATAGGGAGGAAAATCAAAATTTTTTGAAATCCATGATGGACCGACTAGAAAGGGTCGAATGGAGGAACAACGAGAGATTTGAAGCCGGATCCAGTCAGAGAAGAGGTGAGATGGCGGAAGGAAAAAAGGTTGTAGATACAAGTGAAGATGATAGACCCAGAATGAGGGGTCCCTACGGGATAAAATCCGTAGTGGTAGAAAAAGTTTCGCAAATGGAGGACACATGGGAAGAAGAAGATGGAAGACAGCCGTCAGACTCCTCCTATGATAGCCCTCGAAACATCAGAAGGGAAAAAATGAAGTATGACGAGGCTGAACGAGAGACCTCAAGTCATGGGGAGCGCCACACCCGGGGAAATAGACACGAAGAAGGCCGCAAGAGGCGGCATGGTAACTCAGATAGCAACATGAGGTCTTGGTTAAAGAAAGAGATGGCCAAGTGAGGAGTAAACCTCAAAACCGATGCATGAGATACCCGGGACAGTGAGGAGGAATCTCCTATCGCAGAAAAAATAAGGTCGGCAAAATTCCCAAGACGATTCAACATGCCTACCATGACACCCTACAAGGGCCATACTGACCCAAAATCCCATATTGAAAGCTTTGTCCTATTAATGGAAGTCCAAGGAGTAGTAGGGGATGCCGTTTGCAAAGTAT
Source organism: Zanthoxylum bungeanum (assembly GCA_019454045.1). Taxonomy (NCBI): domain Eukaryota; kingdom Viridiplantae; phylum Streptophyta; class Magnoliopsida; order Sapindales; family Rutaceae; genus Zanthoxylum; species Zanthoxylum bungeanum. Next base: position 192,717 of record SKCR01014391.1, read on the forward strand.
TCCCCCTAACCTTAGGCGGATCCTCCATTCTATGGTACAAAAGTCTAGCCCCAGGGAGCATCAGCAACTTCGCAAACCTCAAAAAATCGTTTGTGCGGAACTTCAAAGGAGCATGCGTTCCTAAAAATACAATTGGGGAGTTAAGACTCATGAAGTAGGGAGATGACGAGCCCTTGAAGGCCTTCATTGAAAGATACCATAATATGGTGCTCGAGGTCGGGGGATATGAGTCCCTCGAGGCCTTGGAAAGTTTAAAGGTGGCCTTAAGGGTCGGAAAGCTGTGGACTCACCTAAGAATCCAAGATACGCCGGATTATGCAACCGCCCTGGAAATAGCCCGAAAGTTTATTTTGTTAGAGAACGAAGAGAAAATCTCACGGAGAGGGACATCTATCAGAGAGAGGAAAATAAGGGCAGAGGCTCCCTGCCGGCCAGATAGGGAGTTCAAAAAACCACCCCCGAGATGCAAGGAATTCAAGCCAATACCTCAGAACAACCAGGAAAGAGGAATCCCGAACCAAGTAAACCATGTAGTCAGGGAAGAAGCATACATTCCTCTGAACAAGCCACTAGGACAAACCGTCATAGAAATCCAGGTAAAAGGCCTCCTGATAAAACCTAACCTCAGGAGATTTCCCCCAGATAAGAGAAATAAAACATCCTATTGCGTACATCATAATTGGAGAGGACATCAGAGGGACGGGTGCAAAGACTTGCGGGAACAAATGGAAGACCTGGCTCGGAATGGATATTTAAATAAATACATTGACCATGAGGTTATGACGGCTAGACAAAGGGCACAGCGCCGACAGGTAAACATCATCGTAGGAGGGAAAACACTGGCCGGAGATTCTAACCTGTCAAGAAAAAACTACAGTCGGACTTGAGGGTCGGAGGTACTAGAAGTAGAACAATCCTCGAAAATACAAGGTGGTCGGTCGGTGCCAATAATGTTCACTGATGAGGATGCCCGAGGGGTGAGTTTCCCCCACGATGATGCGTTAATAATCAAGGCAACAATCGGCGGTTCAGAGGTAGACAGAATCCTGGTGGATCCCAGAAGCGCAGTGGATATAATTTCCAAAGAGGCTCTAGAAGGCCTTGGAGTGGAGTATGCAGCTCTGACCGACGATGGCACTCCCCTATACGGCTTCGGGGGTTCAAGGGTCATCCCATTAGGGATAATACAATTAGCAATGACAATCGGAACACATCCCCGGACTCGGACGATCATGATAAACTTCACGGTGGTGGACTGCATGAGCAGTTACCAAGTCATTTTTGGTCGACCTTTTATGATGAAGACAAAGGCCGTAATGTCCTGCCATTACTTAAAGTTAAAATTCCCCACCCGGGAAGGGATCGGAATCGTGTGCGGGAGTCAGAAGACAACTCGGAGCTTTTTTTCCACCCTCTCACGGGAAACCCTCTGCGTTGAAGGAGGTACCCAAAAAAGACAAGTAAATGAAGACAGAGAAGAAGCAACCGGGAACACAGGTCCTCGGCCGAATAAAGTTGCCCGATTAGGGGCGGTCGAAAAACTAGAAGAGACGGAACTTTTCGGACCCGGGAAGAGCGTAAAGATAGGGGGAAACTTAGACGAAACCCTGAAATAGGGCCTGCTGAGGTGTCTAAAGGAGTACCCGACCGTCTTCGCATGGGGGCACGACGACATGCCCGGGATTGATCCGAAATTCATCAATCACCAATTGGCAGTAAACCTGTCACACAAGCCAGTCAAGCAAAAAGAAGAACCTTTAATCAGGAGCGGTGCAGGGCAGTAGCGACCGAGGTGGACAAATTATTGAAAGCTGGTTTCATCAGAGAAGTAAAATACCCGGAGTGGGTGTCAAACGTGGTATTGGTGAAGAAGTCAAACGGAAAGTGGAGGATGTGCGTGGATTTCACCAACCTGAACAAGGCATGCCCGAAAGACAGCTTCCCACTGCCAAACATAGATCAGCTAGTAGATACAACAGCCTGCCAGGGACTGCTAATCTTTATGGATGCCTTATCAGGATATAACCAGGTCAAGATGCACCATTCGGACGATGAGAAAACAACTTTTTTCACCGACCATGGGCTTACTGTTATAAAGTAATGCCATTCGGACTGAAGAATGCAGGGGCAACCTTTCAAAGGCTGGTCAACAAAATTTTCAAACCTCTCATTGGCACATCAATGTTGGTATATGTTGACGACATGATAACAATGTCCTCAGAGCCAGAATGCCACGTGATCGATCTAAGGAAAACTTTTGAATTATTAAGGAAACACAATTTAAAGCTCAACCCGGAGAAATGTGCTTTCGGAGTAGCCTCATGGAAATTTTTGAGCTATATGGTAAGTTCCCGAGGCATAGAAGCCAATATACAGAAGATCCAAGCCGTACTGGACTTAAAGTCTCACAGGACGATAAAAGAAGTGAAAAGTCTAACCGGCAGATTGGCCGCGCTCAACTGATTCATCTTTTGAGCAACAAACAAGTGCCACCCTTTCTTCAAAGTCATCAAGAAGGCCAAAAAGGAAATCGAATGGACACCAGAATGCGAGGAAGCTTTCCCACAGTTAAAACAATACCTAACACAGCCCCCGCTTCTAGGAAAACCACTCCCAGGGGAAACCTTATACTTGTACTTAGCTGTCTCAGAGCGCGCTGTAAGTTCGGTGTTGATACAAGAGGTCGATAAGGTCCAAAGGCCAGTATATTATGTCAGCAAAGCTCTGATAGATACTGAGACCCGATATTCGGTACATGAATTGGTCGCCCTGTCATTAATCACTACAGCCTAAAAATTACGACTTCCAAGCTCATCATATTGGAGTTTACACCGATTATCCTCTGAGACAGATTCTACAAAAACCAGAAGTTTCGGGCAGGTTAATGAAGTGGTCGGTGGAGTTAAGTGAACACGACATTTCTTACCTCCCAAGGGTAGCCAGTAAAAAGGCAAGCTTTGGCAGATTTTGTCGCGGAATTCACAGAACCCCAGGTCTTTACTGTGGGGGAAGGCAAATGGGAGATGTCAGTAGACGGATCTGCCAGCTCACAAGGCAAGGGAGCTGGAATCATATTGAAGAGCGACAAAGGTGAAGAGGTATTGTTCGCCCTAAGGTTCGCCTTCGAGGCCAAAAACAATGAGGCAGAGTATGAGGCAATTCTGGCCGTTCTTAGGCTATGCGCGGTAGTGGGAGTCCACGACGTAGTGATAAGAAGTGACTCTCAGCTGGCTGTTAAGCAGCTGAAAGGCGAATTCCAAGCCAGGGAGCCGAGTATGATAGCCTACTTGGTTGAAGTAAAAAGATTGGTGGGAAGAATGGGGAACGTACACTTTGAGCAAATCAGCCGAGAAGACAACTGCGAGGCAGACTCCTTGGCACGACTCGCATCTTCGATAAAAGTAGAGAACCCCAGAATAGTCCTTCTAATCTGCCTTCGAGAAAAGAGCTTGGGAGAACTCGAAGTGAAAGTATTGGATGAGGAAGACAAAACTCATGGATACAGCCAATTAAGAAATATTTGGAAACAAGGGAGACACCCGAGGACAAGAAGGAAGCCAGGAAACTAAAATTCAAAAGCACTAAGTTCTCCCTGATCGAAGAAGTGCTCTACCAGAGGGGCCACACAGTACCCCTCCTAAGATGTTTAGCGGAAGAAGAGGCCGATTATGTACTCAGGGAAATTCATGCGGGCATCTGTGGGAGTCACGCCAGAGGATAATCGATGGCCTTTAAAGCTTTAAGGCAATGGTTCTGTTGGCCAACTATGCATCAAGATGGCATGAGAGTGGCCCGAAAATGCGAAGGATGCTAGAAGAATGCCAATATTCACCACCATCCAGCAGAGCAGTTAACCACCCTGTCCAGTCCCTGGCCATTCGCTCAGTGATGGATACATATCATCAGACCAATGCCAAAGGGACGGGGACAGACGAAGTACGCCATTGTGGCCATAGACTATTTCACCAAATGAGTGGAAGCCGAACCCCTATCCACCATCACAGAGAAGAAGGCTACGAAGTTTCTGAAGAAGAATATTATCTGCAGGTTCAGAATCCCTCGAGCCGTCATCACAGATAACGGAAAGTAGTTCGATAGCAAAGGCTTCCGGAAGCTCTGTGAAGACCTCCAGATCGCCCTACAATTCACCTCACCAGCCCATCCCAAGTCAAATGGGCAGGTTGATGCCACAAACAAAACAATTAAGGAAAATCTTAAAGCTCGGCTCGGATCCTTCAAGGGCTTATGGGTCGAGGAATTACCAGAAGTGTTATGGGCACACCGGACAACCTATAAAAACTCCACATGGGAAACTCTATTTGCCTTATCATACGGATGCGAGGCAGTCATCCCAGCAGAGATCAGAATGACTACCCACAAGGTCCGAAATTTTGAGGACAAACGAAATGAAGAACTTTTCAGAAGTCACCTCGATCTAATTGAAGAAAAGAGGGAGAAGTCGGCTATGAAAACAACGATCTATCAGCAAAGAATGGCCCGCTTCTACAACAAAAGGGTTCGGACCCGTGTCTTTCTTCAAAGCGACTTGGTATTAAGAAAGGTCACCCTGAACACCCGAAGGCCGGAGGAAGGCTCACTAGGTGCCAAATGGGAATGACCCTACAAAATTGTGGAGGTGGTAAGGCCATGTGTCTATATTTTAGAACAGTTGGACGACACCCCATTAAGGAAACCTTGGAATGCCGAGTTGCTAAGAAAATATTTCCAATAGCTTCCTTTTCTTTTTTTTGCAGCAACCCAACAAGGGTTAAGAGCACAATGTAAAACCCCTCTCAGAAAAACCCGCAAAGAGTTGTAGAGAGGGTAGTAAGTCCCCGAATATGAACAAAACTTTCTCTTTCCAAAAATGAAAAATTCCACCCACTCTTCTAATTAAAATTGAAAGCCACATTCAAAATTCCGGGGACATACTCAATACGGAGGGATGATCAGAGGTCGAAGCATCAAACCCATGACATACCGATCACAAGTGCTACCATAAAAATCCCTGGCATAGACAATCCGACCTAACTCGCTCCACTTTCAAAAATCAAGACCACATCAAAGGGTAAAGAGGTATAAAGGAGCACGAGAACCCTTCGCAGTAGCCGGAGCACAACTACCCCACAACTTATATGTACCAGGGACATTCCAGGATGGTAATCATTAGGATGGATGATACCACAGTGGCGATTGCTTACTCCAAGTGTTACCGAACATAAGAAGGAAAATGCCTGTAATATTTCAGACACTCTCTGATCCTCACCTACCTGATTAATGGATCCATGAGAAGCATAACACGGGGAGAGATGATACCCCCGTGGTGATTGCCTACTCCAGTGTTACCAAACATAAGAAGGAAAATGCCCTTAATGTTTCAGATACTCTATGATCCTCACCTACCTGATTAATGGATCCGTGAGAAGCATAGCACGGGGAGGGATGATACCCCCGTGGTGATTGCTTACTCCAGTGTTACCGAACATAAGGAGGAATATGCCCTTAATGTTTCGGACACTATCTGATCCTCACCTACCTGATTAATGGATCCGTGAGAAGCATAACACGGGGAGTGATGATACCCCCGTGGAGATTGTTTACTCCAGTGTTACCGAACACAAGAAGGAATATACCCTTAATGTTTCGAACACTCTCTGATCCTCTTCTACCTGATTAATGGATCCGTGAAAAGAATAGCACGGGGAGGGATGATACCCCCGTGGCGATTGCTTGCTCCAGTGTTACCGAACATAAGAAGGAAAATGCACGTAATGTCTCGAACACTCTTTGATCCCCATTTCCTTGATCATTCGGATCCGTGGAAGTATAACACGGGGAGGGATGATACCCCCATGGCGATTGCTTGTTCCAGTGTTACCGAACATAAGGAGGAATATGCCCTTACTGTCTCGGACACACTTTGATCCCCATTTCTTTGATCATATGGATCAAAGAGAAGCATAGCACGTGGATGGATGATACCCCTGTGGCGATTGCTTACTCCAGTGTTACCAAACACAAGGAGGAATATGCCCTTAATATTTCGAACACTCTCTGATCCTTACCTACCTGATTAATGGATCCGTGAGAAGCATAGCACGAGGAGGGATAATAACCCCGTGGCGATTGCTTGCTCCAGTGTTACCGAACATAAGGAGGAAAATACCCTTAATGTCTCGAACACTCTTTGATCCTCATTTCCTTGATCATTCGGATCCGTGGGAAGCATAGCACGGGGAGGGACGATACCCCCATGGCGATTGCTTGTTCCAGTGTTACCGAACATAAGGAGGAATATGCCCTTAATGTCTCAGACACACTTTGATCCTCATTTCTTTGATCATATGGATCCAAGAGAAGTATAGCACGGGAATGGATTTTGCCCTTGTAGCGTATGATTGCTCCAACATTGTAAGGAGGAGCCTTCAAACAGTACACATGCTCCATGGAGACCTGGAGTATAGAGGATGTGCCTTTACCATTTTAAAACGCTCTTTGATCCAAATCTTGGTTCGCCGAGACTCTGAATTAAAAGATTCGGGATTGTGTTTTGGAAACCTCGGACAGGTCTCTGTTTTAAGGAATCCGTACTGATTGTTTACATTTTAATATTTTTAAGCATTGAGTCACCCCCCGTTTTCTTTTTAAATTTTAAAGTTTTTGTTTTTGTTTTTCGCCGATCTGGTAAAGGGACGCCTGTGTCGTATTCGGTAGGGCTTCAAAAGGATGACTCGTTTCCCTCCTGAACAAGTCCCAAAGACTATTCAGCTCGGGGCTGGATTTTGTTCCGCCGAGGCCACTTGATTATTCAGCTCGGGGCTGGATTTCGTTCCATCGAGGCCACCTAGATTATTCGGCTCGGGGCTGGGTTTCGTTCCGCCGAGGCCACCGTGTTTCTCTAAGCTCAGGGTCGGGTTACGTCCCACCGAGTCCTTCCTTTTGGTCTGGGGACGTAACATTCCCCCATAGCCAAGTGTTTCTCTCAGCTCGGGGTCGGGTTACGTCCCACTGAATCCGTCCTTTTTGGTCTGGGAACATAACAGTCCCCCAGAGCCAAGTGTTTCTCTCAGCTTGGGGTCGGGTTACGTCCCACCGAGTCTGTCTCTTTGGACTGGGGACGTAACATTCCCCCAGAGCCAAGTGTTTCTCTCAGCTCGGGGTCGGGTTACATCCTACCGAGTCTGTCATTTTTCGGTCTGGGGACATAACATTCCCCCAAAGCCAAGTGTTTCTCTCAGCTCGGGGTCAGGTTACATCCCACCGAATCCATCTTCTCAAACTGGGGGCGTAACATTCCCCCAGTGAGCCAAGTGTTTCTCCTAGCTCGGAGTCGGTCCTCAAGTGGACGTTTTTGGGAGAGCAACCGGAGCAAGTCATGAAGGGTCAAAAAAAGAAAAGTGGAACAGAAGTATACAAAATATTCACAAAAATAGGGACCTGGAAAAGTGTTATTAAAAAAATAAAAAAAATAAAAAAAAAAAATAAAATAAATAAAAAAAAATAAAAAATAAAAAATATAATATAAAGTGTGTTCGGGATTACATGGGGCCCTATTCGGGTTACCCCTTGTCAGTCAGCCCGTGCAGGGGCAGATGGTTATTCCTCAGCAGGCTCAGATGACGGATGGCTCGGCTCGGCCTCGGGAGGTGGGATAGCAGCTTCTACATCGACAACCTGGGAAACCCCTACTTCAAGGATCGGAGGGGGAACCTCAGGTAGGTTCTCGTCAGGTGTAGGAACCTTAGGCTATTCCTCGTAAGGAGCTGGGAGGACCGGTCCTCGCCAACCCTTTCGAGACAGATGGAGTCCTTCTCAACCTCTAACTCAAGTTCTCTTCTCCTAAACTCGGCACGGGCCTGTTCCAATTTCTCGTCTATGGCCCTCAGCTTAGATTCAACACTGCGCACTTCCACCTGCAGGATCCTGTTATCAGCCTCAGCAGCCTCCAAGTCATTCTTGGCGGCATCAACATTTTTTTCTCTCTAAAGAGGCAGCAGTCTGAAGAGCTTTGTTTGTTGTATGAGCCTCAACATCAGCCAGCTCCAGATTTTTTATGTTTTCTTCTTTACGAACCAGCTCGGCTTCCGTTTCAGAGAGTCGGTTCTGAAGCCTCTGGGCTTGGCCACCCTCGGATATAAGGCTCAGAAGAAGGTCTTTATTCTTGGTCGTGATATAATTCGCCTACCGAGAATAAAAAAAAGTTAGAAAACAAAACTGAGTCATGTACTCATAAGCAAGAATGGGGAAATATGACTACCTTGGCCATTTGGGAGCATATCTCCGTAACGACGTCCTCGGGAGAGAGATCCCCATACCTCGGAATCTTCTCCGCAGGAACCGCCTCGGCCAGTTCATTAATAGCCGACACCTGGTGAGAAGTGGCCTCCCTAATGCCCTGCCCAAGGTCTTCCACACCAAGAATCATGACGCCTTTCTGTTTTTTGGAAGTACCCTCCGACCTCTTCTTCTCTTTCCGAGCAATCTGCCTCTCACTCAAGACCCGCTCCTCCTCCATCTCTCGAGATAGATTGGCTTCTTTTGTCCCGATCAGGCGTCTCCTTTTCCTAGTATGTTTGGGCGGGCTGGAAGGACGGATGGAGAATGTTGGAGATACCCTAGATTGGAGAGATAAGCTTCGGGTAGCTGACGGGGCCGCCTCTTAAGCCACCTTTTTGGCCTCGGTTGCTGGCCGTTTCCGGGAGTACCTGGCTCCAGTGTGGCCGGTTTTCTTTGTTACACCGACCAGCTGATCCAAGTACTTTGGCCTTTTCGACATACCTACAAAAAAAACAAAGGTAAAAAGGGTGGTCAGACCAGAATCTGAGAAAATTCAAAATATCATCATGCTAAGAAAATAAGGAGATATGTTAGAAGGTTAGTAAAGCCCACCTATCCGCCCCGGGACATTCGGAGGAGCAATCCGAATCAGGCCCGACTCGAGAAAGGCCGCATCATTAACCAATCGCTTCCAATGTTCGGTATAACGCCGAGCCCAGCGTACCCTTTGCCGGACCTGATGGGAAACCTTGGGAGCATCCCCCCAACAAGCTGGGAAGTATTAAAGAAGTTAAAATCCTATCATAAAATCAAAAGTAAGAACGCTAAGGGTTAAGATCCTAACCTCCCGCTCTAAAGATATCCGGGACAGAGACCTCCTCTTCGTACGATCTCAGAACTCGTCCCCAATCTCCTGTGGCCCAAAACTATAAGTCTTTGAAGTTCTTGTTGGAGTCGGGGAGCTTTCCGACAACGTTTGGTGAATCAGCATAAGTAGAAAAGTAGTACCAACCATAGTGTGTTTTTGGGTTGGCCTTCAATCGATATAACCTCTTCACTTCTTCAAGAGAGGGTTCACCGAGTCCCGCTCGACTCCAAATCACATGAAGCCCGACCAAAATTCTCCAGCTATTCAGGCTCAGTTGGCACGGGGCGATCTCCATCTCGGCCAGCATCCAGGCGAAATAGCGTTGCATCGGCAACCGAAGTTCACTCTCAAAAACGCCGGAAGAATGGCCACCGAACCCTCATCAGGTTGGCTAGCACGATCCATTGGCCTGGGGACTTTAATGGCGATATCTATCGGAATGTCATATCATTGCCAGAATAGTGCGAGGTTGTCTTCAATTATCTTGGAAGGACGGTCCATATCCAGAGCCGAGGAATCAAAATCACCGGGCTCTGGGTCCTTCCAAGGAATCCTCTGATGGTAAGTATCATATTCAATCTCGGAAAGGGTGGGGGTAATATCGAGGTCCTCTATGCTTGGTTCCCCCGAGCTCGAAGAAAGATCTTCAACAGGGGGGTCAGAGGTTTAGCGGGGTTTGTAGAGGAAGACCTGGTGTCAGACATCCATGACATCCGAGAAATAAAAGAAAAAAAAAGGGAGGTCAGTCTATAACTAATCTCTGAAGCTAAGGCTTGTGAGTTCTAAATGCCCTAACAACATCGATCAAACCATAAATCTATCCCTAGTAGCGCAAAAACAAAACATGAAAAAAGGGAAAAAAGAAAGGAACAAATGGGAGCAGGATTCGTAACACATGGAAAGCAAAAAGCAAAAAGGTCGTTCAGAAGACTTACTTGTTTTCTTTTAGAAGGGTTGCAGATTGCTCAGAGCGGTCTGATCGTTCTGAGGATTCACTGGTCAAAAATAAGAGTTCTCGTGGTTGCGGAGATCGAAGAGTTCGTGAAAGAAGGCAACAGTGTTTACTCCGTTTTGTTATAGTCTCATCGGTGCACTTGAGGCTGTTGGATTGAACGAAAGCGTCAGATTTACAGCACATGTAACTTTTTAGAATGATCTTTCAGAATTGGATGGATGGCTGAGATTGGATGTCTTTTTAATTGACCATAACGGTCAGATTATTTTGCTTTTAGGCGGGATAACGACAGATGGTTGACAAGTGGCAGGCTCCCGTCAAACCCTATTAGTGATCCGATGGGCATTTAAGAGGATGGTGACAGTTACGCGTCTCGAGGGATGGATTACAAAGGGGCAATAAAGGAAATTCACGTTGGGAGGAAGAAAGTTAAGCCGAACACCTGAGTCAGACTGATCAAGGTGTAAATATGGGCCAATGATATTTCTCCTTCAGAAGATCGGCTATTAGTTCATCGACCATACCACTCTTATATAGTTCCCGGCACCAACTTGTATAAACTCGTTGGAACCGAGAACTAGGGGACAGATGTTGATGGTATTTTCAGGTCCTATGTTATTTAAGGAGTACGGCAGGGGTAAAAAGGTAAATTCATTTCTCGGTCGAAATCATTAATGCCGACCCGAGCACATGAGTGTTATAAAGCCAACAGGTAGAGATCGAACACTTGATGATAGGTGACCGAACACTTGAAATCGGATGACCAGGAATTATCAGATCGGCATAAGCATTCTCAGTTCAAAGGCCTATTATGACCGACCTCATGAAGACCGACCAGATAGCGAGGCGTGCTCAGAAAGATAAGGCATCCTATTTTATCGGATAAGATGATAAGTTATCCTACCTTCATGGGGTAAACTGATAAGTCTGTGTCCTATAAGAATGAAGGAATTACAAAGGTGCGGGGATTGGGATTGTTCTAGTAACCTCAGGAGGAGAGAATTTGCCTATGAGCAAGAGGATAACCTTCACAGTCACCAATAACATAACTGAATATGAAGCTTGTATCTTTGGACTGGAAGCACTAATAACCTTGGGGGAGAAGGATGCAGAAATTTTCGGAAACTCAATGTTAGTAATCTGACAAATACGAGGGGAGTGGAGTTGAAAGAGGATAAATTAAAGTCATATATATTACGTCTCAAAAATTTGGCACATAATGTTCTGGACTGTACATTCTGATACATGCGTAGGGAAGACAACCAAATGGCAAACGCTCTGGCTACTTCTACTTCAACTTGAGAGAATCCGGAAAAGCTAACTATGAAACACACTGGTATTAACTACAGCCAGTAAGCCTAGTTATGAAGTAAGAAGGATTATGGATATGAAGGTCAATGATAGAAGGCCCTGGTACCACAACATCCAAAAAAGTTTAGATCAGAGGGAATTTCCTGAATAGGCTTGTAGAAAAGGTAAAATAGTAACCTAGAAGCTAGATTCTCGGTTCATAAGTCTAAGGAGAGACTTGTATAAGCGAAAACCTAATGGAATACAGTTACGGTGCGTGAAGGAGGAGGAAGCTAAAAAGATAATGGAGGAAGTCCATGCAGGGGTAGGTGGATCACACATGAGCAGACTTAACTTGTCATGGAAGATTGTGCAACAAGGGTTTTACTGGTTGATTATGGAGGTAAATTATGCAGAGTTTGTGAAGCACTATCACGATTGTCAATCCAATGGGAACTTCAACAACCTACCACCAATAGAGTTGCACAGGTTATCAAAGTCTTGGCTTTTCTCAGCTTGGGGTATCTATCTGATCGGAGAAATCAAGCCACATGCTTCTAATGGGAATAGAATTATAGTAGTGGTCGTGGACTACTCCTCCAAGTGAGTGGAAGCTGAATCCTTTCATAATGTCACATCTAAGAAAATGGCTAAGTTAATAACCTAGAATATCATCTGTCGATATGGAATATGCACAACATAGTGATAAACAATGAGGTATAGTTTCAAGTGGAGACCAAAGCCATGCTGCAAAAGTACGAGATTGGGCATTATAAGTCTTCACCATACAGACCGCAGGCCAACTGGGCAGTAGAGGCTGCCAACAAGACTCTGAAGAAGATTCTGGCTAATATGATAGAGACCAATAAAGACTTGGTAGACAAGTTTTCATTTGTATTATGGGGTATAAGACCTTGATCCGGACGAAAATATGAGCTACACCGTACTGCCTGTAGATTTATAAATACAGTTAATGCAGGTTATGATGGAAGCAGGTTTACCTGAGCAAGAGTAGGCTGTAAAAAGATTCGAACAACTAGCTCTACTTGACAAGAAGAGAATGAAACCTCTATATCATACTCATTTGTACAAGAAGAGAATAGTTAAGGCCTTCCATAAAAAGGGTCCAACCTAGCAAGATTAAAGAAGGAGACCTGATGTTGAAACACTCAATACCACTAGCAATAGACCCGAGGGGAAAGTTTATACCTAACTAGAAGAGCCCTATTTGGTGAAAAATATCTTGAAAAATGAAGCAGTTCGGTTGTCTGACTTGGAGGGGAACGAGTTCGCAGAACCCATTAACATAGACAAGCTAAAGAAGAATTTTACATAAAAGAAAAAAGAAAAAAGAAAAAAGAAAAAAGAAAAAAGAAAAAAGAAAAAAGAAAAAAGAAAAAAGAAAAAAGAAAAAGAAAAGAAAAGAAAAAAGAAAAAGAGCTCATTAGGTTGAAAATCTGCAAGGATGGCCTAAGCAAAAGTCAGAGTACATCTCATTAAATCAGATTCGGTTTAGGCAAAAGTTAAGGATAAGTGAGTAAGGAAAATGGTTAATTGGAAAACCCGAAAGGGCTAGTTAATGACAGAGGTACCCTTAAAACAAAATAATTAATTTATTCACGTATGTACTAAGAAAGAATACTAATGTTTTATTGAAGTAAAAGTTCAAAATGTTCATGAAATGCAATGTTCTCGCTAAAAGAGACACATGGCCACCTTGGAAGATAAGCCTATCAGGGTTGGGTGTGTGGCGTACCCGTACTGCCGATGAATCTTAGTCGAAAGGTAGAATGAGCTGACATAGAGGCCCGAGAGCACAATGTCCAAAAAAGTCTGTGGTGACATGGTTGAGATGCCACCAAGAGAACACCCACGAAATCTCGGTGTCAGATATTTTCTGCAGCCACTCCCTCCACACATCATAAGAAAGGTTATTCTTCACCATGGCACGTGCTAGATGATGTTGATGACCATAGGAGGTAAAGATGGAGATCAACAGTGGAGCAATGAGCTTTAGCTTTTTTTATAGCCACACCTATAAAAAAGTGTGTTAACTCACTGGGTTGAAAACCTGAAAATGTGGCCCATGCAAAATTAAAGTATACCATTATTTTGAAGATTCAAAAGGACGAACTAGGTAAAATTGGACGAGCTAGGTAAAATTTATGGCATACCTACAAGAGTAAAGGGCTTCCTAGTAATCAGTTGGTAGGTTTGCATTTGATCCTGTCCAAGCCATGCATCGTCTCAACCAAGATAACATGAGATAGATCATAGCCACATCTGTTACTTCAAATATAGAGCAGTTGGTAATCACCTATCCCACTATCACAACCCGCCAAAAGGTAATGGGCCTAATGCAAAACATGATTACACTTCTCCAATGGTGGGACCTGACCTCCATGCTAGAAGAAGCATCCAACAATACCTTGAACTCAATAAAAATGGGCATGGTATTACTTTCTCTCCAATTCATCGGGGCTGAAAAGAAAAACTTCAAAAACTTCCTGAGGGTATTGACTTTCGAAGAAGGACATCTCCAGAGGAGTGGAATGAGGAAATCGAAGACCCAAAATAACAACAAACTCCTCCGACAAAGGACATTACTCATGACCACGGACGTCAAAGACGTGGTTTTCGACATCCTAGAATGTTGAAGCAGCCTTCAAGAAAACATAGTCTATTATGAAGCATATGAGGTAATGAATGATAAAAAGCTAAGCCAAGTCTAGGGATGACCAATCAAACACCCCGCAAATGAGGGACACGATGGGATCTTGTAAAGTGCGAGCCATAGAAGCAGCCATATGCACTAAGAAGTGACCGGATAATCTAAAGCGGTGGCCGAATATTGACAATATTTGGTCGAGATTTTTCTTCTTGGCCAAAGATCCACAGGGAAACAAAAAGGCTAGTGCATGAAAAATAAGAGAGAATAAGCCTCGGAATATCTTCAGATATGAAAAAGAAGTGAAGAAATGCTATTTGTGAGGAAAATAAGGTGGATGCAAGGCTTATATATAGAAAATATCGATGGTTGTACCATATCAAGATATGATTCCCACTCTCATAAGGAACCCTACTACTATAAAACATCGCGAGATGTCCGGTTAGATTTTTACACTATGTCCGGTCGAACATAAAGGAGACACGATTAGATTTCCTTGATATTTCTAGCCGGATTTAAGTAGGTACGATCAGATATTCCACACAAAAGTAGCAAGAGGCTTGTAAATAGTGTTTTTATGATGATTAAATGCATTGTAAATCCTAAGGCAACTGCAAATAAACAACATTTTTATTAATTGAAATTTGGAGTTTGTATAAAAAGTTTACAAAAGTTATTTGGTTTAAAAAAAAATGAAAAGCTATCCTACTCAGACGACTCATCCTCGTCAGCCTCCTCTTCAACAGCCTCCTCAACCTCATCATCCTCAAAATTGAGCCTAGCACCCTCTGAACATTCGAGGAATGCAGCCCATTCGCGCGGGACTCCCACTGACTAACATGGGTCTGTAAACTGGTGAAGAACCAGCGACTAGTACTGAAGATCCTACTAATCTCTAACTTGGGCCTCCACCTCTTCAACGCGGTGCTGTAATAAAAAAGAAAGTAAAAAATTAGAAAATCATGCATACATGATTACATGCATACATGCTAACTCTTATAAACAAGTACCTGGTGAGAGAAGCTTTGAGAGGTTAGCGCCACCTTCTCTGTCTGTGCTATGCTATAACAATGATCCGTGAACTCGTTAGTAACTTACAACATGGTTTGATCAGCATTGAGAACATAGTAGGAAAGATAAAACAAGCACTAAAAGAAACTTACATGGGAAGCATTGGTCGAGGTAACAATCAGCGTCTGCATCCTCCCCAAGGACAGCGATCAGACATCATCCACCCCGGCATCATTGAGGACTACATAGTTTAGGTCCGGCTAAAAACCCGCCATGTCGGGAATAATACCAGAAGATATCGAGGCTGAAGTGGAAGACGGATCATGTCGAGAATAAGAAGCCCGGGGCCGAGCCCGTCTGGTGGATGGCGTTGGATCCGCTAGAGCACCACCCTCTTCCTCTTTCTGAACATCAGAGGGTTGATGCATGTGGTATATTCCAGGGCCTCTCATGCGAGCCTGCATCACGAATCATGTCCGTAAAAACCAATAAACTTAAAATTATGAGAGGCAACTAGCAGTACATTCATAAGTAGCCCGGTGAGGCTCAGACAAAGATAAAGGCCTCAGAATAGCAGAATGGGCCCACTGTCAATAGTCACCCTCTACCAGAAAATTCTTGATAGGAATCTATTCAAGGCGGCCATCAGATCCTCCCATTTAATATGGAAACCAAAGAACATAGAGAAAGGTAGATAAGCAGAAACTTTACGGGCCTAGAGGTCCGGGTGCTGAGAACCACACGCTCACCTAGATACCATAGTCACTGGTCAGTACCTAGGAGGAGCAGACACAACCCATACTTATGAAAAGAAGAACGATTGGGCATGGGCAGGTTATCAAGGGTGGTCGACCACTAGGCCGTATCAATCTGAAAGGACAATAAGAAGTGTTAGCCAGAGGCAAATGGAGAATAATCAGAAATGAAAAGTGGAAATGACTCATCATGCTCCAGGAGTGCTCGTTTAGACGAACTTTGTACACACTCAAGTTGTGGGACTCAACAGAACCCACGGTGGTCTCGTCCCAGCAAGACAAGCTGTGTAACACAACATCATTATGGGAGATAGGAAAGGTCATGCCAGCACATAAAATTCATACCCCTAGAACTGTGACAACTGAAAGTAATAGGGTAAGTCATCGGTCATGTAGAAAAAAGAAGTAAATATAGTAAGGGTACATACTTCCACCAGAAAGCCAGATCCCAAGATGAACAAGCTACCATAGCAGCATCGGTTCAGCCCCCGATACAACACCACCAAAGCAGGAGAAGCCCAATACCACTATCGCATGGTGTCTAGTTCTTAGAGATGGGGCAGAAGGTAGAGATCGAGTGAGCTGGCCGCGTCAGTAAATAAGATACAACCAAACATGTATAGAAGAAATGACTATACGAGCTGATCAACCTCTTACTCACTAGTGGGAGTCCTCTTCTCCCAATAGGACCTTAACTCTCTATATAGAATAACGCCAATGCGGACCCGGTGGACGACCCCCTGTAAGCGGTGGATGTAGCCAGCCTAAATAATGGGAGAGTAAATGCAGCCATAAAAATCTAATAGACAACTTTCGCAGAGGATGCCAATGAGGTAGGAGAATTCCACAAGGGGTCATGGTTATCTCCCCCTTCGGCAGATGGAATATATGCGTCGTATCCATCCACTGCTCCACCAATGCATGAAGCCCATGTTTGTCTTGTTTCCTGGACAGAGTAGAGATACAATGAATGAAGAGAATGAATCTTGTGGCAATAATACGAGCTTGTGTGACTGAAGGAAGCTCGTCATACCACTTTCGAACACTAGCAGGGTTATCGCTAACCTTCAGGTGCCAGACATCAATTTTCAAGAGATTAAATCAAGTTGGTTATGCATTGAAAGTAGCAAAACAGTGCCTAAAAGGACATGGGGAGTGGTGACAGTAATAAATTTAGAATTTATTAATTGGACATGCGTGTCCAGCCTATTACCTCATTTCTCATTGTATTTCTCTTCTCACATATTCCCCTCAATGTAAATGAGGTTTCTTTAGAAATGTTATGTAATCGGGTAGAAGTTATACTTGTGCTAGCGGGAGAGAGGAAATGTTGAGATTTTTTCTAGGAACAATGTTTAAGTATCCATCCGCATATCATTATTATTTTATTTATTTACTTACGCGCCTTATTATGTGTTTAGAATGCATGTTTAAGGGTGTATGGTGATGAGACCTTAACAAAGATAATTAATTGGTTGCCAATTACACGAAAAACCCTCACTACATATTAAGCGTTATTCCTTCCATTGAGTGATTCTTACTCAAGATCCAAGAATAGCACTGGTTTGTTGGCCAAAGTCAAGACATTTGTCCATCGCGGATGTGTTTGAATCATGAAGGCTTTGTTCCATATCGGTGTCTTGTCCAAGTTGTGATTTGTTGGCCAAAGCCAAGATCATTTCTTGTCCATTGACATTGATTACGAAGCTTTCCATGGTCAATGGGTCACGCTTAACTGGGATCATTAAGTTTGTTGTGCCAAAGCCAAGGCTTAATTGATTCAGAGGAAAAAGGTTAGGAAATATATTGGATATATTGGCATATATAAGATATTTATTTCGGACTTGGATGTCCACCTACTAGATCTAGGAATTGGATGGGATCCAATTGATCTTAGAGATCTACCTAGTTAATTATCATACAATTTGTTGGCCAAAGTCAAGATTGTGTGTTATTTAATGGGATCCTAGCCCACTAGGAAACAAGGTTTCCCGAGTACTCAACAGAGGGTTAGAGGCTCGCCGAAAAATAGTGGGAGGCAAGTATTAAATTTGCAATATTCATTTAGTTACTTGCCAATACGCGCTCATTTAATTTTTCGTCAATATAAATTAATATATTAGTTGGAATAATATTTAATTGTTGTATTAATAAAACAGTTGGACTGTATTCAAATTATTTCATTATAATTGATTATATAATTGGATTATAGTAATCAATATATTTGAATGAACTAATTTGAATTAATAGTTGATTTTATAATTGGATTATATTAATCAATATAGTTGAATTTAACCATTTAAATTATAGTTGATTATATAGTTGGACTATAGTAATCATTATATTAAATAGTACCTAAAATCGTTGATTAAATAGTTGGACTATTAAAATCAAGATAATTGAAAGATTAGTGTTTAAAACATAATCCTGAGTGAAAATGTATTTAAACGACTTTAATTTTCAAATTGGGAATAAAAATTCAGGATAGTCCTGAAAACCAAGAAGTTACTTTATTTGATATAGTAACGTCTCGAGCCGAAGCCCGGAGTTAAGCAAATAATAGAACATTATATTTGGAATATTCATGCGATGATAACTTTAGTGCTTAATCCATTATGCTTGCCACATAGACTCCTTAATTTCTTAGTCAGAACTAAGGATTAGATCCTTATAGTATGATATTGAAATTGAAGGATCTTCATAGATCTATCCTTAGATCTTAGAAGTACAAATTGCAATAGAAAACTCTTGGAGAGTTAATGGTTATACTCAATGAGACAAAGCCAGAGTTTGCAATAGGCAAAGGCTTGGCCAAAGGCTTCTGGGGTGTGGAAAAGGGGAAAAGGAAAAGTCATTATAATCTTCTGGGAAGACAAATGACATATCCCAAGATGTCTGCCTAAACTATGGCAAACGGGGTCACGAAAGCGTGACTGTCGTATGGACAAGGTAGACATGAAGGAATTGAATGCGGTGCAAGGCTCCGACTTCAAATATGTTTGCCATAAAAATGTTCACTACTAGTATTAAAATTGGATTTTAGATACTGGTGTGCAGAATCTATTGAAAAGCCGGATACTGACTTCAGTTGAGATTGATATGCGAATTGAGAACGGGACGAAAGTCGCTGTTTTAACAGTAGAAACCTAAGTTTAGGAACTACCCTTTGGGTGTGTACTTAAATTAGGAAACTGTTATAATGTAACTAGTTTGACTAGAAACATTATCTCTATATCAGGGTTTAACCCGTTGCGAGTATACCTTTATATTCTAGAACATTAAAGTGTTTTATTTTATAAAGATGATATTGAGATAAACACATTAGATATGAATAACAATATTTATCTTTTGAATATAAATGAATCTCAAACATATAACATGACAAACAAATAGCTCAAACTGAATTAATCAGTTGAGACTTATTTGTGACATTATTGTCTGAGACACATTTAAACAAGACTCGTATATCCACACTTTCGAAGAGTGGATACTAGGACGGATTTGATTCTATTCAAATGATGTCTACGAATCTAGTTTATTAGGTAAAGTGCCTAAAACACCTTTTACTTGGTAAAAGTGCAAGTGTCATCGATCTGTTAGCTCTTGTTCATAGTGACGTAAGTGGGCCCATAACTAGCTAGGCTAGAGGTGGATATGAATACTTCGTAACCTTTACGGATGTGGCATCGCGTTTTGGTTATGTGTTTATTTTGAAACACAAATCGGAAACTTTTGATATATTTAAAGAGTTTCGACGCGAAGTATAAAAGCAGATCGGCTAAAGTATTAAACCATCACGGTTAGACCGTGATGGAAATTACCTAAGCAATAAGTTCTCGATAACCTGAAAGAGTATAGTATTATTTCATAGTGAACTCCTCCCGGAACACCTCATTTGACGGTGTGTCCGAACTTAGAAACCAAATTTTGCTGGACATGATAAGGTTAATCATGAGTTGCTCTGGGCTGCAATTTTCTTTCAAGAGATATGCATTAAACAGTGCAACACTTATTTTGAATAAGGTTCCATGAAAATCTGTTTGACATACTTCATATTAGATATGAACAGGAAAGAAACTGGGTTTTCTCATTCCTGAAGATTTGGGAATGCTAGGCATATGTTTGGATGATACCAAACTAGAACCCAAATCGGATAAGTGTCTAATGTAGGGGTTGGTGCTCAGAGCGCCAATTCCCGGTTGTATTTTGTTAAATACTTCTGTAAAACATTATTATTAGTAATAATATATGCAGTTTCTATAATATATTCATTCTTATATATGGTAAAGACGTAATGACCTTAGAATGATTAGTCATGGTACAGTTGTAAAAGCGTCGCAACGGACATTGAGTCGTATCATGACGTTGTCATTCTTAGACAGTTCCTGGTCAAGGTTTACACTACTTGGTCAGTATAGTAAACCCGTTGAGACCGGTACATGTCGTATACTGGAATATATGATTCCAATGGTTTCTCAATGAACCATAAGTCTTGGAGACTAGTATAGACGTGTAGGTGTTTATAGTGGATAAACACTGAACGACTCACCGAAGATTCTTAATGGATGGTACACCAGCGTCAATAAGAATCTTCTGGGTTGAGTAGCACTTGTGATTCTTAGACTTGAGATGCCATTGTGGGCACATGAGACATCTTCTACACTTAGATGGCAGTCACGTCACCGATCTATTTAGATCAGACCTCCGTGTTCGTTGGGTGTAGATAGATCCTCAGGGTGTCCTATGTGTGTCAAGATAGGATCCGTCAGTTCTGTGTACCAGAGCATAGGTAGTCTATATGATTAGCAATCAAATAAAACCATGGGCCCGTGGTAAGTTTAGAAGCTAGTTCTAAACATTCTTTTGAGATTGCTAATAGAATAGTCGACTGGATAGTCCCGATAGAGATTTGACGTTTACATCTGTATCTCTGGAATTTATCCGGATACCTGTGACGGAGGAATTATACATTTGCCATGACCTCGACCTGTATGGTTTAGCGAGATTATCCGTGATCGTCATAATCTACGGGTGGATAGATTATGGACACGAAATTAGATTTTGTGACGGATATACCTGAACCTAGAGAGTCCCAATAATGAAACATACTCGTTGAGCACTAGAGCAACATAAATAAATAATATTGATTATTTATAAAGTCGTTTAATGGTTAAACGCAAGATACATGCTAAAGAGACTAGATAGTCATTTCCTTAATTATTGTGTATTTACATTTAATACTTGATTAATTTAAATACACATTAATTAATAGTCAAAATGAGTTATTTGACTTATTTCCTAAATGAATATATGTTTTTAATATTAATGTAAATATTATACATATATTTAATATATTTGTATTTGATTAATTAATTAATTATTTAATTGTTAAATGATTAAATTAAAAAAATAAATATCTTATGTTAGGATAATTAAAGTAAATGACATTAGTTGCATTTGTTGACCAAAATAAATATCTAATAAAGTGTTTTATAAGATATTTTTGCAAGTTGACCAAATGAAACTTGAAATGAAATTGAAATTAATTTCCTTGTTTGGTCTTAGCAAATTTCGGCCAAAGGCTAATGAAACAAGTATAAATTGATTTTCATTTCATGATTACACTTAACCTAATACACTTTATCACAAACAAAATTCCATTGAAGAAAGGCAAAGAAAGAAAGTGAAGGAAGAAAAGAAAAAACCAAAGAAAAAGCTTGGATTTTGTAAGTTTCTTAAACTTACTATTAGAGAGGAATTGTTCCTTATGATCTAGGCTACCTCTCATGAGTTTCTTAAGTTATTCTTTTCTTTATTTCTTGTGGTTTTTGATGATGGAAATTTGTTTAGAAGTGTTGAGCATGTATGATGATGGAAGTTTGTAACTAGTGTAATTGTAAATATTCTTTCAAGGTTTTTGAAACCATGTTGCTATTCTAGAGTTGTTGACCCACTCTTAAATGACCTAGATTTGATCTTGAGTTGTTTCATTGTGTTGAGACTTGGATTGGATGGAAGAATGATGATTGAAGTAATTGATTTAATGTAAATGGCCTAATTTACCCAATTTGTGGAAATTGAGAAATTATGGTTTATAACCTTTTCTAAATTTGGGGATTTTGAGTTATGTTGAGCATTTGGGTGTGTATATGATGCATGCAAAGTTTCATGTTGATTGGATTTCATTTGGATGAGTTTTGAAGCATGAAATGACCAAATGGTCAACTTGGGCACCATTTGGTGCTCTCGGCATTGAGAGAGAAAAATGGGAATTTTGGTTCCTTTGGTGTTTTGATGTTTTGAACATCATAAGTTCATCTTGGAAATGATTTAGAATCATTCAAAATTGATTGGATCAATTTCGGACTAAAACGGACAAAAATACAAAGCAAAGGTAATTTGGTAATTTCACTTGAATTTGATTCATTTGAAATTTTATTTTATAATTGATTATTGGAATATTAAATAAATATGTTTTTAATTTATCCGAGAAAAAAGTTTTGAAATCTGAAAATCGGATTTTCACCGATTCCGCTGCGTTACCGGATTCCCTATCAGACCCCATCAAAATGGTATCAGAGCGAGTCTGATTCTAGGCCACTTAAAATGCTTAGCCTACATTGAATCAATGTTTAATCATGTTTTCTTGATTTATGCATGCTTATTAGGAACTAATTTGATTAGATTTAGGGTGTATGACACTTAGCGGAAAATCCCTAATAATAAGGTTTTAATGTAATTTGTATTTGATGCATGTTATATGGTCCGTCTTGTCAATACGGTTTATGAATATTTCTTTGTGACTACATCTGAGACCGTGCCTCTGCTGTGAGGGTGTAGCCGATAAAGATTTATTTATACCGGATGTATATCTGATACTAGATAAATTCAAGTAAAAGCGGAATTCTGAACGTGCCCTAGCTGTCAGGATTACGTAAGTAACTTGAGTTTATCATTGACGAGTTTACCTTGGTACGTCTCCTTGTGGGCCTGCCTTCGCAGCGACAACGAGAAACGGCCAGGACCGGATACTTAGGAGTCACTGTTGAGTGATTGACAAATGAGTTGTCTACCTGATGAATATACGTAGGCGAGACCGTGCCTCTGCTGTGAGCTGAAATATATTCACGGGGTCCACCTTCACTATTTATATTTAATTTAATTATAAATATTTGTATTCTGTTTTGGGATTACAGTATTGCATGATTTAGTGGGAGGGGCATATTAGATTAAAAATCCATGATCTAGTTTATGCTTTTGATATTATATGAAACTGCTTAATTTCTGCTAACCGTTTTTCGTGATCTATATGATAGATTTGCGATGGCGGGTCAATCCACAAACCAGTTTGCGCGTATGTTAGATGCAAACAAACTAAAAGGCGCTGAGAACTTTACGGATTGGGAAATGGATTTGAGGATTGTCCTCGACTCCGAGAAGTTGGGATATGTGCTTGAGGGCCCTTTGCCCCTTGCAGTGGGTGATGAGGCTTCGGAAGAGGAACGCCGAGTTTTTGAAACTTGGAAGGATGATGACTTAAGAGTTAAGTCATACATCTCAGTTCGCTCTCTCCGAAACTCAAACAGCAATACTATGGTATGATTGATTCCTACAGTATGATGACACGATTATGACAATCATTCGAGAACCAAGAACAAGTGATTGTTCATAAGGTCGCCATGGAACTGTTCCATGCGCGCCTGGATGAGGGGCAAAGTGTTAGCCCGCATGTTCTTCAAATGATCGATTTGATCGATCAGTTGAGGCAACATAATCTCATCCTGAATGACATTCTCGGGTAGGAGTGTCATTCTGGGTTCTCTGCCAGCTTCATTCCGACAGTTTGTGATGTACTTCAACATGCACGGGACCGTCTGCACCTACCATGAGCTGCATAGGATGTTGCTCACGGCAGAAGAGGACCTTAGGAAGGGATTACCAACTCGCCCTCCTAGATCTACTTTCTTTCAGCTTCTTCCCAAGGAATGTCCAAGGGAGGAAAAGAACAAGAGGGAAGAAGAAAAAGAGGACAGTTGGTCCTCAACAGCAGCGAAGATAGCAAAGCCCAAAAGGGCTTCTGAAGACAAATGCCACCACTGCGGTAAGGTCGGGCACTGGAAGAGGAACTGTCCAGATTACATTGCTCAGATCAGGAGAGACAGAGCATCTACATCAGGTACTTTTATTTTTCCAGTTATTGATTTATCTTTGGCTTGTGAAGCCGTTACATCCAGCTGGATTTTAGATTCTGCTTGTCCCATTCACATTTGCAATTCGTTGCAGGTGTTGAAGGAAAGTAGGAGGCTGAAGCCAGGGGAGATGCAGTTGCGGTTCGGGAGTGGAGACTCTTTGGATGCAGTTGCAGTGGGAATATGCGAGATCTCATTGCCGAATGGGACACTTTTGCTTAATGACTGTCATTTTGTACCAGGATGTGTCGCTAATATTATATCACTTTTTGTACTGATACAGAAGGCATTTTGTATGAATATTAAGAATAGTTCTTTGTATTTATATGATAGAAATAATATTCAGATCCTTAGTTGTCCAAATCAGCATGGTCATTATACATTGCAAACTTCTAAAGATATATTAAATACTGGAGTTAATAAACGTAGATTACCTGATATTAATAATACTGAACTTTGGCATATGACACTTGGTCACATTGGCGTTAAACGCCTTACCCAGTTGGTTAGGAATGGTTTGATACCAGATCTTACCATTGAATCCTATCCAACTTGTGAATCCTGTATTCAGGGTAAAATGACCAAGGCCCCATTTTCTGGTGTTGGACACCGTGCCATTAACTTACTGGAACTCGTACATTCTGATGTATGTGGTCCACTAAGTCAAACTGCTCACAGGGTTATTCATACTTCGTTACCTTTACCGATGATCTGTCACGGTACGGTTATGTCTATTTGATGCGACATAAATCGGAAACCTTTGAAAAGTTCAAAGAGTTCCGAAATGAAGTAGAAAAACAGGCTGGTAAATATATTAAATGCCTACGATCAGATCGAGGCGGCGAATATATGAGTGGTGAGTTCATGGATTATATGAAGGAGAATGGGATTCTCGCTCAATATACTCCTCCAGGTACGCCACAGCACAATGGTGTATCTGAAAGGAGAAATCGGACTTTATTGGATATGGTCCGATCGATGTTGAGTTTCACAGATTTGCCCTATTACTTATGGGGTTACTGTCTCTTAACAGCCGCACATCTTTTGAATAAGATTCCTTCAAAGGCTGTTCCTACGACACCGTATGAGATATGGTTCGGTAGGAGACCGAATCTTAATTATATTAAGGTTGGGGTTGTCCTGCCTATGTCAGGGTGGACTCAGCAAAGTAAGCTTTCGCCTCGAGGGCAAAAGTTTAGGTTGTTGGATATCCTCAAATACGAGGGGATATCTGTTCTATGATACCGAGCATCGAAATGTCTTCGTAGCTCGCTTCGCAAAATTTCTAGAAGTAGAATTTTTATCAGAAGGTAGTGATCATAGAAGGTTGAACTTGATGAAGTCCAACCTGAAAACAACGAACCAACGGAGGAACCTGAAGTTCAAGTAGATGAGAGGACCTTCAACACACACACTCCGTAGGTCGAAAGGGTATCTAGACCTCCTGAACGCTTGTATTTGATACAAGAAAAGAGTCTGGATGTCTCTTAGTTGAAGAGACCGATCCTTTCACCTATAGAGAATCGATGTTGGACATCGACTCCGTGAAATGGCAAAAAGTGCCATGAAATCCGAGATAGATTCAATGCATGAAAATCAAGTTTGGGACTTGATTCCGCTTCCCGAAGGAATTGTTCCTATCGGTTGTAAATGGGTTTACAAGAGGAAGCGGGGCCTGACGGTAAGGTTGAAAACTTACAAGGCCCGACTGGTAGCAAAAGGTTACACGCAGCGACCTGGCGTCGACTACGATGAAACTTTTTCGCCGGTGCAATGCTTAAGTCTATCGGATTTTGCTTTCTATAGCTGCGTATCATGACTACGAGATTTGGCAAATGGATGTCAAAACGGCTTTTCTAAATGGGTTTCTTGATGAAGAAATCTATATGGAACAGCCGGAAGGTTTCACATCCAGCCAAACCTCGGGTATGTTTGTAAGCTTAAGAAGTCCATTTATGGACTTAAACAAGCTTCACGAAGTTGGAATCTTCGATTCGACGAGATTATCAGATCGTCTGGTTTTCTTAAGAATTCGGAAGAATCCTGTGTGTATCAGAAGGCCAGTGGGAGCATGGTCGTATTTTTAGTCCTGTATGTTGATGACATCCTAATCATTGGGAATGATTTAGGTATGTTACAAAGCGTTAAAGCGTATATCTGTAAGAATCTCCATGAAGGACCTGGGAGAAGCTTCCTATGTTTTAGGGATAAAACTCTATCGAGATAGACAAAGGAGGCTGATTGGGTTATCCCAATCAACGTACATAGATAAGATCTTGGAACGGTATAGTTTTGGTAACTGTAAGACAGCAAACATACCGTTCAGACATGGGATTCATCTTTCTAAGAAGATGTGTCCACAAACAGAAGATGAGAAGGTTAGAATGTCTAACCAACCTTATGCTTCGTGTTTGGGTTAGCATAATGTATGCCATGTTATGTACGAGGCCTGATATCAGTTTCGCTGTTAGCGTAACTAGTCGATATCAGTCCATCAGGTAGGTAATGACCATTGGATGGCCATTAAAACATATCCTAAAGTATCTTAAAGGTACTAAGGATAAGTTGATAATTATGGAGGAAACGAACTGCAAGTTAACGGGTATACAGACTCCGATTTTCCAATCGGATCCCGATGATAGAAAGTCTACATCTGGATTTGTCTTTACCCTTAACGGAGTGTTGTTTTTGCAGTATGTTGGAAGAGTTCCAAAAGGGATCTACAGCTGATTCCACCACTGAGGCGGAA
Organism: Zanthoxylum bungeanum; assembly: GCA_019454045.1. NCBI lineage: Eukaryota > Viridiplantae > Streptophyta > Magnoliopsida > Sapindales > Rutaceae > Zanthoxylum > Zanthoxylum bungeanum. Next base: position 219,479 of record SKCR01014391.1, read on the forward strand.
TATATTGCAGCTTCTGAAGCCGCAAAAGAGGCTGTGGATAAAGAACTTTATCACAGAATGGGAGTTGTCCCAAGTATCGAGAATGCGATTCCGTTATACTGTGATAATACTGGAGCCATTGCGCAAGCAAGGAACCGAGGGCGCATCAGAAGTCGAAGCATGTGGAACGCAAGTACCACATCATTCGAGAGATCGTGTCGCGAGGGGATATTGTCGTGTGCAAGGTACCGAGTGAAGACAACGTAGCAGACCCGCTGACGAAGGCCATACCTCGAAGTTGTTTGATAAACACGTGGAGTCGATGGGTATTAGATACAATCGATATTGGCACTAGAGCAAGTGGGAGATTTTGTAGGGGTTGGTGCTCAGAGCGCCAATTCCCGGTTGTATTTTGTTAATACTTCTGTAAAACATTATTATTAGTAATAATATATGCAGTTTCTATAATATAATTAATTCTTTTATATGGTAAAGACGTAATGACCTTAGAATGATTAGTCATGGTACAGTTGCAAAAGCGTCGCAACGGACATTGAGTCGTATCATGACGTTGTCATTCTCAGACAGTTCCTGGTCAAGGTTTACACTACTTGGTCAGTATAGTAAACCCGTTGAGACCGGTACATGTCGTATACTGGAATATATGATTCCAATGGTTTCTCAATGAACCATAAGTCTTGGAGACTAGTATAGACGTGTAGGTGTTTATAGTGGATAAACACTGAACGACTCACCGAAGATTCTTAATGGATGGTACACCAGCGTCAATAAGAATCTTTCTGGGTTGAGTAGCACTTGTGATTCTTAGACTTGAGATGCCATTGTGGGCACATGAGACATCTTCTTCTACATTAGATGGCAGTCACGTCACCGATCTATTTAGATCAGACCTCCCTGTTCGTTGGGTGTAGATAGATCCTCAGGGTGTCCTATGTGTATCAAGATAGGATCCGTCAGTTCTGTGTACCAGAGCATAGGTAGTCCATATGATTAGCAATCAGATAAAACCATGGGCCCGTGGTAAGTTTAGAAGCTAGTTCTAAACATTCTTTTTGAGATTGCTAATAGAATAGTCGACTGGATAGTCCGATAGAGATTTGACGTTTACATCTGTATCTCTGGGATTTATCCGGATACCTGTGACGGAGGAATTTACATTTGCCATGACCTCGACCTGTATGGTTTAGCGAGATTATCCGTGATCGTCATAATCTACGGGTGGATAGTTATGGACACGAAATTAGATTTTGTGACGGATATACCTGAACCTAGAGAGTCTCAATAATGAAACATACTCGTTGAGCACTAGAGCAACATAAATAAATAATATTGATTATTTATAAAGTCGTTTAATGGTTAAACGCAAGATACATGCTAAAGAGACTAGATAGTCATTTCCTTAATTATTGTGTATTTACATTTAATACTTGATTAATTTAAATACACATTAATTAATAGTCAAAATGAGTTATTTGACTTATTTCCTAAATGAATATATGTTTTTAATATTTAATGTAAATATTATACATATATTTAATATATTTGTATTTGATTAATTAATTATTTTAATTGTTAAATGATTAAATTAATTAAAATATAAATATCTTATGTTAGGATATTTAAAGTAATGACATTAGTTGCATTTGTTGACCAAAATAAATATCTAATAAAGTGGTTTATAAGATATTTTTGCAAGTTGACCAAATGAACTTGAAATGAAATGAAATTAATTTCCTTGTTTTGTCTTGCAAATTTCGGCCAAGGCTAAATGAAACAAGTATAAATTGATTTCATTTCATGATTACACTTAACCTAATACACTTTATCACAAACAAAATTCCATTGAAGAGAAGGCAAAGAAAGAAAGTGAAGGAAGAAAAGAAAACCCAAAGAAAAGCTTGGATTTTGTAAGTTTCTTAAACTTACTATTAGAGAGGAATTTGTTCCTTATGATTAGGCTACCTCTCATGAGTTTTTAAGTTATTCTTTTTTCTTTATTTCTTGTGGTTTTTGATGATGGAATTTGTTTAGAAGTGTTGAGCATGTATGATGATGGAAGTTTGTAACTAGTGTAGTTGTAATATTCTTTCAAGGTTTTTGAAACCATGTTGCTATTCTAGAGTTGTGACCCACTCTTAAATGACCTAGATTTGATCTTGAGTTGTTTCATTGTGTTGAGACTGGATGGATGGAAGCTGGAAGAATGATGATTGAAGTATTGATTTAATGTAAATGGCCTAATTGCCCAATTTGTGGAAATTGAGAAATTAGGGTTTATAACCTTTTCTAAATTTGGGGATTTTGAGATATGTTGAGCATTTGGGTGTGTATATGATGCATGCAAAGTTTCATGTTGATTGGATTTCATTGGATGAGTTTTGAAGCATGAAATGACCAAATGGTCAACTTGGGCACCATTTGGTGCTCTCGGCTTGAGTGAGAGGAAAAATGGGGAATTTTGTGTTCCTTTGGTGTTTTGATGTTTTGAACATCATAAGTTCATCTTGAAATGATTTAGAATCATTCAAAATTGATTGGATCATTTCGGACTAAAACGGAAAAAAAAATACAACAAGGGTAATTTGGTAATTTCACTTGAATTTGATTCATTTGAAATTTTATTTCATAATTTGATTATTGGGAATATTAAATAAATATGTTTATTTAATTATCCGAGAAAAAGTTTTGAAATCTGAAAATCGGATTTTCACCGCTTCCGCTACGTTACCGGATTAACCCTATCAGACCCCATCATCAATTTGTAGTTTATCCATAGGGAAACCAAAGTATAGTATTATACAACTCACTAGAGAACAATGTATTTGTTGCTCGCCATGCGGTTCCTAAAGGAATACCTATATGCAGTGGTAAGTGGAAAGGGAAAGTAAAACTCGATGAAAATCGGAGTAGTATACTGTTCCAGACACCGATTCCTTAATGGAACACAAACAGTTATCAGGGATGAAACTGTACCAATAATCTTCGAATACACAGAACCGCGAGTCGGAGAGAGTCAGAAAACAACCTGGGAGGTATGGGTTTCTGATCTCACCTCATAAATATGTCAATCTTATTGAGGAATACGAACCGACTTCGTATGAGGAAGTGATACTAGGTATCAACTCCTTTCATGGCAAAGTGCCATGATATCCGAAATGGATTCCATGTATACCAACCAAGTTTGGACACTGGTTGATGTACCAGAAGGCATTGTGCCTATTGGTACAATATAAGTCTTCAAGGAAGACATACATGGATGGCAACATACAAACGTATTAAGCTAGGCTTGTAGCGAAAATGTATCATTATCAATATTTTATCGATTACGATGAAACCTTTTACTTGTTTCCATGGTTAAATCCATTTGGATAATGCTTGCTAAAGCTGCAGGTTTCATTTATGAAATATGGCAGCTGAATGTTAAAATCATTTTCCTTAAACGGAAACCTTTTGGAGGATGTTTACAACATCCTGATGGTTTTGTCGTACTAAAATGAGCAAACAAGGTTTGTAAGTTAAATCGATCCATTTATGGATTGAAGCAAGCATTGCGTTCTTGGAACTGTAGTTTTGATGTAATCATAATTGTATATGATTTAATTCAAAACGAAATGATTCATGTGTATATAAGAGGGTTAGTGAGCGCACTGATAGTGAATGTCCTATATAATGATGATATATCATTTCTTGGAAATGATATTCCCATAATACAATCAGTGAAAGCTTGGCTTTCATGAAAATTCTCCGTAGAATTATTGGGAGAGACAACCTTTATTCGAGGAATAAGGATCTACCGGGATATATCTAAAAGTTGTTGACACTCTCTGAGAACTCGTACATTGAAATAAATGTACGCGACCTGATGTCTTATATACTTTGAGCATATGGAGTCACAATCAGGCCAATCCAAGTGATAGTCACTGGATTGATGTTAAGAACATCCTTAAGTATCTTAGATGAACTAAGGATGTTGTCTTATGCTATGGAGAAGGAGAACTTGAAGTGACTGGGTTCACTGTTGCAAGTTTCCTAACCAATAAAAATGACTATAAGTCATAATAAAGGATACTATATAGTTTGAATAACGGAACAGTGAGCTGAAAATCTTCCAAGCAAGATACTGTTGCCGAATAAACAGCAAAAATGGAATATCGCTGCAACTGAGGTATCAATAGAAGCCATTTGGATCTATAATAATCCTAATTAGATTAGGAGTAGTTCTGTTAGCAGCTGAGCTAGGCTACATCACAGACTAAAGAATTAATGGTCTCATCAACGATCCAAGTATATACTTCAACTATTCATCTGATTCGTTCGGATCATACATCGTGGCGATGTGATGATCGAATAAATCGCATCAGATGATAACTTAGCAAATCCACTGACGAAGGCAGTTTATCAGCAGAAGTTTGAGCGAACCGTACATAGTTCAAGTGTAGGACACTTGAGTGATTGGCTATAGGCCAAGTGGGAGATTGTTGGACAATTATGACCCATAACATCACTATTTGTACATAACATGATGTTGTTGTACAAATTAACTATGTGACAAAGGAAATTGCTCTTTTATCATTTGTAATTAGATTACCGGGATATATAAATGATAAAAGTCCATATGATTAGTTCCGAATTAATAAGATATGAGACAGTATCAATCCATGAAGGTTTAATCATTAAAACATCTCTAGTCGGAGTATTATCGAGATTGGACATCGATAATGCGGAATAGACTAGTATTGCACTTGTGCGTGTTATAGGAGCATAACGACATAGTTCTTATATATTTGGGTATTGGATACTCATGCAAGTGTAATAGGAGGTTGTGTTTACCGATGGTACGGAAACAGCTTCGCTCTGGATAGACCCCTCGGAATTCCATTGGTAGTATAACTATGTGTCTATGGAAGTCCGAATCAGGGTAGGTGTATTTGGTCTTAACCTGAGACTTGCACCGAAAATACTTGCGACAATCAATATACTTTGGTTTTGGTCATCCAGGGCTTTAACCAGTTCTATGTACGAATCGTAGTGTATTGGGTGTGATGTCAAGATTGAAGTATCACTCCAGTCATAGTGGAGATGATGATCACGTAGGATACGGAACTGGTGCTCTTATATGCTGCAGCTATCGGGATATTATGACTAGGTCATGTTTATCCGATTAAAGAGATTAGTTACCAGAGATCCGATATGTGCTTCGTACGGGGCAGACACAATTCCAGCCACATGCCTTGCACGTGACATCCGATACTGGATCGCATTACGCAATACTACGTATACTACGCCTGATATAGATCACATATTCCAGTAAGAATATTTCTGGAGAATTGGGTAGGCACGGTGCTTTGCTAGAAGCCAATCATGTCTTGTAAATCGGTAAAAATGTAGTACTAGGTACGCACGTGTTCGAATACTCTGACGACCAGATTTATTGCCAACATATCAGGGGATCTCATTGGTCGCTTCTCGAAGATTCACCGATGACGTATGACTCGCACTTTATTAATCTGGGATTAATTATAAGAGAGAAAATTAATCTGGGATTAATTGCGGAGTTATTTTATCAGGGATAAAATATTATTTAAAGAGAGAGAACGATTAATTTGAAAATAATCGATAAAATAATATATTCGATATATTATACGAAATTGGATCTCGACGCGGAATTAAAATTAGATTTTAATTCGGGCGAATGAATTAATTTAGAATTAATTCGCTAGCGACACGAATAGTAATTTTGCTAGGCACAATTATTTAATTAAATTTGATTTAATTACGTCGCAACGGAAAATTCATTAATTCAGAATTAACGAACCCGAGCCCGAGAGTGTTTGCGGACGCACTCACATTTCGAATTCAAGTGCGGCCCACAAGTCACATCAAGCGTCAAATCTTTAGTCACTTTGATTGATGTGATGTCTAGTCACTTTGAGTGATGTACAACTAGTCATTTGAGAGTGACTGATGGTAGTGGTTGTAGGCTTTAATGTCTTTGACTTTTGGAAATGGTTTTTGGTATTTGATTTTTGGAAAATCAAAACCATGTACACAACACAAATTCTCTCACTCTCTTTATCACTCACACGGTTTTGGAAACTCATTTTTTCCCTCCTCTCCCTCTCTCGACTTTGAAGCCATTTTCTTCTCCAAAATTCTGCCATGGCCGAATTTTTACAAGAAGGAATGGAAGATTTGTGGAAAATCTATCTAATGCTAGCACATGAAGAGTCATCCAAGGTGATATGGAAACAAACTTATGAGCATGGAATCATCATTCGAAAGCTTGGAGCTTGGAGAATCCATTGAGGTGTTGACCGAATTTGGAGGACAACAAGGAGCAAAAATCGAGAGTTCAATGAGCCAAAAAGTTTTGATGTTCCTCGCATCGCATAATTGATCAATGTAAGTATGATTCCGCCATATTTCATTGTTGTATTAGCACATATTTCTTGCTTGAAATCGATCTTGGGACTTAATAGAAACCCAACACACATAACATGGTGGACTAGCCAGATATTTTTTTATGTTCATTAACGTTCGGCATGACATATAATGTATCTGGTCAGATATTCAAATCATGCTCGATCAGACATGAAATATATGTGGCTAGATATTTGAAAAAGGCTAGCTGGACATAAAATATGGGTCGGATATTCGAAAAAATTTCGGCTGATATAAATCAAGGCTTACACAACGAAGAAAATCCAGATACAGACATAAATAGAAGAAGAAGAAGAAAGTGAGCTTACCGGGTCGATATAAGAGCACACATGGTCTCCCAGAGACATGAGAGTTGGGATGTTTTCCCCGTATTTAAGGTCGTACGCCTCTTGACGGTTGGAGGCGCATTTGAGTGAGGAAACGAATGGTATGAATGGGTCTTCGAGAGCATGATCAGGTGTCGAGAGTCATAAGAATGAAATTATCGGTGGTGGTAGTCGAAAAAAAAAGAGTAAAAATTCACCGAAGATGATTCGGGTGAGAAACGGCTAGACGGAGTTTTTTCTGCTGTTTTGGGTGTGTCGCGGTGAAATGATGAGATCCTGATTTTTTATTTCCCGATGAATGTTCGGTCGGACATGACATGAGAAAAATATCTGGCCGGATGTATCTTGTAAAAGGATGGAATGCATGTGTTTCAGCAGCGAACTTGTGTATTATACACTCGAATGGGGTCAAAGAAGATTTTAAGCCTCATTTGAAGGGATGAATATCTTTTTCAGCCAATCAGACAAACACTCAGTGGATTAGAAACAGTGAGATTGTTCCAGTAGCATAAAGTCAAGGAACCAGTTTGGTAAGCAGAACAATAGAATCTCTAGGAATATAGTACAATTGCAAGAATGAGAAGAGAAATCAGACAACTTCGGGAATGAGGTAGATCCTCATGAATAAGTACACAACAACAAACAACTCCGGGAATAAAGTACAACCTCGGTAATGATGATAGAAATACGACAAGTCCGAGAATGGAGTAGAGCCTCAGGAATAAGGACACAACAACAAACGGCTTTGGGAATGGGGTGTAGACTTTGGGAATGCGGATGAAGCATCACAAATAACTCGGGAATGGAGTAGAACCTCGAGAATGAGGAATAAACAACAAATGGCTTCAGGAATGGGATGTAGACTTTAGGAATGAGGTTGAAGCATCATAGATAATTCTATGAATGTAGTATAGCCTCAAGAATGAGGACAAATAGCTGATGGCTCTGGGAATGGAGTGCAGACTTCGGGAATGAGGTCGAAGCGTCACAAGCAACTCTGAAAATGGAGTAGACCCTCAAGAATCAGGATAAAACAGCAAGTGGCACAATGAATGAGGTGCAGACCTCGGGAATAGGGTCGAAGTAACACATATAACTCTGGGAATAGAATAGAGCATCGGGAATAGGGACAAGAGATCGAAGCATCTCACAGCCTATATTGAAGCATCTCACAACCGTTTGAAGCATCGAGGGACCTGAAGGTCCATCAACTCTCACAAAGTTGTATATCGGGATCAAAGAATCTCATATCCAGAATCAAATCATCTCACAATCGATAGAAACATCAGAAGACATGTGGGTCCATCCACTCTCACAAAGCCATATATATAAATATACAATTCCCAGAAAATAGACATGACCGGATACAAACTATACCTAAGTGACTTGCAATTTAATATCTAACATCCAAAATGCCATATTTATCCAAAAAAAGATTCAGCTTCATGAAAAGATCGATGAAACCTTGTAAAAACAAATAAGGAAACTGGTGGGGTAAGTCTTGGAAAGACTCAGTAAGTAAATATGAAAATTGAAATAAATAATATCTCATCATGTATATAAAAATAAAACAAAACATGTTAAAATAAAATTTCAAAAACAAAGTCCATAACCTTTTTCCTTAGTTAACATAACCAAATTCGGACCAAAACCAAGTCAAAAACAATTCTTTCTAGGACGAATAGTAATTTCAGGACTGGTTTCGCATTTTGACATTTGGTATTATTTTAACCACTCCTTTTAACACAAAAATTATCCCCTAATATAAATACTCAACAATATTCATCATCTTCTCATTTCTCATAAAAAACGTTATGAAGCCATCTTTGTACGCCATTCCCTTGTTCATTTTGTTTCCATTTTCACATGCCATATTTGATGATTTCAAGTATATTTTCAAGTATGGTAATCTTCTATTCTTATTTCCCTCTCTTATTTTCAGATTTTATGCATGATTTTCTTTTCCCCAATTCGAAGTGAATGAACCTTAGAATTCATACTTGTGTATTTAGATTTTATTGAGTTGTTAGCATGTATTTTCATGCATGTCATGACAATGTGACACACGGATAAGCCTTATTCTTGTGATTTACTCAATTTTCCTCCAAATTGAGGGGGGGGCTTGGCCGAAATTAGGGGTGAGGTTTTTTTTTTTTTTTGAGGATGAATCATTATGGTTCATGTACTAGATGATGTTATGATATGAGTTTGGTTTGTTTTGAGTTGAAAACTCAAAGATTGTAAAAATTAAGGGTGTGGCCGGATTATATAGGCTATGAAGGGGGGTTGATTTTTCTTTATTTTGATGATTATATGTTATTATTCATGCTTAGAATGGTGTTATAACATGAGTTTAAATGGATTTAAGTTGGAAACTCATTAAGTTGTTAAAATGGTGGGTTGGTCGATTATGTGAGGCTTGTAGGAAGGCTTCAGTTTTTTATTTTGGTTATGGAATTATGTTCATGAGTATGTTGTGATAAGAATATTGCTTGATGTGTTTGGTAAGATGTTGATTATACATGGAGCTTGGGCTGAATGACATGTTAGTGATGGCTTACTGTTGGCTTGTGAGGTGTGTGAGACATGATGATAAGCATGAAAAATATGTTTTGTGATAAGGATGCACATGTTTGTGTGACCGAATGGTGTATGGCCATGAGTGGATAAAATGGTTGATAGATATGTTAGGCTTTTCAAGTAACTAAATAGGTTAAGTCAAAATGTCTTCTTTAAGCACGTCATGAGCATATCATGTCATGAGCACTTCACGTCACGACATGAATATATCACGTCATGTGCATTAGCAGTTTAGTCAAGTTAAGTAGCATGTTAGAATAGCCTCGGGTGTTAAGTAAACACCTTGAGTTATCACGTTACCCATGTCAGCACGTATCCAGTATTTATATGCATTCACGATATTTATGATCATGTTTAGTTTTTTTGTTCGAGTACGCTAACCAAACTTGAATATTGGTTGTATTAGATTCTTCATGTTCAGTTACATGTTTATGTTATACATTTTCAGAAAATGATTTTATAAAATTCAGATCATGATTTAGAAAATGGTTTGTAAGTATATGCATATATCTTCACACCACCAGGTTAGTGTTATCCCATCACGTTTAGCATCCTGGGTTTGCTTGTCTTGGGGTACTTATCACCCCCACAGGCTCATGTTCACGTTCCCCTACCTAAGCGGTGCTAGGTCCTGCTAGGTAGGTTCCATGCCCCCATGTTACTATACTTTTGTGGTTTTCCTTATTTTCATATCATGTTCGAGAGTACGCGGGGGCGACGGCCCAATCCCAGTGCGTATGGCGATATATGGGAGACGTCTCAATCCCTATCGTTGCACATATATATTTCACTTCATAGATATAATTTTATTGACATATGCATGGATTTCAGATCATGATTGTATTTTTATGAATAAGTTATATGTTTTCAACACATGACTACGTTTTCAGTTCATGTATAGATTTTTAGATTAATTTTCATATTTACATGTTTAATTACATGTTACGATCCATACATCCATATCATGTTTTATTACAATTTCAGCCATGCATGTCATGTTTCTAGATATTCATGCCTAGTCCATGTAGTTGCAGAATCAGGTCATGTAGATTCAGATTATATTAGTGTATTTCCATGCCATGTTAATTTCATGTAGATGTATTTTTATGTAATGATTATAAGTGTAGTTCATGTTATCAATTCATCCATGTCATAAGATTTTAGCTTATGTTTTCATATCATTCAAGTCATGTCTATGTCTTTCATGCGTTAAACACATTAGCTTTCAATTATGTTTTTCATTATTTATGTTATGCTTTCATGATTCATACACATAATAGGTTAGATCTAAGCCACCACGGTTTTGTGATGGTTTTACCATAGGTTTAGGGGTTTGGTATTTACATCAGTCTCAGGTAAATGATCTATTTCAGTATAAGTCCCTAAGTTTATGCATTCAATATATGTCCATAGGTCGCAATTCAGTTACCTCTTGTTTTCAAATCATGCAGTTAGCATGTACATCCCCATGTTAGAAGTACTGGTTAGGATTTTCATTCGGACGCCACCCATATCTTACCTATTCTAATAAAGGTAATGAGACTCGTAAGAGATTGTATGTATGAACCAGTATGTGCGTCAGTCTATGCCTTCCATGTTCTTAGTGTATGTGTAATTTCCCTTTACGTAATCATGTTGTTAATTCATGTATATGTGTTACATATTGCAAGCTATGTTCATTTCTATGCATACATTTTAAGCCATGTTTTATGTTTTATCCTTTTGTAGTCACGCATGTCTTGTTCTCAGTACATGTACGCATATCATGTTTATCAAGTCATGTTGTCAATTAGGTTAGGTAGCTTTCAACTCATGCATTTTCAATTCAGGTAATCAGGTTTAGTCCATGTAGTTTCAGGACAATGATATTTTGGTTCAAATCAGGATAATATGTTACTAGGCAGTAGTTCATGACAGCACTCTAGGTTCTGTCAGAAATCATGTCATGCAGTCCATGTTTGTTTCAAATTATGTCCATGTATTTTCCAAGTCAAGTTTAAGTTAGCAGTTCACATTGTCATTTCCAATTTTCAAGTATTTGTTCAGTCACGTCAGCGTGATCGTAGTTTCACATCACGTCTCAGTTTTCAGAATTCATGTCATGATTCAGTTGTCAGTAAAGCTTTAGTTCCAATTTCTCATGCCATGTTCTCAATTTTTTCTAGCCATGTTCATTGTTTCTCAATTCTTTTGTTATATGTATATTCATGACCTTTCAGTTTTAGCTTTCAGTTATTCATATTTCTTTTTTTTTGCCCTCTGGTATTCACTGACCAAGTTTTTAAAATACCTGACCCACCTCATTCTCCAGTTGTTTTGCAGGTTACAGGCGTAGGAAACGCTTTCTCTTGCACAGCGGAAATGCCTTAGGCTCCGAGATCGACCTTGAAAATTTTTTATGCCCTCTCCCTTTTTTTCCGGATCTGACCTGCCCCTGGTCTAATGTTGTGCTTCTGTTTTTAATAATATTTCAGCCACAGACAGTCCCCATGCATAGGGTAAACCAAGCTCTTTTGCGTTTAAGCCTCATTTCGTGACGCATGGTGATTTACATAGCAACACTCAATGTCACAACTTCATGTATTGATTTTCTTCATGAGTGTTTCACGACGTGAAAGAGTGTGCATCGCGACACGATAGTGCCATTGTCGTGACGCGCAGAGCCTGAAAGTTTCTGCCTGATTTTTGTTCTTTGTCGCGACGATGTGTGGGAGTCACGATGCGCTGGCTTGTTCCAGAAAGTTTGTGTGATGTCTTGAGTGCTTTCTTAGTGCTATATCCAAGCTCCAAACACAAAACCTGCCATGTTTATAGAGAAAAGAAAGAAGAAAAAAGTTTGTCCCAACTCTGAATGATCTTCCGAGATATGTTTCGTTACCAACAAAAAGAAGTATGGGCTTCACTCAAAATCCCAAATCCCTAAACTCTTTAGAGATTCAAAAAATATTTTGAAACCAACTCCCTAAACACTTTAGAGATTTAGTAAAGATTTGTCACATCAGAATTTTTCTTTTCTCTTTTCTTCTTCTTCTTTTTCTTTCAACACTTAAGAGAAAACAAAAACAATGGTGATTAGGTTTTTCAAGAATGAAAAATCCATCTCACAAGAAAAAAACTCAATTTTTTCTTTTTTTACTTAGGGTTAATGTTAAACAAAAAACCTAAGCATATCTATCTTAGAAATTAAGACACCCCTATTTTCACACCTAATATTTACAACAATTAACTTATTAATCGTCACCATAATGACAATTAAATATAATGTTCAAAAGGTTTTAAAAAAATAATGAAATGTTGAATTTTTACAAATCATATTTGAAAATTTCACCATTATAATTAATGATATATCAAATAATTTAATATATATATATATATGTTAAATTAAATGATTATCTTATAATCATTTATTTAATAAAAACCTTACATTAAATATTGTTGAGGCAGTTGTGGAACCCCTAGGATCTGATCGGTGTCCCGCGCAGGGGAATTGGCTCTAACCCATAGATATTAAGCATTCGTGTAATTTTAAATTATTTAATCAAATACAATATTCCATTACAAGTGTATAGGAAAAAACCGGGACTGAATCGGAGTCCGAAAGCTCCAAAACGAAGCAAAACAAAATTGCCGCGACTGTAGCGCCAGTCAGCAACTTTATTTTATTATTTATATTACAAATGCTTAACAAAGCTTCAGCTCTCTGGAAAATTTCCAAAGAGCTGAAGCAATTAGGGTCTATTATCCTAATAGCTTCCGGTCTTCCCTAAACACTTTAAAAACACCCAAAATTAATTTTTAATTTCAAAACCAACATCAACACATGTTATAGAATAAAAATCAAGTTTTTCAAAATATCAAATATTTTTACAAAAACATAAATTTATTCTAAATACGCACTTGCATAAATTTTGAATCCAATACACAAACCAAATTACAATCCCAATAAGAAATGTCTCGTGAACAATTCTAGGTCACCCAAAGATGGTCAAGTGATTCTAGAATGGTAGTCATAGCCCTAAGCTTTAATCTATAGTTCCAAACTCTTATTAATTGTTCCATGTCCAACATGAACATCTTTAACCTAATTCATAAGCATGTTGTGTTTTCACTTCTAAAGTATCTTAACAAAATTGATTAGCCTTATTTCAACATTAAGCTATGTGATCATGCATCTAATACACAAATGAATATAGCTTAGGAGAAGATCAAATATTACCTAGTAATCTTGATGCAAGATCTAATCTACTTCTCCTTTGTTGAAATTGTTGGAGAACCTCCAAGGTGTGCAAGTTTGACTCCAATATCCAATCTTGTTTCCAATGCTACCAAGCTTCACTTCAAGATCCATTCTTGATTTCTCCTAAATGAAATGTTGTAGAGATCTCGCAAGCTTCACTAAACACTTCTCTAACTTAGGCTAATCTATCTAAGAATTTGTTTGTATTTGTAGTTGTAATTAAAACTTTCCTAAAGCTTGCTATTTATAGCAAAACTTAGGTAATTTTTAATTAATAAAAGTTGTAATCAACTTTTAAGTGGGTTAATCTAATTTGTCCAAATATGTATAATTAGGTTGACTAATCTCCATTGTCTCCCACTTTAATTTAATCCAATTAAATCAAGCCAAGGATTAGGAAATGAATTAGTTAAATATAATATCCTCAAATTATGATTTTACAATTAAGCTATTGTGTAATTATTGAATTAATCCAATTAGGTCAAAGTAAATAATCAATGTTATCCAATAACACTTGATTATCTTAGTTGATAATTATAATATCGAATATTATATTTTATCAAAATTAATCGGCTACCCAAGTGCTCAACGAGTACACTTCATATTAGGACTCTCTAAGTTCAAACATGTTCGTCATATAAGCCTAGTTAATATGTACAAAATTTGGCCACCTTCGAATTCTCAAAGAACACGAACGACCTTTCTGAACTATACAAGTCGAGGTCATCACATATGTTTAACAATCCCTCTGTCGTAGGCTATCCGAGTTGTTATTAGGAAATATAGAATATACCGTCAAGTTTCCAAGGCGCACATCTCATGTCGACATGTCCACGATTCTTTACAACTGATGTGATCCACCTTAGGTGATCGGCTTTAGCCAAAGTCTTTAAGAATCATGACTTAACTCACATGGATACCTAAACCTCTTATGGTACACATACGAGCCGATAGATCCTATCTTGCTTCGCACTTGATTACTGGGTGCATCGGGCCACACCCAATGAACATCTAGAGGCCAGACCATGAAAGGTTTATGATATACATGGCATCAAAGTGTGGAGGATCTCACACAAAATCAATGTTATCCTATAGTCAAAGGATTACATATGCTACTTGACTCAAGGAGAATCATATTGACGGTGGTGTGTACTTCCAACTATTAGGAATCACATATGAGTCTTTCAGTATTCGCTTAAACAAATACCCACATGTCTATAGGAGTTTCCAAAACTCATGGTACATCGGGTTAAACCATTGGAACTTCAATTTCAATATACGACATGTGCTAGTCTTCTAGGTTATAGGAATTCGATTGTACTTCAAAACCAACGACTAGGAATATTAACTTTAAGAATAGTTTATACCCACTGTCAAAACTATTCTAAGGTCAATGTCATTCTTAGCATATCAATACATCAATCTAATATGCGTAATGAAAATACCATCAATAAGGTATGAAATGAAAAATATAGTTATTTTATTAATAAATAATAAAATGTACAATTCAGATTGGCACTCCAAGCACCAACTTCATCAAACTCTCATTTTCTTAGTGCCAATCTGGATGGTACTGCAGTCTCATCTCATCCACATGTTTATCGAATAACTTATGAGGTAAAGCCTTTGTAAGCGGGTCCGCTATGTTGTCTTGTCCTTGAACCTTTAAGACCACTATGTCTTTTCATTCAATTATCTCTCTAATCACGCGATATTTCATTTCCACTTGTTTAGACTTGGAATGCACCGCCCTCGGCTCATTAGCCTGCGCGATGGCTCCATTATTATCACAGTACAATGGGATCGAATCCACAATACTAGGCACAACGCTAAGTTCTGTGATAAAATTTCTAATCCAAACAGCTTATTTAGCAGCTTTTAAAGCCGCTATAAATTCCGCTTGAGTGGTGGAATCAGCTGTTGAGCCTTGCTTTGAACATCGCCAACTAACAGCACCACCGTTAAGGGTAAATATGTATCCTGATGTAGATTTTCTATCATATGGATCTCCCTGGAAGTCGAAGTCTGTATAACCCTTAACTTGTAGCTCATTTTCTCCATATATCAGAAACTTATCCTTGGTGTCTTTAAGATATCTTTAAGATACTTTAGGATATGTTTCACGATTGTCCAATGATCATTACCTGGATCAGATTGATATCGGCAGGTCACACTAACACCGAAACTAATGCCAGATCTAGTACATAACATAACATACATTATGCTTCCAATACAAGAAGCATATGGCAAGTTAGACATCCTAACTATCTCTTCTTTAGTTTGAGGTGTCATTTTCTTCTAAAGATGTATGCCGTATCGAAAATGTACATTTGATGCCTTGCAGACGTCGATTGTGACAACCCTATAAGCTTCCTAACTCTATCTCGGAAGAGCCTTATGATAAGCGGTAAATATATAAATATTTATCGTCCCTTTTATTTAATATTTTGTATAGTTTCTTGAATATTGTGAATATTTTGATTTGTTTTGTGTTATTTTGTAGATAAATAAAATAACATGACTCTCTGGAAGCAATTCGGGACTAAAACATCGAAAAACGAACAAAAATAACAAAAATGTAAATTTCCTGCTAAAATGCGTCGTTTGCTAAAATGTGATGTTGCTAAAATGCGCCACCTACTATCATGCACCGCTAACGTGCGCCGTACACGTGTCAAAATCAGAGAAACTTGCTATCATGTGCCCATGCTAACATGCACCTGACACGTGTCAACATCACAGCAGTCTTGTTAACGTGCGCCAGACACGTGTCATCATCCCATGTTGTGACATTTACTGTGCATGAGTCACGACGCCAAACACCTACTAATCGCGACGCCAAAGAAATAATTCAACTACAGACTCAACCACTACCACGTGTCACGATCTCGTCGAATCAACGGCACATCGCGAAGCATAAGGTGGTTTACGTCGCAACGCACGGGGCAGAAATTTGGCTATAAATAGAAGTTGAAATCAGAAGGAAAATCCATACCTTCTTCTGGGGAATTCCTTAAGAATACTAAAAAGATTGTATCTTGTTTGTTTATTTACAGCTTTCTGTATTTAATTTTATTTATTTTACGCAATAGTATTTTCTTTATTTTACTTTTCAGTCTTTATTTTTATTGTTCAGTATGAGGAGGTAACTCCCCTCTGCTGGGGTGAAAGGTTAAGCTTTTATTACTAATATTTAGATTAATCTCCCTTAATTATAATATATAAACTAATTTAAAACCTGACTTAATGGGATACAGCCTTTATGATCGGTTGGATTTAATTAAATTGATTTTAACCTGACTAAATTGGATACCGCCTTTATGATCGGTTGGAATTAATCATAAATCTGACTTAATCAGGATACCGCCTTTATGGTCGGTTGGTAATGTCATGCAAAGTTTATATATTATAATAAGGGAGATATCTTAATAATAGTAATAAAAGTGGATCCTCTAACCCCCAACATTTTATTTATTGTTTATTTACCTTTTTACTTTCAAACTTTTATTTTATATCATTTACTTTATTTATGTTTTTACAAGACCTAGATATGTGTTGTAACTAAATCTGTTATCTGGGGTTGTGATGAATTCCAATATCACCGGTTTATAAGGGGTTATTTTACAGTGTGGGTAATATAAAGGTTTATTTATTGAGCCTTAAGCTTAATGCTTCTTGTTAACTGGCCATTAATAAGATTGATTTGGTAAACTTAAAATGAACTTGGAAAATAGATTTTAGGTTTCAGCTTTAGACTCAATAGCTCATGATCTCCCTTAGGGATACATAACCCTTAATAGATTTCTTTACAGGATAGGAATATATCTGTCGGGCAAGGGTAACCATAATTGGAACTTAAACTTAATGAATTCAGATAACTTGGTTGACATAGGAATTTGATTAATTGGGTTATATTGGGTATTTGCATCTGACCATCGGAAGAGGCTTTTGCATAAATTCGTGTTCCAGGTTAATAAACTAATATATTGCACAAAAATGAGATAACCACTTCATCATTAAAAGATATTGGAATGATTCAAAACCCTGGATAGTTTAATAATATAATATTTTCATTTAATTTACTTTCGTGCTATTTTTACTTATTAAAATCACCATCCAATCAAACAATCAATCCATTAGATACTCGTAAATATTTGGCTTCATAAATTAATAGCTTAGGTATTAAGTCCTCATGGGATTGATACATTTTTTACTACTTGAACGATACGTACGCTTGCATTATACGTGTGTGATCACACCGATCAAGTTTTTGGCGTCATTACCAGAGACTTATTTATCTTTCACTATTAGTTTTGAGGTTAGATACATTTACTTGTTTCTAATTTCTTTTTACTTATTATTACTGTTTTCTTGTGTTTCGGGTTCTCAGACACTACATGAGAAGAACAATAAGCTTTGAAATCCGACCGCTTGACCAGAAATTGAAAGAACAATCAGACAATTGAGAAGGGAAAGGCGAGAAGGCCAAGAAGCACTGATCAACATGGAACCTGAACCTTTGGAGGTTTCACCACCAATTCCCATTCGAGACAGAACTATTTCGGTGGTTGACGGCTTCATTTCTTGTATTGTACTTCCTCTCTTACCAACAAATGCGTGTGACATCAAAACATGCATCTAGATGATACAGCAATCAGTTCAGTTTGGAGGGAATACAACTGAAGATCCTAATGCCCACATCAGGAACTTCCTGGAAGTTTGTGAGACTTTCAATTACAATCGAGCAGCTGAATGAGCAATGAGACTGCATGTTTTTCCATATTCCTTGAAAGATAGAGCTAAAGCTTGGTTACATTCACTACCAGCAGGTTCCATCACAACTTGGAACACTCTAGCCATAAAATTACTTGCAAAGTACTTTCCACCAGCCTGAACTGTAAAGCTGAGGAATGACATTACATCCTTTGTGCAACATGACTCATAATCCCTCTGCGAAGCTTGGGAAAGATACAAGGATTTACTCAGAAAATTTCCTCACCATGAGATTGTAAAGTGGCTACAAGTCCAAACTTTCTACAATGGACTTTCTGGACTGTGAGAACCACAATTGATGTTGTTGTTGGAGGTGCTTTAATGGAAAAATGAGAAGATCAGGTCTGAGACCTAATTGAAGAAATGGCCAACAATAATTCTTTGTGGCCAACAGAAATGAGTATGATTCAATGAATTGCAGGAATTTATGAAGTTGGAACCAACACAGCAATGAATGCCAAGCTGGATCAAATATGCAAATTCATGGAAACTCTTAGCATGCAAAGCAATATTGGATCCGTAAGTTCACCATATGGAGGAACACCATACACAAACCAATATGATGAGACGGTGAATTATGTCAACAATTTCAACAGATAGGGGAACAATTCATATTCCAACACCTACAACCCATGGTGGAGGAATCATCCCAATTTCACATAGAGCAACAATTCAGGGCAAAAGAACAATCCACCACCTGGATTCCAACAATAAAATAAAGGCCAGAAGTATGAGAAACAACCGGATATAAGAGAATGGATTGCAGAGATGTTCAAAAAGTAACAAGAAACATACGATGCTATATTTCAAAGCCAATCAGCTTCTATAAAGGCACTGAAAAATCAAATAGGAAAACTGGACAATGCTCAGAGTTACAGACCGCCAGGTAACCTTCCTAACAACACAGAACCAAATCCAAGGAATCGAGGGAATGAGAAATGTCAAGCCATTACTTTGAAAAATGGTACTGAAATCAACAAAGATATTGGAATCAAGGCATCCATTGAGGAAGTTCCAAAAGAAACAGAACCACAGATAGAGGAAAATAGGCAAAAGAAAATGATCAAGAAATATTCACTCCACCTCCATCTTTTCCACAGCGTCTCCAGAAAAACAAACTGGACAAGCAGTTTGCTCGATTCTTGGAGGTCTTCAAAAAGTTGCATATCAACATTCTATTTGCAGAATCATTAGAAAAAATGCCCAGCTATGTCAAATTCATAAAAGATATTTTGTCACAAAAGTGGAAATTTGGAGATTACGAGATAGTAGCATTGACAGAAGAATGCAGCGCCATCATTCAGAAGAAACTTCCCCCAAAGTTGAAAGATCCTAGCATTTTCACCGTCCCATGCACCATAGGAGAACATTAAGTCGGTAAAGCTTTGTGTGATTTAGGTGCTAGTGTTAATTTGATGCCTTTTTCGATTTACAGGAAACTACAGATTGGAGAAGCAATGCCCACCTCAGTCTCTCTGCAACTTACTGATAGAACACTCACATTTCTGAGAGGTGTAGTTGAAGATGTGCTGGTCAAAGTCGAGAAGCTCATTCTCATAGCAGATTTCATTATCATTGACATGGAATAAGACAAAAATATACCTATCATCCTCGGGAGACCATTCTTGGCTACATGTCGAACTGTTATTGATATACAAAAAGGAGAACTAACCATGAGAGTACAGGACCAAGAAGTTACCTTTAATTTTTTCAAAGCCATGAAATTCCTTAGTGATGAAAATGAGAAGGAATGTTTCAGAATTGATGTTGTAGATAGTATCATCCAGGATACTGATGCAATGCAACTTCCCACGGATAAACTTGAAGCTTGCATCACCAACATGACTGACAGCGAGTTAGGTGATGAAATTCTGGAATGTATCAACTATCTTGACAGACCCTTTCGCTTCAAATCGACACCACATGTGGAAAGTTATGATCTACCAAAAAAGGAGCAAATCAAGCCTTCAATTAAAGAACCACAACAGCTGAAGTTAAAGCTACTTATGAGCCATCTCAGGTATGCATTCTTAGGAAACTCTTCTGATTTACCTATGATTATTTCTTCATTGCTAACATTGGAACAGAAAGATAAGTTGCTGAGAATGTTACGATAACACAAGAAAGCCATTGGCTGGACTATAGCAGACATTCGAGGCATTAGTCCATCATTTTGTATGCACAAAATTCTGATAAACGACAAGTACAAAGCCACAGTGGAGCATCAAAAAAAACTAAATCCAATCATGAAGGAGGTTTTGAAGAAAGAAATTATCAAATGGTTGGATGCCATAATCATCTACCTCATCTCTGACAGCACGTGGGTAAGTCCTATGTAATGTGTGCCAAAGAAAAGAGGAATTACTGTAGTCACAAATGAAAAGAACGAGCTGATTCCAACAAGAACGGTGACTGGATGTAGAGTATGCATGGACTACAGGAAGCTGAAAAAAGCAATAAGGAAAGATCATTTCCCGTTACCATTCATTGATCAGATGTTAAACAGATTGGCGGGACATGAATTTTATTGTTTTCTGGATGGATACTCGGGGTACAATTAGATTGCCATCGCCCCAGAAGATCAGGAGAAAACCACTTTTACATATCCGTATGGTACTTTTTCTTTCCGTGTGATTCAATTTGGACTAGATAATGCTCCTACCAAATTTCAACGCTGCATGATGGCCATCTTCTCAGATATGTTGGAACAAAGTATGGAAGTTTTCATGGATGATTTTTCTGTGTTTGGAGACTCGTTTGACTACTACTTGCAAAATCTGGAAAATGTGTTACAAAGGTGCGAATATACCAACCTGGTACTCAACTGGGAGAAATGCCATTTTATTGTACATGAAGGCATCGTCTTAGGACATTGGATCTCACAAAAGGGAATCGAGGTAGATAAACCAAAGATTGAGAGAATTAAAAAAATACCTCCACCAACAACTGTCAAAGGAATTCGGAGTTTTCTCGGACATGCAGGCTTTTCCAGGAGATTTATCAAAGACTTCTCCAAGATTGCTAAACCTCTATGCAATCTGCTAGAGAAAGATGTGTCTTTCAACTTCACCAAGGAATGCCACGAAGCTTTTGAGATCTTGAAACAGAAGCTGGTCTATGCCCCCATCATAGTAGCACAAGATTGGACCATTCCATTTGAGGTGATGTGCGATGCTAGTGATTTTATTGTAGGTGCATTTTTGGGACAACGCAAAGCAAAAATTTTCCATACCATTTACTACGCCATCAGAACTTCAACTCAACTACACAACCACTGAAAATGAGTTGCTTGCAGTTGTGTTTACTTTTGATAAATTATGCTCCTATCTATTGGGTCCCAAAGTGGTGGTATACACAGATCATTCAGCAATCAAATATCTGATCGCGAAGAAAGATGCTAAGCCCAGATTGATCCGTTGGGTGCTTCTGCTGCAAGTATTTGACGTGGAAATCAGAGACAGGAAAAGGACAGAAAACCAAATGGCAGATCATTTATCGAGGCTTGAGAATGGAGAAACAGCTGGCAATGAATAATCAATCAAAGAAAATTTTCCAGATAAACAGTTGTTTGCCATGAAACAATAAGATGTCCCTTGGTATGTTGACTATGTAAACTACATAGTATCAGGAAAATTGCCGTTGGAATGGACACATCAGCAACGAAAGAAGTTTTTCAAAGAAGTCAAGCACTATGTCTGGGATGAGCCATACTTGTTCAAACGATGTGCTGATCAAATACTGAGACGTTGTGTTCCACATGAGGAGATCAATAGTATTCTGTAGCATTTTCATTCATCACCATATGGTGGACACTTCAGCGAAAATAAAACTGCAGCCAAAGTCCTACAATCAAGTTTGTTCTGGCGCACTCTTTTTAAAGATGCTTACTTATTTGCTCTTCAATGTGGCATGTGCCAGAGAACGGGAAATATTTCGAGGAGAAATGAAGGACCTCTGTAAAATATTCTGGAAGTGGAGATATTTGATGTATGGGGGATTTATTTTATGGGACCCTTTGTTCCATCATTCGGAAATCTATACATACTAGTTGTAGTATACTACATCTCCAAATGGGTTGAAGCAATTGCACTACCATCAAATGATTCAAAAGTAGTGACAAAATTCCTTAAAAATAATATTTTCACTCGCTTCGGAACACTTCGGGCAATTATCAGTGAATGTGGCACACACTTCTACAACAGATACTTTGATGCACTCATATCCAAATACGGAGTTACTCATTAAGTTGCCAATGCCTACCATCCACAGTCAAATGGACAGGTTGAAGTTTCAAACAGGGAGATCAAAAGAATCATGGAGAGAACCGTTGGATCAACAAGGAATGACTGGTCTGAAAAACTGGATGACGCATTATGGGCCTACCGGACAGCTTACAAGACACCCATCAGTATGTACCCATATTGATTGGTGTTTGGAAAAGCGTGTCATATGCCAGTAGAGCTTGAACATAAAGTGTATTGGGCACTGAGGAAGTTAAATCTTGATCTATAAGTAGCAGGAGAAAAATGGTACCACCAACTCAACGAATTGGAGGAATTTCGCCTACATGCTTATGAGAATGTCAAACTGTACAAAGAAAAGATGAAGAAATGGCATGATAAAAAATAGTGCACAGACAACTTGATCTAGGGCAGCAGGTGTTGTTATACGATTCACGGTTGAAACTTTTCCCTAGAAAGCTGAAATCAAAGTGGTCAGGTCAATTTCTGATTACTCAGGTGTTACCCTACAAAGTTGTTGAGATATACAACCCCAAATCCAATAATACATTCAGAGTAAACAACCAGCGTGTCAAGCACTAATGGGGAGAATCATTTGAACGACAAAAAGAAAGTGTCACACTCTCAGATCCAGCCTAACATCCGGACAGTCATGTCTAGCTGACGACGTTAAACTTAACGCTAGCTGAGAGGCAACCCATACAATTTGTGTATATATTGAAATTTGGTGTGTTTTATTTTTTTGTGTTTAATTTTTGTAGGTAAAGTCACATTTCAGGATGGAAGTCACATTTCAGGATGGAAGAAGTTCTCTCAAATCTTCACAAGTAATTTCCTTCTCTCCCTCAAAACTCTCTGATGAAAGTCTACAAAGCTCACTTGAAACGAATGAGACTTCTAATGATCAAAGGTATTCCTACTGACATTCATTGGATTATTGAAGCATGGGTCCGATTGGCAGGTGAGTCATCTGACTCTTTTGTGTCATATTTGTCTGGTTTAGGAAGAAGCACCTATGCTAAAAATAGAAGAGCTAAAAGAATGGGTGTTTGATATAAATGTGCAAGCATGACATGCAATACTCGTTGTCGTTCTTTAGGAATGGTGTCTGATAACCGTGAAGATAAAATTAAATTCATTAGTGATGGCTTGAGTAAGGAGTCTTTGGATGATATATCATTAACTCCTGAGAATCATTCTAGTGGATATGTGCATCACGCAATTCGCATGTTACATACACAATTCCGAAAAGAAAAACAACATTTAAGTCTCAGGAATCTGACTTTAAAAAACCATGTTTGCCAATTTATAAGAAAATTGGATGGGAAGCTTTCCCTAACATATAGACGTCATTCAAGTCGTTACTTCTTGTAAATATTATTTTTTATCTAATAATTGTAATTTGTTTTGTTATTTTCTTTTATTTTCTCTGACGGGATCCAGAATTTTTGACTTTCACGATATATTTTATTATTTAGCTAATAATTTTTATTTGGCAGATACTAGTGCTATTATTACTCGCCCTTTTTCAAGTTCTATAAATTCAACTCATCATTGCACTCTTGAAGGCATCCAGACTTGAAAAATAAATGGAAGCAACTTCAAGAAGACGGGTTGTAAACATTTATGTGTTTTACTGTACAAGTGTTGGTTCTAAACCCGAGTACATTGAGGCATCACAGGAATTGGGTAGAGTCATAGCTGAAAGGAATATGCACTTAGTATATGGCGGTGGCAATCTTGGACTAATGGGGATCGTTTCAAGGGCTGTACAGGAAGGAGTTAGTCAAGTTTTGAGAATCATCCCAAAACCTTTGACAGAGGCGAATCTTATAGGACCATCAAACGGAGAAGAACTTATCGTGCCATGTATGTCCGAGCGACTTGTGGAAATGATTAACCGTGCTGATGTTTTATTGCTTTGCCAGGTGGCTTAGGCACAATTAAGGAAATTTTTACAGTGCTATCTTGGGAAAATTGAACATACACCAGAAACTGATTGGACTGTTTAATGTTGATGGATTTATGATTTTTTTTTGTTTCTTGATGATGCCCGGAGAAATGGTTTCGTGTCAAAACCTGTAAAAGAAATCATTTTCACTGCCAGAACTGCCCATGATTTAATTGACCAACTCTTAGCCTTTGAACCACAAATTGACACTATCATTTCCAAGATTAATTGGTCTGATAATGATCGTGGTAAAAAACGTCGGATAAATCTGGATATTAACCTTTAATTTTCATTTTAGATGTAGAATTTCAGCTAACCAGGTAATGTTTTCTAGACTCTTCTTCTACTTTTTAAGACATTGGGGACAATGTATCATTTAGATTTTGGGGAGGGGAATATTTGACTAGTATCTTATTTTTATTGTGTTGTTTTTATTTGATTTTTAGTCCAAAATTTTCAAAAAAAAATCAAAAAATTTAAAAAATTAAGAAAAAAATAAAAAAATATATATATATTTTGTGTTTTTGTGTTCTTAACTTCACTAATCTGGTGAAATTGGTGTGAGTTAGCTGTGTAAGGAATTTCCACTCCTGAGACGTATCTCAATCTATTTCGTAACAAGTTAATTTTTGTTTATTTCCTTTTGAATTATTTAATTTGTGAATTCTCCATAATATTGACTTAAATTGGATCTTCATATGCTCAGTTGACAGGTATTATCAAAATATATGGTAACGTATGACCATGAGTTGTAAGTGAAAAGTTTGTAATATTCAGTGCTCAAGTTTAATTGGAGGAAGCATCTAAAAAGGCGATGGAATTTCAAAAAAAAAAACAAATAAAAACATCTGAGATCCGAGTAATTAAGTCAGTATGGGTGTTTTAACACCCAGTGCCCTAAAACCAACTGGTTTGGGAGTCACGACCCAAAACTCGGTACATGGATTGAAGATGTTATATAAAAATATATATATCTGAAATCCGAGTAATTAAGTCTGAAATGGTGTCTTAACACCTAGTGCCCTAAAGCCAACTGGCTTGGGAGTCACTGGTCTAAAGCTCACTACATAGATGAAAGATATTGTTTATAAATAAATAAAAAATATAAAAAAATCCATTGCTAAAAAAAGTGTGAATTCTGATATAACTTTAGGACAAAAATATTACTCTCTTTTCAACTACACTTGTGAATATTGTGGGCACAATGAGTCGATTAATACTTTGTTGGCTGTGTATATGGAGAATGGTAAAAATAATCAGAGAATTTACTTATTTAGTAATTTAGAAAGAAAGAAAACAACTACTAACTTGGATAAGTGGTTTCACTTGTTTAGTCACTAACTTGTTTAATCTCTTTTCTCTTGTCTTTTTGCTTTTGTGTGCATTAGATTGACGTTTGTGGGTATCGTCACTATAAGCCCTCACGAGACTACAACTCGTCCACTAGGGACACCTAGGGGTTTAAAGGCTTGTTACATACGCTAAATGAAACTGTGATCCCTACGAAAGTGGCTTAGTTTAATTTTTATTATTTATTACATTTTATTTTATTGTTTTGCTCGAGAACTAGCAAAATGTTAGGTTTGGGGGTGTGATAAGTGGTAAATATATCAATATTTACCATCCATTTTACTTAATATTTTGTATAGTTTCTTGCGTTTTGTGAATATTTTGATGTGTTTTGTGTTATTTTGTACACAAATAAAATAACATGACTCTCTAAAAGTAATTTGGGGCAAAAACATCAAAAAACAGACAAAAAGGGAAAAATGTAAATTTCTTGCTAAAATACGTCATTGCTAAAATACGCCGTCTGCTATCATGCGCCGCTAACTGCACCGGACACATGTTAAAATCAGAGAAACTTACTATAATGTGCCCATGCTCACATGCGCCTACACGTGTAAACATCACAGTAGTCTTGCTAACGTGTGCCGGACATGTGTCATCATCCCATGTTACCGACATTTACTGTGCATGAGTCGCAACGCCAAGCACATACGAGTCACGACGGCGAAGCAATAATTCAACTGCCTACTCAATCGTTGCCACGTGTCACGATCTCGTCGAATCAATTGTGTCACGACGCGTAAAGTGGTTTGCGTTGCGACGCACGAGGCATAAATTTGGCTATAAATTGAAGCTGAAATCAGAAGGAAAATTCATACCTTCTTCTGGGGAATTCCTTAAGAATGCTAAGAAGATTGTATCTTTTTTGTTTAGTTACAGCTTTCTGTATTTAATTTTATTTCTTTTACGCAATAATACTTTCTTTATTTTATTTTTCAGTCTTTATTTTTATTGTTCAGTATGAGGAGGTAACTCCCCTCTGCTGGGGTGAAAGGTTAAGATTTTATTACTAATATTTAGATTAATCTCCCTTAATTATAATATATAAACTATTTTAAAACCTGACTTAATGGGATACCGCCTTTATGGTCGGTTGGACTTAATTAAATTGATTTTAACCTGACTAAATTGGATACCGCCTTTATGGTCGGTTGGAATTAATCATAAATCTGACTTAATCAGGATACCGCTTTTATGGTCGGTTGGTAATGTCATGCAAAGTTTATATATTATAATAAGGGAGATATCTAAAATAGAAGTAATAAAAGTGGATCTTCTAACCCCCGGTATTTTCTTTATTGTTTAATTACCTTTTTACTTTCAGGCTTTTACTTTATGTCATTTACTTTATTACATTTTTACTAGACCTAGATATGTGTTGTAACTAAATCCGTTTTTGGGGTTGTGATGAATTCCAATATCACCGGTTTATAAGGGGTTATTTTACAGTGTGGGTAATATAAAGGTGTATTTATTGAGCCTTAAGCTTAATGCTTCTTGTTAACTGGCCATTAATAGGATTGATTTGGTAAACTTAAAATGAACTTGGAAAATAGATTTTAGGTTTCAGCCTTAGACTCAATAGCTCACGATCTCCCTTAAGGATAGATAACCCTTAATAGATTTCCTTACATGATAGGAATATACCGGTCGGGTGGGGGTAACCATAATTGGAACTTAAACTTAATAAATTCAGATAACTTGGTTGACATTGGAATATGATTAATTGAGTTATATTGGGTATTTGCATCTGACCATCGGAAGAGGCTTTTGCATAAATTCGTGTTCCAGGTTAATAAACCTATATATTGCACAAACATGATATAATCATTTCATCTTTAAAAGATATTGGAAGGATTCACAACCTTTGATAGTTTAATAATATTGAATTTTCCTTTAATTTACTTTCGCGTAAATTTTACTTATTAAAATCAACATCCAATCAAATAACCAATCCATTAGATACTCGTAAACATTTGGCTTCATAAATTAATAGCTTAGGTATTAAGTCATCGTTGGATCGATATATTTTATACTACTTGAATGATATATGCCCTTGCGTTATACGTGTGTGATCACGCCAATCACCTTATACCCAGTATATAGGAAGCTTCACCCATATCTTTCATGGACAAGTTCTTGCAAAGGTAGGCTTTCACACTTTGCATCATCTCTATATCATTTCCTATGATAAGGATGTCATCTACATATAACATTAAGAAAACTATCATGCTCCCACTAACTTTCTTATAAACACATGGTTCTTCCTCATTTTTGATAAATTCAGTTAATCTAATTATCTCATCAAAATGATGATTCCAGCTTCGGGATGCTATTTAAGTCCATAAATAGACTTTTGGAGCTTACAAATCAAGTTTGAAGTCTCACTGGATACGAAACTCTCTGGTTGTTTCATATAGAAATCCTCTTCAATGAATCTATTTAGGAATGTGATTTTCACATCCATCTGCCATATCTTATAGTCATGATATGCAACAACGGCTAAAAGAATCCTAATGGATTTTATCATGGCTACTGGTGCAAAAGTTTCCTCATAGTAAATCCCAGGACGTTGAGTGTAACCTTTCACTGCCAGTCGGGATTTAAAGGTTTCCATTTTTCCATCAAGCCCTCGCTTCCGTTTTTAAACCCATTTATAGCAATAGGTTTAAATCCTTCAGGAAGTTTAACTAAATCCCAGACTTGATTGGCATGCATTGAATCCATTTCGTATTTCATGGCTTCCTAACATTTTCCCGAATCGATATCCAATATCACTTATTTATACGTAGTCAGATTTGTTTCCTCCAAGAAGAGAACATCAAGGCTCTCATCAGATGTTAAAAATAGTCTCTCAGGAGGCCTTGATATTCTATTCAACTTATGTAGAACCTGTGTTGTAGATCCTTCATCTAGTTGGATCTCTGGTTTCATCTCAGGTTCTTTAATGTTAGGATCAAACTCATCAAGTTTAATCTCTCTACAATTCCCATTTTCTCTAAAAAAATACTTTTCAAGAAAAGTTACAAAGCGAACAACAAATACATTTCGTTGCTCGGAATCGTAGAATTGATATCCCATGGAATTATCAGGATATCCAATGAACCTACATCTATACCCTCTAGGTGTTAGTTTATCCCGCTGCACAATTCTAACGTATGCAGGACAGCCCCAAATCTTTAAATTTTTAAGACTTGGATTTCTATCGAACCATATCTGATAAGGGTCATAGAAACAGCTTTCGATGGAACCCTATTAAGTATGTAGGCAGCAGTTTGTAAAGCGTAACCCCAAAGGTAATAATGAAGATCTGTATATCTCATCATCGTTCGCACAATATCCAATAAAGTACGATTTCTATGCTCAGACACACCATTGTGTTTAAGTGTTCCTGGTGGGCTATATTGGGTGAGAATTTCATTCACCCTTAAATAATTTATGAATTCTTCACTCATGTATTCACCGCCTCGATCTGATCTAAGGAACTTGATGAATTTACTGGTTTATTTTTCTACTTCGTTTCGGAATATTTTGAAATTGTCAAATGTTTTCGACTTATGTTTCCTCAGATAGACATATCCATAGCTAGACTTGTCATCTGTGAAAGTCACAAAGTATGTGGAACCATCATGAGCGGCATGATTTAATGGACCAGACACATCGCTGTGTATTAGCTCCAGTAAATGTCCAGCACGGTGTCCAATACCTTGAAATGCGGCCTTTATCATATTTCCTTGGATACATGACTCACAAATCGAATAAGGATCTAAGTTAAGATTTTCAATCAAACCATCCTTGACCAATTTGGATAGACGTCTAATACCTACGTGGCCCAATCCATAAGCCATAATTCAGTATTATTTAATTCAGACTTCCTATTTGTATTTTTCTCTATATTAAAGACATTTCTATATGTTTCCAAAACATAGTGACCATTTGAAAAAGAACATTCACATTTCAATAAATTTTCTTTATCATACAAACATAAAGTTTCATCCTTAATGTTTATTTTATATCCTTCTTTATCTAATATTGACAGTGATATTATTTGTCTGATAATTGATGGAACATAATAACAGTCACGCAAATCTAATTTACATCAATTTGGGAGATCTAGAACAATTGTTCTTATGGCCTTGACATCCAATGTCTCGCCATTGCCAGCTCTAAGCTGGATCTCCCATTTATTCAACCTTCTTTTAACCCTAATTTCCTGCAGAGAATTACAAATATGAGTAGGACTGCCAGTGTCTAACATCCATCCATTATTTGCATCTAAGGCTAATGAGATGTCAATAATTGGAAAAATACAAAGCGTACATGATGGTCCTGCTTTTCCCTTAAGCTCTAGAATGTCCTTCTTCCAGTGTCCAGACTTCTTGCATTGTAGATATTGATCACGAGCTATATTCGGTTTTGCGCCTTTGCGCTTCCTGGAGTTTTTCTTTGATATCTTCTTCTTCCCCATTTTTATTTTCTTTGACTTCCCATAAGTCTTTGAAGAGCCAGCTCCACCTTGGAAATATAGTGTGGGGTTGCCTTTCTTCAAATCTTGCTCCGTCGTGCGTAGCATGTTATGAAGTTCTTCGTATGTGGCTTGCATCGAATAAATATGGAAATTTAATACAAAGCCAGCATAAGAACCAGGCAAAAAAGACATAATCAAATTACGGCCCAACCGTTCATCAAACACAATGCCATGTCATTCTAGATATCGAATTTGGTCTATCATGTTCAAAATATGAGTGCTGACAGCTCCTCCCTCCTTGAGTTCAGCAAGGAACAATTCCTTAAAACTTCGATACAGTTTCATCTCTTGATTTGCCTCGAACAACTCCTAGAGTGTTTGCATGATACTCCAAACATTTGGTACTTCAATATAATGTCTCAGCAAATCTGGAACCATCAATCCCAAGATGTAGGATTTCACTTTTATGTTATCATCCTTCCATCTATCAAAAGTTTCTTACTCTTCTGAAGTTCAGTCAGGATCGATATCAACAGACAGTGGATTGATCGTGACATAAGTCAACTTGTCATACTCCAAGACAATGCGCATGTTCATTTCCCATTTTAATTAGTTCTCGGATTCTTTTAGCTTATTAGAATCCAAAAGTTACATCAATGGATTAGCGGCAGCCATCTACAAGACAACATTTTTTAGAAGTAGCAGAACAGTTTTCATTTCTAAAGTGATAACACTAATTGATTATGGAATTTTAAATCTATTAGTGCCATCCCACTACTTTACGTAATTCTGTAATCTCCCTTAACGGAAAAAATAGAAATTTGACTATCAAAATTTAATAGCGGGAAGTGGATCCCATGACATTTACTCCAGCCTCACACTAATGACGATATTGGCCTTTGTAAACTCATTAGGTAGACCTCTAAGGTCAATCACTTCATGTGACTCCTAGTTTGGTCCTGAACCAATTCTTATCCTCACACTAATGACGATATTGGATTAATACGTGTTCTATGTGTATACTTGTCAATGTGCACAAATGAGCTTTGTATGTACACTCTCACACTAATGACGATATTGGGAGACTACGTGAACTCATCACGCTACATCTAATGTTTTACCGGAGCCACCTAAGTTCTGAGCACTTATACCCTCACACTAATGACGATATTGGATATAAGTAGTAAGAACTCATTCATCTCCGTATTGACAAGACAGACCATCCAATAATGCTCCAACATTATTAATATTATTACTTAAATAGAGTAATCACCTAATCACGAGAGATTTATAACAACCAAGTCATTAACTTAATTAGGTCAAAGTTTTAATTCAAAACATGCAATACATATCTAATATGTCTTATGCATAATTAAATTAAAATTATTTTGGCATAGATTCAAAAATGTGTGTTGTGTGGTTAAGCATTTGCTACTGATACCATTCAGTTGGGGCAGTTGTGGAACCCCTAAATAAATTTACCATTTTGTTGTTGATACCGTTATAATTTACACATGTTATAGAATAAAAATCAAGTTTTTCAAAATATCAAATATTTTTACAAAAACAGAAATTTATTCTAAATACGCACTTGCGTAAATTTTGAATCCAATACACAAACCAAGGTGTGCAAGGTGTGCAAGCTTGACACCAAGATCCAATCTTGTTTCCAATGCTACCAAGCTTCACTTCAAGATCAAATCTTGATTTCTCCTAAATGAAATGTTGTAGAGACCTCACAAGCTTCTCTAAACACTTCTCTAATTTAGGCTAATCTCTCTAAGAATTTACTTGTATTTGTACTTGTAACTAAAACCTCTCTAAAGCTTGCTATTTATATCAAAACTTAGGTAATTTTTAATTAATAAAAATTGTAATCAACTTTTAAGTGGGCTTAATCTAATTTATCCAAATATGTATAATTAGGTGTAACTAATCTTCATTGTCTCACAACTTTAATTTAATCAAATTAAATCGTGTCAATGATTAGGAAATGGATTAGTTAAATGTTTGCCACCATGATTTAATCCAATTAAATCAAGCCAAAACCACTTATTATTACATACTTACAATTACCATAATATCCTCAAATTATGATTTTTACAATTAAGCTCTTGTGTAATTATTGAATTAATTCAATTGATCCAATTAGGTCAAAGTAAATAATCAATGTTATCCAATAACACTTGATTATCTTAGTTGATAATTATAATATAGAATATTATATTTTATCAAAATTAATCGGCTACCCAAGTGCTCAATGAGTACACTTCATATTGGGACTCTCTAAGTTCAGACACATTCAACATATAAGCCTAGCTAATATGTACGCAATTCGGCCACCTCCGAATTCTCGAAGAACACGAACGACCTTTCTGAACTATACAAGTCGAGGTCATCACATATGTTTAACAATCCTTCCATCATAGGCTATCCGAGTTGTTCTTAAGAAACATAGAATATACTGTCAAGATTCCAAGACGCACGTCTTATGTCAACATGTCCACGATTCTTTACAACTGATGCGATCCACCATAGGTGATCGACTTTGGCCAAAGTCTTTAAGAATCGTGACTTAACTCACATCGATACCTAAACCTCTTATGGTACACATATGGGCCGACGGATCCTATCTTGCTTCGCACTTGATTACTGGGTGCATCGGGCCACACCCAACGAACATCTAGAGGCCAAACCATGAAAGGTTTCTAACATACATGGCATCAAAATATGGAGGATCTCACACAAAATCAATGTTTTCCTATAGTCAAAGGATTACATATGCTACTCAACTTGAGGAGATTCCTATTGACGGTGGTGAGTACTTCCAACTATTAGGAATCACCTATGAGTTTTTCAGTATTCGCTTCAACAAATACCCACATGTCTATACGAGTTTCCAAAACTCATGGTACATCGGTTTAAACCATTGGAACTCCAATTCCAATATACGACATGTGCTAGTCTTCTAGGTTATAGGAATTCGACCGTATTCCAAAACCAACGACTATGAATATTAACTTTAAGAATAGTTTACACCCAGTGTCTAAACTATTCTAAGGTCGATGTCATTCTTAGGATATCTATACATCAATCTAATACGCGTAATGACAATATCATTAATAAAGTATGAAATGAAAAATGTAGTTATTTTATTAATAAATAATAAAATTTACAATTCGGATTGGCACTCCAAGAACCAACTCCATCAAATATAATATAAAATTATAAAATATATTATTAATCTCATTAATAATAACATATGTATGGGAGTATATAATTGGACTATCATATATATTTAATCTACTACAGTATATCAAGCTATCACGGGGACCAAATGGATCTACGGTTCTGAGCTCCAATAATCCCGGAATATTAATTAAACTCTTAAACTAAATATTCATAATTATTAACTTTGGGTTATTCCACTAAAAATCTGAAGTTGCACTATCGTTGCCGTAGATGGATAATATAAGCCAAACTACGTCGGTGTCATCGATATAGTCATTGCATATAGATTAGCCCTATGCAAGTATCTCATAGTTAGAATCGGGTCATATTGTCCATTATACCCCTCTAATTATTTTTACTTTCAGTATCATTGATTCTCTAATAAACAATTTATTCTTAACTATAATGAATATTAATCTTTTTATTCGCAATAGAAATTCTTGAGCGCTCTAATCGTTCAAGTACCGAATCAATCCTTAAGGAATACACTCTTCCATTTCTCGCAAGAATGGGTGAACTTCATATCTATGTAAAATGTTCTCGACTACACACTAAACCATGTTCCTAAAGTATATAGCTATTTGTCGGGATTGCTACATCAACCTCACCTTTGTAAATAAAAAGACATAGCCTGCCATGCAAGAGTTCGCTGTATACTCAGGATTTAGATCAATCCATATATGACCATATAGTAGATTAAAATGAATTTATTTATTTAACGGATATTATAAGAAATTCATTTATATTTGGGTCCAGTCCTATATAATCACATCATATAAGGTGCCTACATTCTCATGTCACCATATGGAAGATTCCGAATCAAGGTCGCCATATAATTATAGATTAAATTGCGGCTATAGATAAACCACAAATAAAGTACCCGTTTTGCTTGCTCTCTATGAACTATTTTAGATTACTAACTTCAGACTTAAATCCTCTTGTTTATGACACTTATACACTAAATCTGAAGGCACATGAGTAATCAAAGGTAAACAATATAATTTACAATATGCGATTTAAATTAAATATTTTGATAAATTAATAGTGCATCTTTTATTTCATAACAAATAATTATGTTTACATTGCATGAAACTCTAGGGCATATATCCCAACAATCTCCCACTTGCCCTAGAGAAAATGAGACATGTCATGTAATCCTAGACCCTTTAGGTGACCTTTAAACACTTTAGCAGACAAGGACTTTGTAAATGGATCAGCCAGGTTTTCTGCAAAATGCTATCTGCTACATCCCCTTAAAGAGATTATATTTCCTCTATATATGCTTCTCTCTCTTGTGGCTTCTTGGTTCTTTGAAATTTACCATTTCACCATTATTATCACAATAAAGTGTTAGTGGTTTATGTTGGACAATAATGACTCATAGCGTCACTATTTGTACAGATCATAGTGTTTTTGTACAAATTAACTATGTGACAAATGAGATTGCACTCTTATCATTTGTGATTAGATCACCTAGATATATAAATTATCATTTGTGATGTTAAGATGGAATTATCACTCCAGTCATATGGAGATGATGGTCACGTAGGATATAGTACTGGTTCTCTTAAGTACTGCAGTCATCAGGATAATATGACTAGGTCATAGTTATCCGATATAGAGACTAGTTACCAGACATCCGACATGTGCTTTGTACGGGGCAGACATAATTCCAGCCCCATGCCTAGCACGTGATCATCCGATACTGGATCGACATACACGATACTACGTATACTAAGCCTGATATAGATCGCTTATTCCTGTAAGCATATTTCTGGAGAATTGGGTAGGCATGGCGCTTTGCTAGAAGCCAACCTTGTCTGATAAATCGGTACAAACGTAGTACGAGGTACTTATGTGTTCGGATAGTCCGAGGACCGAATTTACTGCCAACATATCCGGGGATCTCATGGGTCGCTTCTCGAAGATTCACCGATGACGTATGACTCGCACTTTAATTAATCTAGGATTAATTACAGAGATATTTTATCCCAGATAAAATATCAATTAAAGAGATAACGATTAATTTGGAATTAATCAATAAATTAATATATTTGATATATTAAACGACATTGGATTTCGACGTGGAATTAAAATCAGATTTTAATTCGGGCGAATGAATTAATTTAGAATTAATTCGTTTGCGACGTGAATAGTGATTTTGCTAGGCATAATCATTTAGTTGCGTCGCGACGGAAAATTCGTTAATTTGAAATTAGCGAACCCGAGCCCGGGAATATTTACGAGCGCATTCGCATTTTGAATTCGAGTGCGGCACGCAAGTCGAATCAAGCGTCAAATCGCTAGTCACATCAATCGTCAAATCACATGTCACTTTGAGTGATGTGACATTTGATTGATTGATGTGAGTTGATGTGAGATGATTGAAAGCATTTAATGCTTGATTCTTTTTTAAATTAAAAAGTGGTAAATGGTTAATTAATTTTGAATAATAATAAACATATTACACTTTTTCATTTTCTCTCTCCAAGGCTCACGAATTTGGAGCCATTTTCTTCATCTCTCTCTCTCGGCCTTAGAGGCATTTCTTCACTGGTTTTTCCTGAAAAAATCGTGAATGGGGGAAGCAAAAGTGTGAGAAATTTATGGCAAATTTCTTGAGAGCTAGCACTCCGAAGTTATGCGAAGGTGATAGGGAAGTCTACCCATGAGCATGGAAGTTCAACACAAGCTTGGAGCTTGCTTGGAAGACCTAACATGGCCGAAAATGGTGGAAGAAAGAACTGCCACTGTCGTGACTTGGAGAAGGGCATAAACTGATTTTTGTCTTCACCGCATCGTCTTAACTGATCATTGTGAGTTTTCCGCACCTCCTTTGATTGTATTCATATGTTATTTTCTTGCATGAAATGATCTTGGGAAGCTTAGAGTACTCCAACAGTTTATCCATGTCTGGAATAACTTCCAGATCTCCTAAGAATTTCGGAGCCATACTGCTTCTTTAGCTGCTTCACAAGCTGCTACATACTCAGCCTCCATGGTGGAGTTCGCAATGCTAGATTGCATTATACTCCTCCATACTATGGCTCTACCAACTATGGTGAAAACTAATTCGGATGTTGATTTCCCATTATCCATATCCGTCAGAAAATCAAAATTTGTATATCCTCTAAGGATCATATCCTCTCCAGATTATACAAGCATATAGTCTCTCGTACTTTTAAGGTAATTGATAATATTTTTTACAGTCACCTACTGATCTAATCCTGGGTTAGACTGAAAATTACTGACTACTCCCACTGAATAACTGATGTTCGGTCTCGTGCATAGTAAAATATAGCATACATGAGACTTTTAACAGCAGAGGCGTATGTGATATGTCTCATTTCCTCAACTGCTTAAGGTGTCTTAGGAAACTTTTCCTTTTACAAGTGAATTCCATGTTGGAAAAAATGAATTGTCTTTCTTGGAATTATGCATCCAGAATCGCACAACAATCTTGTCGATATGGGATGTATGAGACACAAGTAATAGTCGTCTCTTGTGATCCCGAATAATCTGGATCTCAAGTACATAATTGGCCTCTCCCAAATCTTTCATTTGGAATTTGATTAGCAAGTCATGTTTTTACCTCTGATAATACTTTTACATCATTTTCAATGAGTAAAATATCATCGATGTATAATACGAGAAAAAACACATTATCCCAAATGACACACAAGGCTCATCGGCGTTCGGCTTGAAATCATAAGACTTGATCATCGCATCAAATATTATTTTCCAAGATCAAGATGCTTGCTTCAGTCCATAAATAGACCTTTGCAGCTTGCAAATCTTTTGCTCTTGACCTTAGGCAACGAATCTCTCTGGTTGTATAATATAGATGTTATCATTAAGACTATCATTCAAGAATGTTGTCTTTACGTCCATCTGCCATATCTCATATTCATAATATGTGGCAATGGATAGAAAATTATGAATAGATTTAAGCATTACTACTAGCGAGAAAATCTCATATTTGTCGACTTTCTCTTTTTGGTATAACCTTTGACCACTAATCTAGCTTTAAAGGTTTGTACCTTCCCCTCTACTCATCTTTTCTTCTTGTAGACTCACTTGCAACCTATAGGTTTTACCCCATCAAGTTGACCTACAAGATCCCGGACTGAGTTGGATACACAAACTCCACCTCGCCATTCATGGCTTTGAGCCATTCTTTTTTATCAAGATAATCTATTGCACTACAGTAGCTTAATGTGTTGGAGTTTCTACGGTCCCGAGGATCGAATAACAAGCATAAACATACATGTGAATACATTCGAGGAAGTCGTGGAATACTTACATCGATCGGTTGAGCGATACGGTGGACAACAAAAAACTTTTTCTGCCTCCTTTGTGGATTCGACAGGGGGCTGATTTGGAGTCCCCATTTTCGGTCATGAATCCAAGCTCCAAGCTTTCGTGATGTGATTCCATGCTCATGGGTGGACTTCCCTATCACCTTCGCATGTCTCTTTGAGTTCTAGCTCTTGATGTTTTTGCCACAAAAACATCACACTTTGCTTCCTTTTTTCCTCATTGGCTCTCGGCAAACCAGAAGAAAAATGGCTCTTCCATGGGCGTGAGTAGGGGTGAGCAAAACCGGTTTCGATTCCGGTTCCGCATGGAGCCGGAACCTACCCGAAAAAATTCGGTTCCTAACTAAGTGGAACCGGAACCTACCCAATTAAATAGGGTACCCTATTATTCGGTTCCAATTCGGTTCCGTCCAGTTCCGGTCCGGTTCCGAATTACCCTATTTATATAACATTGTCATTTGTCAAACATTAAAAATGTAATTATATATCACACGTGAATAAAATATTACATAATATTCTTCGCAATACAAGTTACAACAATGAACAGCAAAAGAAGCAGAAAATACAGCAGAAATAGCAGCTGCAGAAACCAGGAAGCAGAAACAGTTGTAGCAGAAACACTGAAACAGAAGCAGCATAAACAGAAGGCAAAAACAGCATTGAATGGAATTCTGCATTTGTCACTTGGTCTCTTACTTGGCCCTATTGATTCAGAGAAGGCCTCAAATATGCTCATTCCAGGTGCAGTGATATCAGGCTGAAATATCAAATAATGGATATGATAAATTATAAACTGGACCTGTAGGAAGTTAATTACTAAAAAAAGCTTGATGATGGATGATACCTTGATGATATTATGATCTATCTTGGACGGTCCCCTGGATGAGAAGAAAGCCATTTCTGGAGATGGCTTGATGGATGCCACCAGGTTCCTGTTAATGTTAAGCAACATGATGCATAAAGTTAGTAAATTAGAATAATTCATGAAGAATATATAGGTAATCGAACAAAGTAAGTGAGGTACTTGATTGAGTTGTTGTAGGCTATGATATATTGAGCATCATCAAATTCAACTAATGAAGTAGGAAGGTGGTAAGGCAAGGGTATAGTTTAAATATGATCAACCCAACAGCACCAGCTTCATCAGCCTGCCGGCTCTTTTCAATTCTGTTTGTATTGTTCATGCAAAACAAGATTTTCCCATTAATCTTTTCAGAATCAATTGTTCCAATGTTGCAATCCATTGTGTAGTAGGGTTAAATATGATCAGCCCTTTAGGGTTAAATGCGGTTCCGGTTCCGGTTCCGGTTCTATGGTCCGGTTCCGGTTCCATTTATTCTTGAACCGGAACCGGACCGGTTACAACCGGTTCCTTATATTTGGAACCGGAACCGGACCGGTTACAACCGGTTCCGGTTCCAAACCTAAATTTTCGGTCCGGTTCCAACCAGTTCCGGGTAGACCCGGAACCGATGCTCACCCCTAGGCGTGAGAGAGATGAAGATTTGTGAGAGAGAGGGAGAGGGAGTTGTGTATATACAAATTGATTTCCAAAATTAATTAAACATATACCAGTTTTTGATTTTCAAAAATTCAAGCCTTAAATGCTTGCCAACTACCACCATCAATCCATCAATCAATCAAATCAAGTGACAAGTTGTCACATCACTCAAAGTGACTAATGATTTGACGCTTGATGCGACTAATGATTTGACGATTGATTTGACTTGCGTGCCGCACTCAAATTCGAAATGTGAATGCACTCGCAAATAAACTCGGGCTCGGGTTCGCTAATTCCAAATTAACGAATTTTCCGTTGCAACGTAATTAAATGATTATGCCTAGCGAAATCACTATTCACGTCGCAAACGAATTAATTCTAAATTAACTCGTTCGCCCGAATTAAAATCTAATTTTAATTACGTGTCGAAATCCAATTTCGTATAATATATCGAATATATTATTTTATCAATTAATTCCAAATTAATCGTTCTCTCTCTTTAAATGATATTTTATCCCAGATAAAATATCTCCGCAATTAATCCCAGATTATTTTCTCTCTCATCTAATTAATCTCAGATTAATTAAAGTACGAGTCATACGTCATCGGTGAACCTTCGGGAAGTGACCCACGAGATCCCCGGATATGTTGGCAGTAAATTCGGTCGTCGGACTATCTGAACACGTAAGTACCTTGTACTACGTTTTTACCGATTTACAAGACAATGTTGGCTTCTGGCAAAGCGCCATGCCTACCCAATTCTCCAGAAACATGCTTACAGGAATAAGCGATCTATATCAGGCGTAGTATACGTAGTATTGCGTATTTTGATCCAGTATCGGATGATCACATGCAAGGCATGGGGCTGGTACAGTGTCTGCCCCGTACGAATCATATATCGAATTACGAGCAACTAGTCTCTTTATTATCGGATAATCATGACCAAGTCATATTATCCCGATGGTTGCAACCCTTTAGAGAACCAGTTCTGTATCCCTACGCAATCATCATCTCCATATGACTAGAGTGATACTTTCGTCTTGACATCACACCCAACACACTACGATTCTCAATATACCCACCAGAGGCGTACACAGAACCTGTTAAAGCCCTGGATGACCAAAACCAAAGTATATTGATTGTCGCAAGTATTAGCGGTGCAAGTCTCAGGTTAAGACCAAATACACCTACC
Source organism: Zanthoxylum bungeanum (assembly GCA_019454045.1). Classification (NCBI taxonomy): domain Eukaryota; kingdom Viridiplantae; phylum Streptophyta; class Magnoliopsida; order Sapindales; family Rutaceae; genus Zanthoxylum; species Zanthoxylum bungeanum. Next base: position 260,089 of record SKCR01014391.1, read on the forward strand.
ATGATTTCGGACTTCCATAGACACATAGTCATACCACCAATGGAATTCCGAGGGGTTTATCCAGAGCGAAGCTGTTTCCCGTACCATCTGTAAAACACAACCTCCAATTTTGCATGAGTATCTTATACCCAAATATATTAGAACTATGTTGTTATGCCCTCAAAACGCGCACAAGTGTAATACTAGTCTTTTACGCATTATCGATGTCCAATCTCGATAATACTCTGACTAGGGATTTTTAATGATTTATCCTTCGTTGACTGATTCTGTCTCATATCATTCTCAATCCAGGAACAAATCATAAGGACCTCATATCATTTATATATCTTGGTGATCTAATCACAAATGATAAGAGAGCAATATCCTTTGTCACATAGTTAATTTGTACAACAACACCATGATCTGTACAAATTGTGACGTTATGGGTCATAATTGTCCACCAATCTCCCACTTGGCCTATAGCCAGTCACTCAATTGTCTGACACCCGAACTATGTACGGTTCACTCAAACTGCTGAGGAAAGGGTTTCGTCAGCGGATTTGCTTGATTATCATCTGATGCGATTTATTCGATCATTACATCGCCACGATATATGATCCGAACGAATCATATGAATATCGAAGTATGTATCTGGATCGTTGATGAGACCATTAATTCTTTAGCCTGCGATGTAGCCTAGCTCAGCTGCTAAAAGAATTATATCTAATCTAATTAGATTTATTATCGATCCAAATGGCTTCTATTGATGCCTCAGCTGCAGCAATAACCCACATTTATTGTTTATTCGGTAACAGTATCTTACTTGGAAGATTTCCAGCTCACTGTTCTGTTAATCAAACTGTATAGTACCGTTTTTATCGGTTATGAAACTTGTAGCAGTGATCCCAGTCACTTCAAGTTATCATTCTCCATAGTTTAAGACATCATCCTTAGTTCTATAAGAAACTAAAGTATGTTCTTAATATCAATCCAGTGACTATCACTTGGATTGGCCTGTTTGTGACTCCATATGCTCAAAGCGTATGAGACACCAGGTCGCGTACATTTTTCAATGTACGATTTCTCGGAAAGTATTTCATGAAAGCCAAGCTTTCACCGATTGTTTTATGGGATTATCATTTCCAAGAAATGACATATATTATCATTATTTATAGGATAACCAAAGTTAGTGCGCTCCCACTAACCTTGTTATATACACAAGAATCATTTTCATTTTGAATTAAATCATAAATTATTACGTTTACATCAAAACTATAATTCCAAGAACCTAATGCTTGTTTCTAACCAAACATGGATAGAATAACCTGCAAACCTTGTTTGCTAGTATAGGTACGAAAAAACCGACAGGATGTTGTAAACATCCTCCTAAAGGTTTCCGTTTGAGGAAAGCGATTTTCATGTTCAGCTGTCATATTTCATAAATGAAACATGCAGCATTAGCAAGTATTATCCAAATGGATTTACCGTGGCAACAGGTAAAAGGTTTCGTCGTAATCGACACAATGTTGATAACGATACCTTTCTGTTAAAAGCCTAGCTTTATATGTTGGTATGTTGCCTTCCATGTATGTCTTCCTTGAAGACTTATATAGTACCTATAGGCACAATGCCTTACGGTACATCAACTAGTATCCAAACTTGGTTGATATACATGGGATCCATTTCGGATGTCATGGAACTTTGCCATAATAGGGAGTCGATACCTTGTATCACTTCCTCATACATAGTCAGTTCGTATTCCTCAATAAGATTGACATCTTTATGAGGTGAGATCAGAAACCCATACCCCAGGTTATTTTCTGAATCTCTCCGACTTACGCGGTTCTTGTGTATTCGAAGATTACTGGCATAGTTTCATCCTTGATGAACTATTTGTGTTCCATTAGGAATCGATGCCTGGAATATTATTACTCTGATTTTCATCGAGTTTTACTATCCTCCCACTTATCACTGCATATCAGTATTCCTCAAAGGAAAACCGCTTGGCGAGCAACAATTAAATTGTTCTCAAAGTGAGTTGTATAAGTACTATACTTCGGTATCCCTAGGATAACATACAATTGGCACTTTATCCTATTTGGGTTCTAGTTTGGTATCATCCAAACATATGCCTAGTATTCCCAATTCTTCAGGAATGAGAAACATGGTTTCTTTCCTGTTCATATCTAATATGATATCTGTCAAATAAATTTTTATGGAACCTTATTCAAAATAAGTTCTGTACTGTTTATGCTTATCCGTTGAAGGAAATGGTAGCTCAGAGCGACTCATGATTAACCTTATCATGTCCAACAAAATTCGGTTACTCAATTCGGATACACCGTCAAATTGACGTGTTACGGAGGAGTCCTCATTGAAAGAATATTATACTCTTTCAAGTATTTGAGAAACTTATCACTTAAGTATTTTCCATTACGGTCTTACCGTGACAGTTTAATACTTTAGCTGATCTGTTTGTCTATTTCGCGTCGAAACTATAAAAGTTTCTGATTTATGTTTCAAAAAAGACACATAACCATAACGAGATGCCAGATCCGTAAAGGTCACGAAATATTCATATCCACCTCTAGCCTAGCTAGACATGGGCCCACTTGCTTCACTATGAAATAGGGCTAACAGATCAGTGGCATTTACACTTTTACCGAGTAAATAGTGTTTTAGGTACTTTGCCCAATAAACTAGATTCGTAGACTTTATTTGAATGGAATCAAATCAGTCCTAGTATCCACTCTTCGAAAGTGTGGATATACGAGTCTTGTTTAATTGTGTCCCATACAACAATGCCACAAATTAGTTTCTTCTGATCAAATCAGTTTGAGCTATTTGTTTGTCATGTGATATATTTGAGATTTATTTATATTCAAAATACAAATGTTGTTATTCACATCTAATGTGTTTATCTCAATATCATCTTTATATAATAAAACACTTTAGTGTTCTAGAATATAAAGGTAAATCCGCAACGGATTATACATTGATATAGAGATAATGTTTCTAGTCAAACTAGTTACATTATAACGGTTTCTTAATTTAAGTACACACCTGAAGGGTAGTCCTAAATTCAGGTATCTACGGTCAAAATAGCGACTTTCGTCCCGTTTTCGATTCGCAGATAAATCTCAATAGATGTCAGTATCCTGCTCATAGCAGATTCAGAACATCAATACATATTTATGTATCACACTAAGTATTTAAAATCTAATTTTAATACTAGTATTTTACATATTTATGACAAACATATTTGAAGTCAGAGCCTTGCCTCGTCTTCAATTCCTTCATGTCTGCTTTGTCCAAACGGCAGTCACGCTTCTGCGATCCCATTTGCCACAATTTTAGGCAGACATTTTGGGATATGTCATTTATCTTCCCAGAAGATTATAATGATTTTGTCTTTGCCATTTTCCACATTCCAGAAGCCTTTGGCCTAGCCTCGGGTTTCTAGAATATTGAAGTAAGGTGCGACTAGCGCTACTTGTCTTATTGCAAATTTTGACTTTGTCTCCTTGATAATAGTCATTAACTCTCCAAGAGTTATTATTGCAATTTTAGTACTTCTAAAATCTAATTATAGATTTATGAAGATCCTTCAATTTCAATATCATACTTTAAGGATCTAATCCTTAGTTCTGATAAAGAAATTAACGAGTCTATTTGACAAGTTTAATGGATTAAGCACTAAAGTTATCATCACATAAATCTTCCAAAGATTATGCTCTACTATTTGCTTAACTCGGGCTTAGGCCTAATATGTTATTTTATTAAATAAAGTAACTTATTAGTTTCCAGGACCATCCTGAAATTTTATTCCCAATTTGAAAATTAAAGCATTTAAATACATTTTCCCTATGATTATGTTTTAAATGTCAATCTTTCAATTTAATCTTGATTCTAATAGTCCAACTATTTAATCAATGATTTAGGTACTATTTATTATAATGATTATTATAGTCCAACTATTTAATCAATTATAATTGAATTGTTTGAATACAGTCCAACTGTTTTAAAACAACAATTTAAATATTAGTCCAACTAACATTTAATATATTTGACGAATGATATTTGATTTGAGCGCGTATGGCATGTAATTAAACGAATATTGCAAAATCAATTCTTGCCTCCCACTATTTTTCGACGAGCCTCTAACCCTCTGTCGAGTACTCGGGAAACCGTGTTTCCTAGTGGGCTAGGATCCCGTTAAATATCACACAATCTAGACTTTGGCCAACAAATTGTATGATAATTAACTAGGTAGATCTCTAAGATCAATTGGATCCAATCCAATTCCTAGATCCAGTAGGGGGACATCCAAGTCCGAAACATATATCTTATATATGACAATATATCCAATATATTGCCTAACCTTTTTCCTCTGAATCAACTAAGCATTGGCTTTGGCACAACAAACTTAGTGATCCCAGTTAAGGGTGACTCATTGACCATGGAAAGCTTCGTAATCAATGTCGATGGACAAGAAGTGGTCTTGACTTTGGCCAACAAACCACAACTTGGACAAGACACTGATATGGAACAAAGCTCTCGTGATTCAAACACATCTTCGACGGACAAAGGCCTTGACTTTGGCCAATAAGCCAATTCCAGTCTCGGATCTTGAGTAAGAATCACTCAATAGAAGGAAAAACGCTTAATAAGAATCACTCAATGGAAGGAAAAACGCTTAATATTTGTGAGGGTTTTTCGCGTGCAAATTGGCAACCACTTTATTATCTTTGTTAAGGTCTCATCATCATACACCCTTAAACATGCATTCTAAACACATAATAAAGCGTGTATAATAAAATAATAATGATATGCGGATGGATACTTAACACATTGATCCTAGATCAAATCTCTTCCTTTCCTCTCTCCCGCTAGCACAAGTATTTGCTTCTACCCGTTACACTACATTTCTAAAGAAACCTCATTTATATTGAGGGGAATAGGTGAGTAGAGAATACAAAGAATAAGGAGGTAATAAGGCTCGACACGCGGGTCCAATTAATAAATCGAATTTATTACAACAATTTCTAAAATTGCCTCACCCATCTAATATCCATCCGATATACATTATTCATGCATCGCAACCATGTATTCACACAAGCAATCTAATCAAATTAATTAATCTGATAATTAAAGACCATCCAATGTTCAAACAACGATTTGATTTTGCGTGAGTCAAACTCGTTTTACGACTAAGTACTCAAAGTACGTATTCTTGAATTAAATTAAACTACATAATTAAATCCAATTCACTTTGTATTTAATACTAATTCGCCATTTAATTCCAAATTAAAAACTACACTTTATTAACAAACCTTTACGACTTAAATTCCAAATTTAATCATTACGGGTCTCAAAGCGCGATTAATATCCAATATTAATTTAATTAAAGTCCAATGGGCTTTTAATTAATTTCTTTAAGGCGTGGGCTTCGGCAACCAAAGCCCAATCAAGGAATTACCCCATAAGCCTAGAAATCAATTTAGGCCCATTAGGCCCAATTAAACTTTAAAGGTACATTAGTCGCATTTGGGCATTATGGATGCGGTTTTGGGCCCAATTGGATCCAACCAATTTAGCCTAAACCTAACTTGGTACAACCAAGCCCAATTAGCCCATTTACAACATTAAAGCCCAAATCCAATTTAACCCCATTTAATTAAACACAAAAATTCCGAATTCCATATTTAATTAAACTAAAGTGTATAACACAATTAATCACCCAAATCAATATTTCTAAAGCATCAATTAGCCTAATTAATCATGCTCAATTACATCAAATAGTGTCCAACGCAATTTAATCAAAAATCAAACCCAATACATGCTATATAGCTCTCGGTTTTTAGGGGTTATTTGTGTCCGATTCAGTTTTAATCCAATTAAATCCACAATCGACATTAAATCAATATTTCCCAATCGTTTCAAGTCATCCAATGATCAACGAAACAAAAAATACCAAGAATTAGGGCACCAATGTATTCGGCCAAGCCAACCATTTTGGGGAAAAATATTCCAAACACAATTTCTTGAAATTGATCCAATCAATCTTCAATTAAACATCAATTAAGCATACTAAATTATCCAATTTCATTAAATCATGCTCAAAATCAATTTACCCAATTTTAAGCCCTAAATCAAATTTCATGCTTTTACTCCGCTCTGATACCATTATTGGAGTTTCTACGGTCCCGAGGATCGAATAACAAACATAAACATACATGTGAATACATTCGAGGAAGTCGCGGAATACTTACATCGATCGGTTAAGCGACGCGGTGGACAACAAAAAAACTTTTTCTGCCTCATTGGTGCATTCGGCAGTAGGCTGATTTGGAGTCCCCATTTTCGGCCATGAATCCAAGCTCTAAGCTCCAAGCTTTCGTGATGTGATTCCATGCTCATAGGTGGACATCCCTATCACCTTCGCATGTCTCTTTAAGTGCTAGCCCTTGATGTTTTTACCACAAAAACATCACACTTTGCTTCCCTTTTTCCTTCTTGGCTCTCAGTAAACCAGAAGAAAAATGGCCCTTTCATGGGCGTGAGAGAGATGAAGATTTGTGAGAGAGAGAGAGAGAGAGAGAGTTGTGTATATACAAATTGATTTCCAAAATTAATTAAACATATACCACTTTTTGATTTTCAAAAAGTCAAGCCTTAAATGCTTGCCAACTACCACCATCAATCCATCAATCAATCAAATCAAGTGACAAGTTGTCACATCACTCAAAGTGACTAATGATTTGACGTTTGATGCGACTAATGATTTGACGCTTGATTTGACTTGCGTGCCGCACTCGAATTCGAAATGCTAATGTACTCGCAAACAATCTCAGGTTCGGGTTCGTTAATTCCAAATTAACAAATTTTCCGTTGCAACGTAATTAAATGATTATGCCTAGAGAAATCACTATTCACGTCGCAAATGAATTAATTTTAAATTAACTCATTCGCCTGAATTAAAATCTAATTTTAATTCCGCGTCGAAATCCAATTTCGTATAATATATCGAATATATTATTTTATCGACTAATTCCAAATTAATCGTTCTCTCTCTTTAAATGATATTTTATCCCAGATAAAATATCTATGCAATTAATCTCAGATTAATTTTCTCTCTCATCTAATTAATCCCAGATTAATTAAAGTGCGAGTCATACGTCATCGATGAATTTTCGGGAAGCGACCAATGAGATCCCCGGATATGTTGGCAGTAAATTCGGTCGTCGGACTATCCGAACACGTAAGTACCTTGTACTACATTTTTACTGATTTACAAGACAAGGTTGGCTTCTAGCAAAGCGTCATGCCTACCCAATTCTCCATAAACATGCTTACAGGAATAAGCGATCTATATCAGGCGTAGTATACGTAGTATTGCGTATTTCGATCCAGTATCGGATGATCATATGCAAGGCTTGGGGCTGGTACAGTGTCTGCCCCGTACGAAGCATATATCGGATTACGAGCAACTAGTCTCTTTATTATCGGATAATCATGACCAAGTCATATTATCCCGATGGTTGCAACCCTTTAGAGAACCAGTTTTGTATCCCTACGCGATCATCATCTCCATATGACTAGAGTGATACTTTCGTCTTGACATCACACCCAACACACTACGATTCTCAATATACCCACCAGAGGCGTACACAGAACCTGTTAAAGCCCTGGACGACCAAAACCAAAGTATATTGATTGTCGCAAGTATTAACGGTGCAAGTCTCAGGTTAAGACCAAATACATCTACCATGATTTCGGACTTCCATATACACATAGTCATACTACCAATGGAATTCCGAGGGGTTTATCCAGAGCGAAGCTGTTTCCCGTACCATCGGTAAAACACAACCTCCAATTTTGCATGAGTATCCTATACCCAAATTTATTAGAACTATGTCGTTATGCCCTCACAACGCGCACAAGTGTAATACTAGTCTTTTACGCATTATCGATTTCCAATCTCGATAATACTCTGACTAGGGATTTTTAATGATTTATCCTTCATGGACCGATATTGTCTCATATCATTCTTAATCTAGGAATAAATCATAAGGACCTCTTATCATTTATATATCTTAGTGATCTAATCACAAATGATAAGAGAACAATCACATTTGTCACAAAGTTAATTTGTACAACAACACCATGATCTGTACAAATAGTGACGCTATTGTTGGTTTTTATTAAGGTCTCAATATCAATAATAAGCATGAATCAAGTGCGAATACAAATCAACGAAGTTGTGGAATACTCACATCGATTGGTTGAGCGACGCGGAGGCAACAAAAACTCAACTTTCTGCCTCTTGGACTGCTCGGTAGTTCACTGCCAGTGCTCACTGGTTTGGCGTCCATGATGGTCATTCGTCAAGCTTCAAGCTTCGTCGAATGGTTCCCGGCTAATGGGTGGACTTCCATATCACCTTCGCATGTCTCGTAAGTGTGCTAGCACTTGTGATTTTGCCAAAAAATCCCACTCTAGGGCTTCCCACTGCTCACGGTTTTAGAAGAAACCAGTAAGATTTTTCACTGCCTCTTGGGCGTGTGTTGTAGAGAGAAAGAGAGAAGGAAAGATTGTGTTGAATTGGTTGGAAAAGTGTATATCAAACACTTATATATTTTCCATAAATAAATAAGTGAATTACCACATTTTTGGCTTCCAAAAAGTCAAATGCAAAAGCCTTCCAACAACTCCAACAACTACCATCAATCAATCAATCACATCAATCAATCAAGTGTCACATCACTCAAAGTGACATGATTTGACGCTTGATATGACTAGTGATTTGACGCTTGATTTGACTTGCGTGCCGCACTCGAATTCGAAATGTGAATGCGATCGCAAAAAATCCCGGGCTCGGGTTCGCTAATTCCAAATTAACGAATTTTCCATTGCGTCGTAATTAAATGATTACGCCTAACGAAATCACTATTCACGTCAATTAATTCGTTCGCCGAATTAAAATCTAATTTTAATTCTGCGTCAAAATCTAATTTCTTTTAATATATCAAATATGTCAATTTCACGATTAATTCCAAATTAACTGTTATCTCTCTTTAATGGATATTTTATCCCAGATAAAATATCTCCGTAATTAATCCCAGATTAATTTTCTCTCTCATCTAATTAATCCCAGATTAATTTAGAGTGCGAGTCATACGTCATCGGTGAATCTTTGGGAAGCGACCCATGAGATCCCCGGATATTTTGGCAGTAAATTCGGTCGTCGGACTATCCGAACACGTAAGCACCAAGTACTACGTTTTTTACCGATTTACAAGACAAGGTTGGCCTCTAGCAAAACGCCATGCCTACCCAATTCTCTGGAAATATCCTTACAGGAATAAAGGATCTGTATCAGGCGTAGTATACGTAGTATTGCGTATTTCTGTCCAGTATCGAATGATCACGTGCTAGACCTGGGGCTGGAATAGTATCTTCCTCGTACGAAGCACATGTCGGATTTCTGGTGACTAGTCTCTATAATCGGATAAACCTGACCTTGTCATTTCATCCCGATAGCTGCAGTATTTAAGAGAACCAGTCTCGTATCCTACGTGACCAACACACTACGATTCTCAATATACCCAGCATTGGCGTACACAGAACCTGTTAAAGCCCTGGACGACCTCAACCAAAGTATATTGATTTTCGCAAGTATTAGCGGTGCAAGTCTCAGGTTAACACCAAATACACCTACCCTGATTTCGGACTTCCATAGACACATAGTCATACTACCAATGGAATTCTGAGGGGGTATATCCAGAGCGAAGCTGTTTCCCGTACCATCGGTAAAAAAACAACCTCCTATTACACTTGCATGAGTATCATATACCCAAATATATGAGAACTATGTCAACGCTCACAAGTGTAATACTAGTCTTTTACGTATTTATCGATGTCCAATCTCGATAATACACTGACTATGGATATTTAATGATTTACCTTCGTGGACTGATACAGTCTTATATCATTCTCCATCTAGGAACAAATCATAGGGATCTCTCATTATTTATACATCTAGGTGATCTAATCACAAATGATAAGAGTGCAATCTCCTTTGTCACATAGTTAATTTATACAACAACACAATGATCTGTACAAATAGTGACGCTATGGGTCATAATTGTCCAACAATCTCCCACTTGGCCTATTGTCAGTCACTCGAGTGCTTGACACCCGAACTAAGTACGATTGGTTCAAACTGCTGAGAAAAGCTTTCGTTAGCGGATTTGCATGATTATCGTCTGATGCGGCGATATGATGTTCCGAATGAATCAGATAAATATTGAAGTATTTATCTGGATCGTTGATGAGACCATTAATTCTTTAGCCTGTGCTCGAGCCTAGCTCAGCTGCTAACAAAATTATATCTAATTTAATTAGATTTGTTTATCGACCTAGAAGGCTTCTATTGCCGCTTCAGCTGCAGCAATAACCTGCATTTGTTGTTTATTCGGTAACAGCATCTTGCTTGGAAGATTTCCACCTCACTGTACTATTATTCAAACTTTGTAGTACCGTTTGTGACTTATAGTTGTTTTATCGGTTTATGAAACTTGCTATGGTGATCCCAGTCACTTCAAGTTCTCCTTCTCCTTAGACTAAGACAGCATCCTTAGTTCTCTAAGATACTAACGGATGTTCTTAACATCAATCCAGTGATTATCACTCAGATTGGCCTGTTTGTGAATCCATATGCTCAAAGCGTATGAGATACCAGGTAGCGTATATTTTTTTAATGTACGATTCCACAGAGAGTTTTATCGAAAGTCAAGCTTTCATCGATAGTTATAATGGGAATATCATTTCCAAGAAATGACATATTATCATTATTTTATAGGACAGCCACTGTCAGTGCGCTCCCACTAACCGTCTTATATACACAAGAATCATTCTTGTTTTGAATTAAATCATACTCCATTATGGTTACATCAAAATGATAATTCCAAGAACCTATGTTTGCTTCAATCCAAACATGGATCGAATAACCTGCAAACCTTGTTTGCTTGTTATGGTACGACAAAATCGTCAGGATCTTGTAAACATCCTTCAAAAGGTTTCCTTTTCAGGAAAGTGATTTTCCCGTTAAGCTGTCATATTTCATAAATGAAACATGCAGCGTTAGCAAGCATTATCCAAATGGATTTACCGTGGCACCATGTAAAAGGTTGAATCGTAATCAACACAATGTTGATAACGATATCTTTCCGCTAAAAGCTTAGCTTTATACGTTGGTATGTTGCCATCCATGTACGTCTTCCTAGAAGACTTATAGTACCAGTAGGCACAATATTTTGCGGTACATCAACTTGTATCCAAACTGGTTGATATACATGGAATCCATTTCGGATTCATGGCACTTTGCCATAATTAGGGAGTCGATACCTTGTATCACTTCCCCATACACAGTCAGTTGGTATACCTCAATAAGATAGACATCTTTATAAGGTGAGATCAGAAACCCATACCCCAGGTTGTTTTCTGACTCTCTCCGACATATGTGGTTCTTGTGTATTCGAAGATTAATGTTAATAGTTTCATCCTTGATGAACTATTTGTGTTCCATTAGGAATCAATGCATGGAATAGTATTACTCCAATTTTCATCGAGTTTTACTATCCTCCCACTTACCACTGCATATCGGTATTCCTCTTAGGAAAACCGCATGGTGAGCAACAATCTAATTGTTCTCTGGTGAGATGTATAAGTATTATACTTATGGTATCCCTAGGATAACCTACAATTGGCACTTATCCATTTTCTAGTTTGGTATCATCCAAACGTATGCCTAGCACACCCAAATTATCAGGAATGTGAAACCCGGTTTCTTTCCCGTTCATATCTAATATGATATCTGTCAAACAGATTACTATGGAACCTTATTCTAAATAAGTTCTTGCACTATTTATACGTATCCGTTTGAAGGAAATGGTAGCTCAGAGCGACTTATGATTAACCTTATCATGTCTAACAAAATTCGGTTACTCAGTTCGGACACACCGTTAAATTGACGTGTTCCGGGAGGAGTCCTTATTTGAAAGAATACTTTACTCTTTCAAGTATATTAGAAACTTATTACTTAAGTATTTTCCATTACGGTCTTACCATGACGGTTTATTACTATAGCCGATCTGTTTATCTATTTCGTGTCGAAACTTCAAAAGTTTCTGATTTGCGTTCTTCAAAAGAAACACATAACCATAACGCGATGCCACATCCGTAAGGTCACGAAATATTCATATCCACATCTAGCCTTGCTAGACTTGGGCCCACTTGCTTCACTATGAACTAGGGCTAACAGGTCGGTGGCATTTACACTTTTACTAAGTAAATAGTGTTTTAGGTATTTTGCCCAATAAACTAGATTCGTACACTTTATTTGATTAGAATCAAATTAGTCCGAGTACCCACTCTTCGAAAGTGTGGATATACGATTCTTGTTTAATTGTGTCCCAGACATCAATGCCACATTTAAGTTTCATCTGATCAAATCAGTTTGAGCTATTGTTTGTCATGTTTATGTTTGAGATATATTTATATTCAAAATATAAATGTTGTTATTCACATCTAATGTGTTTATCTCAATATCATCTTTATATAATGAAACACTTTAGTGTTCTAGAATATAAAGGTTCACCCGCAACGGGTTAAACACTGATATAGAGATAATGTTTCTAGTCAAACTAGTTACATTATAACAGTTTCCAAATTTAGGTACACACCCGAGGGTAGTTCCTAAATTTAGGTATCTACGGTTAAAACAGCGACTTTCATCCCGTTTCCAATTCGTAGATAAATCTCTATTGAAGTCAGTATTCTGTTCAAAATAGATTCTGAACATCAATACATATATTTTATGTACCACACTAAGTATCTAAAATCTAATTTCTATACTAGTAGTGAACACAATTTGACAAACATATTTGAAGTCAGTGCCTTGCTCGTTCTTCAATTCCTTCAGGTCTGCTTTGTCCAAACGGCAGTCACGCTTCCGCGATCCTGTTTGCCACATTTAGGCAGATATTTTGGGATATGTCATTTATCTTCCCAGAATACTACAATGATTTTTCCTTTGCCCTTTTCCACATTCCAGAAGCTTTTAGCCAAGCCTTAGCCTTCTAGAATATCGAAGTAAGGTGCGTCTAGCGCTACTTGCCTTATTGCAAACTTTGACTTTATCTCCTTGAGATTAGTCATTTATTCTCCAAGAATTATTTATTGTAATTTTAGTACTTCTAAAATCTAAGTATAGATTTATGAAGATCCTTCAATTTCAGTATCATACTTTAAGGATCTAATCCTTAGTTCTGATTCAGAAATTAAGGAGTCTACTGCGACAAGCTAAATGGATTAAGCACTAAAGTTATCATTACATGATCTTCTAAAGATCATGCTCTACTATTTTCTTAACTCCGGGCTTAGGCTTTATAGGTTATTTTATCAAATAAAGTAACTTATTATAGTCCAACTATTTTAATCAACTATAATTAATTAAATCAAATATATTGATTATTATAATCCAATTATATAATCAACTATAAATGAATTGTTTGAATATAGTTCAACTATTTATTAAAACAACAATTTAAATATTAGTACAACTAACATTTAATTGATTTGACGAATGATATTTGTTTGAGCGCGTATGGCAAGTAATTAAACGAATATTGCAAATTCAATTCTTTCCTCCCACTATTTTTCGACGAGCCTCTAACCCTCTGTCGAGTACTCGGGAAATCGCATTTACTAGTGGGCTAGGATCCCGTTAAATATCACACAATCTTGACTTTGGCCAACAAATTGTATGATAATTAACTAGGTAGATCTCTAAGATCGATTGGATCCAATCCAATTCCTAGATCCGATAGGGGGACAACCAAGTCCAAAACATATATCTTATATATGCCAATACATCCAATGTATTACCTAACCTTTTTCCTCTGAATCAACTAAGTTTTGGCTTTGGCACAACAAACTTAGTGATCCCAGTCAAGAGCGACCCATTGACCATGGAAAGCTTCGTAATCAATGTTGATGGACAAGAAGTGGTCTTGACTTTGGCCAACAAACCACAACTTGGATAAGACACCAATATGGAACAAAGCCTTCGTGATTCAAACACATCCTCGATGGACAAAGGCCTTGACTTTGGCCAAGAAGCCAATGCCAGTCTCGGATCTTGAGTGAGAATCACTCAATGGAAGGAAAGACGCTTAATATTTTGAAGGGTTTTTCGCGTGCAAATTGGCAACCAATTTATTATCTTTGTTAAGGTCTCATCATCATACACCCTTAAATATGCATTCTAAACACATAATAAAGCGCATATGAAAAATAATAATGATATGCGGATGGATACTTTACACATTGATCCTAGATCAAATCTCTCCATTTCTCTCTCTCGCTAGCACAAGTATTTACTTCTACCCGTTACACTACACTTCTAAAGAAACCTCATTTACATTGAGGGGAATATGTGAGAAGAGAATACAAAGAATAAGGAGGTGATAAGGCTGGACACGCAGGTCCAATTAATAAATCAAATTTATTACAATTTCTAAAATTGCCTCACCCAACTAATATCCATCCGATATACATTATTCATGCATCGCAGCCATGTATTCACACAAGCATGTTATCAATCAATATAATCAAATTAATTAATCTGATATTAGTGATCATCCAATGTTCAAACAACGATTTGATTTTGTTCGAGTCAAACTCGTTTTGCGAATAAGTACTTAAAGTACGAATTCTCGAATTAAATTAAACTATATCATTAAATCTAATTCAATATGCATTCAATTATAATTCGCTATTTAATTCCAAATTAAATACTACACTTTAATAATAAACCTTTTACGACTTAAATTCCAAATTTAATCGTTACAGGTCTCAAAGCCCGATTAACGTCCAACGTCAATTTAATTAAAGTCCAATGGGCTTTTAATTAATTTCTTAAGGTGTGGAATTTTGGTCAACTCGGGTCAAACCGAATAACCAAAATCCAATCCGGGAGTTACCCCATAAGCCCAGAAATCAATTTAGGCCCATTAAGCCCAATTAAACTTTAAAGGTTCATTAAGTCGCATTTGGGCTTTATGGATGCGGTTTTGGGCCCAATTGGATCCAACCAATTTTGCCTAAACCCAACTTTGTACAACAAAGCCCAACAAGTCCAATTACAACACTTAAAGCCCAAATCCAATTTTAAGGCCCAATTAATTAAATTCCAAAAAATCCAATTTTCTCAATTTAATTACCAAAGTGTATAACATGATTAATTACCCAAATTAACATTTCTAAAACATTAATTAACTTAACTAATCATGCTCATTTTCATCATCACATGTCCAACACATTTTGATTAAAATCAAACCCAAACATGCTTTATCATTCTCGGCAATGGAGGAGATTTTTGTGTCTGATTCGAATTCAATCCAATTAATTCCACAATCGACATTAAATCAACATCCTAATTGATTCTAACTCATCCAATGAATTAAAAAATAAAAATCACCAAGAACACATTAGGGCACTACATTCGGCCAAGCCCAAATATTTGGGGAAAAATATTCCAAATATTATTTCAATAAATTGATCCAATCAATCATCATATAAAACACATTCAAGCATACTTAATCATCCAATTTCATAATTTATGCTCAAAATCAATTTTACCCAAATTTTAAGCCCTAAATATTTCATGCTCAAACCTTGCTCTATATGTCATTGTTGGTTTCTATTAAGGTCCCAAGATCAATAATAAGCATGAATCAAGTGCGAATACAAATCAACGAAGTTGTGGAATACTCACATCGATCGGTTGAGCGACGCAGAGGCAACAAAAACTTAACTTTCTGCATCTTGGACTGCTCGGCAGTTCACTGCCAGTGCTCACCGGTTTGGCGTCCATGGTGGTCCTTCGTCAAGCTCCAAGCTTCGTCAAATGGTTCCCGGATCATGGGTGGACTTCCTTATCACCTTCGCATGTCTCGTAAGTGTGCTAGAACTTGTGATTTTTCCACAAAATCCCACTCTAGGGCTTCCCACTGCTCACGGTTTTGGAAGAAACCAGTAAGATTTTTCACTGCCTCTTGGGCGTGTGTTGTAGAGAGAAATAGAGAAGGAGAGATTGTGTTGAATTGGTTGGAAAAGTGTATATCAAACACTTATATATTTTCCATAAATAAATAAGTGAATTACCACATTTTTTGCTTCCAAAAAGTCAAATGGAAAAGCCTTCCAACAACTCCAACAACTACCATCAATCACATCAATCAATCAAGTGTCACATCACTCAAAGTGACATGATTTGACGCTTGATGTGACTAGCGATTTGACGCTTGATTTGACGCTTGATTTGACTTACGTGCCGCACTCGAATTCGAAATGCGAATGCGCTCGTAAAAAATCCTGGGCTCGGGTTCGCTAATTCCAAATTAACGAATTTTCCATTACGTCGTAATTAAATGATTACGCCTAGCGAAATCACTATTCACGTCGCTAACGAATTAATTCTAAATTAATTCGTTCGCCCGAATTAAAATCTAATTTTAATTCCGCGTAGAAATCTAATTTCTTTTAATATATCAAATATGTCAATTTCACGATTAATTCCAAATTAACTGTTATCTCTCTTTAATGGATATTTTATCCTAGATAAAATATCTTTGCAATTAATCCCAGATTAATTTTCTCTCTCATCTAATTAATCCCAGATTAATTTAGAGTGCGAGTCATACGTCATCGGTGAATCTTTGGGAAGCGACCCATGAGATCCCTGGATATTTTGGCAGTAAATTCGGTCGTTGGACTATCCGAAAACGTAAGTACCAAGTACTATGTTGTACCGATTTACAAGACAAGGTTGGCCTCTAGCAAAGCGCCATGCCTACCCAATTCTCCGGAAATATCTTTACAGGAATAAAGGATCTGTATCAGGCGTAGTATACGTAGTATTGCATATTTCTGTCCAGTATCGAATGATCACGTGCTAGGCCTATGACTTGAATAGTGTCTGCCCCGTACGAAGCACATGTCGGATGTCTGGTGACTAGTCTCTATAATCGGATAAACCTGACCTTGTCATTTTATCCCAATAGCTGCAGCATTTAAGAGAACCAGTCTCGTATCCTACGTGACCATTATCTCCATATGACTTGAGTGACACTTCCGTCTTGATATCACACCCAACACACTACGATTCTCAATATACCCAGCATTGGCGTACACAGAACCTGTTAAAGCCCTGGACGACCTCAACCAAAGTATATTGATTATCGCAAGTATTAGCGGTGCAAGTCTCAGGTTAACACCAAATACACCTACCCTGATTTCAGACTTCCATAGACACATAGTCATACTACCAATGGAATTCTGAGGGGGTATATCCAGAGCGAAGCTTTTTCCCGTACCATCGGTAAAAAACAACCTCCTATTACACTCGCATGAGTATCATATACCCAAATATATGAGAACTATGTCATTGTGCCCTCACAACGCGCACAAGTGTAATACTAGTCTTTTACGTATTTATCGATGTCCAATCTCAATAATACTCTGGCTATGGATATTTAATGATTTATCCTTCATGGACTGATACTGTCTCATATCATTCTCCATCCAGGAACAAATCATAGGGACCTCTCATCATTTATACATCTAGGTGATCTAATCACAAATGATAAGAGTACAATCTCCTTTGTCACATAGTTAATTTGTACAACAACACCATGATCTGTACAAATAGTGACGCTATGGGTCTAATTGTCCAACAGCTATGGGTCATAATTGTCCAACACAATGATCATCTATATTATTATTATAGGTGACAACTTTTGCCTCTCCAATCCCTAGATTACGATCAGGTTATCGCACAACCCTCCCACTGGGTCTAGGTGGTAGATTCTCCTGATATTACAGCATCTGACACTCAGATATTAAAAATGTTACGTTATTGTAATATTCAACAACTGTTGTTGATGATGCATTGGTAACCAGAAAGTAACTCCTCGAGTACCAATTTACTGCGAGGTATGAATTCTCTCATATAGTCCTCCTCAAGAAATACAAACACTTTGATCTCTTCTTAGACTATTAAAGAATCCACCCATAGTCTCTTTAGGATAGCCTACAAATAGGCACACCTTAAACGCGACTCCAACTTTATAGTCTTGTTCTTCAACATTTGCGCTGGACACCTCCATATGGGGAAATGTTGCAAACTAGTTTTGCGACCACTCCACAACTCTAAAGGTGTTTTAGGAATAGACTTAGATGGAACTACATTCAGGATATACATTTTTTTCTGTAATGTACACCCTTAAAAAGAACTAGGTAATGAACTGTCAATAAATATTGATCTCATCATGTCTAGTAGGGTTTGATTTCTCATTTCTGAAATACCATTATACTGTGGTGTTCCAGGTGCTATGAGTTGGGATATCTTCCCAGGCTCAACTAAGAACTCCATAAATTCATTGTCGAGGTATTCTCCTCCACGATCTGATCATAGAATTTAAATGGCTTTACCTAATCGGTTATCAACTTTAGTATGATAATCTTTGAACTTTTCAAAGGTACCTGATTTATGCTGCATTAGGTAAACATACACATATCTAGAATAATCGTCAATAAATGTGACGAAATATTCATAACTACTTAGTGATTAATTGGCTTTTAGCCTTTTTCCAATAAAAGGTCTATTGGTTATATTACCTTATAGACTTGACTCATAGACTGGTAAGTTGTAGTCTTTTAATTGACTTAAAAATCCACTTTCTACTAATCTGTTTATCATGTCAAGGTTAATATGGTCAAGTTTGAGATGTCATAGATATATGTTTTCGTGAGAAATCCTTTGTCGTCTTGTTTTGGGCTCTTCAACCTTAAATATCCCAGTGTTGAGCAGTGAGTTATATGTTAACAGTCTTAACACATACAAGTTAACTTCTAGTTTCCTTTGTATTTTGGTAATTTATTTTTGAAGTAACTATTATTATTAAATAAAATGGAAAAAATCATCATGCAATATTTTTGAAACAGAAATCAAATTTTTGGACAAAGCATTAATAAACAACATTTTGTTTAAATTCAAATAACTTTTATTTGAAAATTGATAACTCCCACTGCTTTTATTGAACCAGCATCCCATGTCCTGACTCTCATGGTAAAGCTACATTTATCAAGGTATTTCCATGTATCAAGTAGTTGTACCATTTGTCTTCCTAGTATGTCTTTCTCTTTTTTGCTGTTTTGAAAGACTCGGCAACACTTGCCTCTCCACTATGCTTACGAGGATCCATCAGTATGGACACCAAATGGGTGAGCTCATTTAGCAGTTATGTAAGAGTGAAACTGAACTTGTTTATAATATAGTTGCTCTTAAACTATAGGAAAATCTTTGAAAAATATTTCATTATCATGGTCATCTAGCTATGGGGCGGCCGCATTAAAGTGTGTCATTATCTTCAAGACTTTCTTTTGGATGAATGTCCCTTCCTTCATCTTTGTGATCATCACTAAGACTAAGACCCCATGACGATTCCAATCCGAAGAGTACCCAGACATGTCATGCAATGACTATATCATCATAGATGTTATAGTCATTGGTTCATGCTTTACAGTAAGAACATCAGACATTCCTGCTAGCAAGCACTAGTGGGTCTTCTCATTGGTCGTATTCATTTTTAGTGAGTATCATATACAACTTGGATCTGGATGACATGCATCCTTCAAGAAAAAATTAAGTTCTTCAAAAGACCAAGACAACTTTCATGTTACTTTTCTTTTAACGTAACTTTCTCTCGTATATTTTTCGTTATCAAGTATGGAAATATTGAGAAAATGGTTGATAAATTTTAAAATAAACATGCATTCAGAAATCACATATTGAAATTGTTACAAGTGTTATGGCATAAAATTAAACATGATGCATGGACCATGTAAAATGAATTAGAAACCTAAAAATAATTATTATGTCATGAAAATATGTCATCCCACAAATAAGTGTCGCCGTGGGGTAGGTCAAATATTTGCATGATAAATTGAAACAATCTCAATTGATTAATATGTGTGGGAATAACTTTTATTCCTATATTAACTAACCACCATGTGATTTGATCAATTAATATTGTTTAACATTTAATCATGACCTAAAATAGACACCATCCTTAGGGGGATGAAACCAAAGCCATCTCGATGTGCCTTTTGAATCTCACATTTTCAAACTAATAATGGAGATCGCGGGATATATTATCGTATATCCCCCTCTCACTCACTATTTTAAATTTAAGGTTTTTACTTAAAATATCTAATATTTTAATTCAATAGTGACTATAAGTTCATGCGCAACTAAAACATAACTTCTACTTTACACTAATGTATCATTAGTGATCTAACTAATTTTAATTCTTAAAATTTTATTCACTAATTCACATTAGTCTCAACTAATATTTTACTTAATTAAACTAATTTAATTAAGTTTGGTTTAATGACCTAATTTATTTTAACACTTAAAATATCAGTTCACTAACAAGTTTAAAATTTAAAATTCAACAAATGAATAAATTTTAATTAAACTATTTAATTAATATAAGCGCGTTATAAATTCCAATGGTACGTGGAACTGTATCCCGAGTGCAGACCACACTACCGTCCATTTGGAATCGGATGTGGAATTTACGTTCGGGTTTGCATCTGATATACCAATGGAAAACATAATGCACTTATAAAGTCCATGTGTATTAAATTTTTGAATTTCCAATTATATTCCATTAAACCAATTAATCATATTAATTTATTTCCATGTATATCATATTCCAATTTAACTCTCTTAAATTTCACAAAATAACATTTTATAACTAGAATATATATACATCTATTACATGTTATGGCATGTGAAAATGTAAGAATAGGCACCCTAAACTATATGACATGTTATTCAAATATTTCGAAATAAATATTCACATAACATAAAATAAAATTGCATTGACTGAGCTCTTATTTTTATATACTAATCTAATTAGTACAAAATATTTTAAAGCATCATTTGGTCTTCAAGTCTCGCTCCATGGAGTGGCTTTGAGTCCTTAGTGGCATCAAAAATCCAAAATACATAGAATGTTACAACTTGAAACTTTTACTTATGAATTAAATTTACAACACTTGTAAAATTTTGGCCTTATGGAAAATCAAAATTAACACAAAAAAAGAAGCCATAAAAATTTACGATTAATGCAATACATTCATCACATGAATCTAAGATAAACATTCATCATATAAACATTAAAATATGCTACTCGTCACAACATGCATACCAACAATTTATATCTCATATAAATCATTAAAAACAGAAACTTTTAATTAAAAGGAGAAGGATTAAGAAAACTTTTCAACCTCGCTCTTGATGCTAATTGTAGGAAATGATTTCCCTCGCCAGCGAAAACGCCTTAGGCATCGGGATCGACCTTGAAAAAAATTTCTCCCCACTACCTATTTTGTAGGCTATAACCAGTCCCTGGTCTGATGTTGTGCTTTTGTTTTAATAATATTTCAGCCCCGGAACAACCCTCGTACATGGGGTGAACCAAGCTTCTTTGCGTCTAAGCCTCGTGTCGCGACGCGTGGTGATTTCCGTTGTGACGCTCAATATCATAACTTTCTTTTTGGATTTTCTTCATGAGTGTGTCGCGACGTGTGGTGATTTGTGTGTTGTCTTGAGTGCTTTCTTGGTGCTATATTCAAACATCAAACACAAAATCTACCATGTGTATAGCGAAAAGAAAGAAGAATAAAGTTTGTTCCAACCCCGAATGATCTTCCGATCTATGTCTCACTACCAACAAAAAGAAGTGTGGGCTTCACTCAAAAAACTCTTTAGAGATTCAAACAAGGTTTTGAAACCAACTCCCTAAACACTTTAGAGATTAAGTTAAGATTTGTCACACCGGAATTTTTCTTTTCTCTTTTGTTCTTCTTCTTTTTCTTTCAATACTTGAGAGAAAACAAGAATAATTATGGATATGTTTTTCAAGAATGAAAAATCCAACTCACAAGAAAAAAAAACTCAATTTTTTTCTTGTTATACTTAGGGTTAATGTTAAATAAAAAACCTAAGCATATTTATCTCATAAATTCAGCCATCCATATTTTCTACACCTAATATTTACGACAACCAACTTATTAATTGTCATCATAATAAAAATTAAATGTAATGTTCAAAAAGTGTAAAAAATAATTAATGAAATGTTGAATTTTTACAAATCATATTTGAAAAATTCATCGTTACAATAAATGATATATCAAATAATTTAATAAATATACATTAAATTAATGATTATTTCATAATCATTATTTAATAAAAATATTATATTAAATATAATATAAAGTTACATGTGTGACAAAATATATTATTAATCTCATCAATAATAATATATATATGTGAGGATATAATTGGACTATCCAATTATATTTAATTTCCTACAATATATCAAGCTAGCACGAGACCAAATGGACCTACGGTTCCGAGCTCCAATAATCCCACAATATTAATTAAACTCTTTAACTAAATATTTTGAATTATTAACTTCGGGTTATTCCACTAAAATCCCAAAGTTGCACTCTCGTTGCCGAAGTTGGATAGTATAAGCCGAACTACGTCGGTGTCTATCGATATAGTCATTGCATACGAATCAGCCCTTCACTGGTTATCTGTTATACCCTTCTAATTATTTTTACCTTAAATACCATTGTTTCTCTAATGAATAATTTATTCATAAATATTATGAATATTAATCTTTTTATTCACAATAGAAAGACTTGAGCGCTCTAATCGTTCAAGTACCGAATCAACCCTTAAGGAATATACTCGTTTACTTCTCGTAAGAATGAATGAACTCTATATCTATGTAAAACGTTCCTAGCTACACATCAAACTATGTCCCCAAAGTACGTATCTATTGGTCGAGATTACTACACCAATCTCACCTTTGTAAATCAATGGACATAGCCTGCCATGTAGGAGTTCGCAATACACCCAGGATTCAGACCAATGCATATATGACTATCTCGTATATTGAAATGAATATTTTTATATAACATATAGTATAAAAAAAAATCATTTACATATGTGTCCAGTCCTATATGATCACATCATATAAGGTGTCTATATTCTCATGTCACCACATGGATGATCTCGGATCAAGGTCGTCATATAATTATAGAATGGACCGCAACTATAGATAAACCACAAACAAAGTACCTATTTTGCATGCTCTCTATGGACTATTTTGGATTACTAATTTCATACCTAAATCCTCTTGTGTATGACACTCATACACTAAGTCTGAAGACACGTGAGTAATTAAGGATAAACAAGATAATTTACAATATGCGATTTAAATCAAATATTTTGATAAATGAATAATGCATCTTTTATTTCATAACAAATAATTGCATTCACATTATATGAAACTATAGGGCATATATCCCAAAAATAGGTTCATACATGTGCAGGAAGCAAATGAGGAGACGAGACCCAACGATAGTCATTATACACCAAAGTCGTCAGAGTCGAGCCTAGTAATTAGTTATTATTAAGTTAGGCCATAAGACCTGTATGTATTCATGTATTTAAGTGTTAGCAGTTATTAAGTTAAGTATTTATAAGATATACACGCAAGTTTATATTCAGAATGTGTATGTATATAAGTTATATTCATGCAAGTTATACAAGATGTTTACAGCAGTTTCATGATCATGTTACCATGATAGTCATGCATGTAGTCAGTCAGTCATAGTGTTTAGAAGGTGTATGTCATGGGTTCAGGACAATGGCTAGGCCGTATCCGGCCAATCACATGCCCAGACTTACCAGGGTGTGACAATATTACCCATTTACCGACCACCATAGCTGGCCAACGGCTGATCACCAGCCACCATCAGGTTCCTCGTGGCTGAACTGTGGCCAAACCGCCACTAGCCACCTCACTCTCTCTATTGTCGCA
This sequence comes from Zanthoxylum bungeanum, assembly GCA_019454045.1. Classification (NCBI taxonomy): domain Eukaryota; kingdom Viridiplantae; phylum Streptophyta; class Magnoliopsida; order Sapindales; family Rutaceae; genus Zanthoxylum; species Zanthoxylum bungeanum. The sequence continues at coordinate 284,100 of SKCR01014391.1, forward strand.
TGTACTACAATGCAGCAAGTGGATGAATTTTGTGCTATTTCATAATTTATGGAAACTTCATGTATCTATAGGAAATTTTCTAGAAATTACAAAGTAGCCTCGTGTTTTTGCAAAGAGACCCCTAAATTGGCCCAGTTTCGAAATTCTATAAATTTCATGCCTTTTGCTCAGAATTTCGAGAAATCCTCTACATGAAAATTGTTCGTCTCATAAAAACATGTCCACGGTTTCAAAATTCAGCCCAATCAGAGTTATTTTCTATTTTTATAGTCGAAACAATAAAATTTTATCTGGTTTACTTTTAATAAAATTTTGCGTATTTGGTCATTCCAAATTTATGAAATTTTGAGACTTTATAACATAATTTTTAATCGTCACGATATATTTTTCGACACCAAAATATAAAATTATCGACTTCATCAACATCGTGAGACATCTATCTCGAATATGGATGTTACATGCCACAACGAGACAACAATAAGCAAACCCTGCGCAGATAGGACTTACACACACCAGTAACGCGTCATCATCGTCCAAATAGTGCCATTTGGGACCGCGATAATTACCACAATGGGACAACTGGGATCTATAATATGGACCATAACGGAACTCCACACAAACAAATATTGTAACGGGACATTATAATATTCATGATATGTGTCACAACAGGGCTCCACATTTACCAATTTTACATATATCTAATTTTAATATTTATTATAAATTTGAGTCTGTTCCATTTTAAATGTGTCATATCATACAGATATTTATAAAAATAAAATAAATAAACTCATAATGGTCGCGTTGTGTCGCCCGACGCGCCACATTACATTAAGTAAAATATTACTAATATTAAAACATATTTTATATCATTTTTATATGCACAACACAGTGATATATAAATAAATTTAAAATCACAATTAAGGTGTGAAAATGAATCTCCATCTCTACCTGACGTTCGAAACCCAAATCAATCTCTCAACAATGCTCAGTGTGTCCAATCTATTTTGTTGATTACATTGTTAAAATAATTCTCCTCGGACCACCCAGCATGCCTTACGAGGCACGTGGTGTCCTCTCGGAAATGGTGCATCCGATCGGTAACCTCAGTAGTCGAACTTATGGCAATTCCTCTAACTTGAAATGCTAATAGATTTTCTAATTAAAATCCTCATACATTCTAAAGAAAAATTGACATGGTTCCATTTAAAACATGATTTTTCCACTTACATCTAATACCACAAAAATGCACATCTGGGGCCTATAATAATGATACATATCCACACTTAATATCCAACTCCACGATTCAACAATTAATATAATAAAACACTTCGAAACTATTAAATTAACACGCTTAAAAACTCGATAATATACTTAAATACAAGAAAAGTCAAAGCTCGAGTTCATTACAGCGCGAAAGTATAGTCCAGCACGTCGGAGATATCAAAGACAACAAACTGCTTAAGACACGACCGCTCGTGGCCTTCACGCACAACCACACGCGTCGGCATTTGGGGTCCTCTCGCCAGCAAACCTCGACACTATTGACACCAGTAGATGTGCATCGACGTCCTGAGTCCAATGAGGTGGTCGTGTGTCCATCTGAGCTCCGGTTTGCCGTGAAAAAGCCAAAAATTGATGTCTCCTCTAATCTCGATTTCGTCTGAATCGACCTCCTCCGGTGACAGTACCACCATAAAAATACTTTTCGACTCTTCCTCTATGTTTTTTCTAAGCCCAATCACCAAAAAATAGGTTCAGATCACCGGATTTTGAGCATTTTCTCTCTCCCTCCATTTTCTCTCTCTTCGGGCCCTCATTTACCTTTTTTCGCGAGTGAAGAATGAGTTGAATTTTAAATAGGGCTAGTTAATATCATTTGGACCCTTGAAATATCGGTTAATTTTATATGATCCTCTAACCTCTTTTTGACCCCTTTGACTTATACTTTAGGTTGCATTGGCAAAATACCCCCTCTTGGGTTATTACAAAAATATATTGATATTTTAAAAAATAATTTAATATTGTTTTATTTATTATATATTTAAATGATTAAAATTTTATTTATTTATTATAAAAGTTTAAGTTCATTTTTAAAAATATTAAAAACTTTTAATTATTAATTGTTCACCCAAAGTATATCATTTTTCACTTTGTCATTCTATATTTATGACATCATCATATAAATAATAAAATTAACCTTATGACTACCTTCAAAATTTTTATGGCGGTTAATGGCAAAATAGAAAAGTAATACATTTTGGAAACATCGAGTAAACGGACAATAATTTTAAAAAAAAAAATGCTTTTTAAAAACAAAAATATATATATATTAATCTTCTCTAATTGTGTTGATTTTTTTATTGACCTTTTTTAAATTTATAATTACTTTATCATAATTACTATTGAATTAATTTTCTAATTCCGCCAGTATTTTTTTACTTGTAAGAAAAATACTATAAACCATATTATTTTAAACAAGTAGATAAGTTTATATTTCATTTTTGTTAGATTTGTTTTTGGTAATCGGGGTGTTCAAGTAAGTTTATGTGCACATCAATTAATCATCGGGAACTATATCTCATGTTCTCAAAAATTTCTCAATGTAAATTGTTGGTTTTTGTATCATGGGCATGATTCCAATGAAATATACCTAATGAAATTTGAATTTTGAGCCTGAAATTGAGTAAACCATTAAAATCAAAAATATTTACCACTTAAACAATCACTTGAGTTGTTTTCGTTAGATATAGTGGAAGAAACAAATAAACTTTAATCCCCAAGGGGCGTGCTTGCTGGAGTGGGGCTCATGATCTCATTTTGAGGTCCTGTATTTGAATTCATTGAGTGCGTTTCTTATAAGAGTCTGAGACAGTCGGTGGTTTTACTTGCTCTGCTTAAGCACGAAAAAGATGGTTTGGCGGTGGAATTTCTAACGATTTAAAAAAAAAAAAAAAAAAAAAAAAAAAATACCTTCTATATCAATCATATAAAGAAACATAAAATGTTGTCCATATACATGAACATATATAATGGACCGTGCACATTCTTTGTCGTTTGCCCCCACTCTATCAACCATTCATACTTCAATAGATAGTGATTCTTTATCAAATTCTCCTGAGATTGATGTAAGATAGAATTTGGCCAAATGGTACCATTTACAAGTGATGTAAATATAGTCCGGATTTACTTTAGGTCGGATTTACTTTCAAATAGAAGAAATGATAATTTAATGTACGAGATTTTTAGATGTTGTATATATATATAATTTTACTTTTATTTTTTTATAAATAAATAATTTTCATGACTTTAACATGTAATCTCAAAATCATGATAAAATAACATTGCTCTTATACTAAGATTCATCATTCATCCTATAAGGAACATAAAAGACTGGAATCCTCGGCTTTAATAATGAGAGGAAGAAGTGTACTCAACGGATAAGTAATTTGTCAGTATTTTATTATTATTATTCAGTTTATACATAAAAAATTACCCCCAAAAAAACTTCTTTACTAATTACTTCTATTATTCCAAAAATGAAGAAAATGAAGCCCATGAAAATGCCAAAAAATTTAGGCCCATGAAATAATCAATTTAGAAATATGAGACAATATTTTTTTATGGGTCGGTATCACTTTAATTAGAGTGATTATACACTATTTAGAATTATGATTATTGATTATGACATGCATACGTAAACTAAACATCAAAAACCCATTTTAATTTTCCCTCTTACAACGTCAAATTAGATTTCAAATTACAAAAATCTAAAACTAGATTATAAATCAAAGCAACTAAGCATATGGAAGTAGACCCGGCCACGGTTCTGGTTCGGAACCGAAAACGAACCGGTTGGAACCGAAAGGTTCCGGTTCCCGTTCCAGAACCAGAACCGTGGCCGACCAGTTCGGTTGGGGTTCGACTCCAACTCGAACCGATCGGAACCGATAGAATTGTACGGTTCCACCGGTTCAACGGTTCCAACAGGAACCCTCCCCAACGGCTAGTAGCCGTTGGAGGGGCAGGGAACCAACGGCTCCCTACCCAAATATGAAAAAAAAATTATAAATTTATAAATTAAAATATAAATTACTAATATATCCCTAATAACGGTAATAAAACGGTTATAGTTATGGCCATTTTTTGTATCAAAAAATTTTTAAAACTCTATAAATATGATTCATTTTTCATTATTTCAACACACCAAATTCTCAACTCACTCTCTCATTTTCTATAATTCTCTATTCTCAATCTCAATTCAATACAATTCTCTTATAATCTTATTCTCAATCGCAATTCAATTAGTTGTTAATTTGTTATCATTCGCAAATCGCAATTATTCAATTTTCTTATTTTTCTTCCTAATTTCTCAAACGAAAATGACAAGCTCATCTGAGAAATAATGTCAATATGTCAACCCCAGAGAGCGGCCCTAGTGTCCGGTGCACAATCACGAAGAAGAGAAGTTAAGGCTCGGTCTTCGGATATTTTCAAAATTTATTTTCATTTGGAACGCCTAGAAGATGATAACAACGATCAATTTGCACCTATTGTGGGTTACCTATAATTTTTCTGGTGGATACGGAAATATGATCAAGCACATGGAAAAAATCATCTGGTTGAACTTGGCATTGATACGACGCAAACTCAAATGGCCATGTACGTATCATCTAGTAGAGGTACGAGTGCTGTAGATTTATTAAATATTATGATGCAAAAAATAGAGAAGAAATTACGAAATTAACTTGTATGGCACATCTTTCTTTAAGCTTTGGTGAAAAATTTCATTTTACTAATTACGTGCATAATGCTTTAAACCCTTCTGCATGTAGAATGACTCGAAACACAACAAAACGTCATATTTTTAAATTATATAAAGACGGTAAAATTATTTTAAATGAAATAGTTAAAGAGATGAAATGTCGTATTTCTATATGTTATGATATTTGGAGTGACCATTGGCAAACACACTCATACATGGGTGTGACTTGTCATTGATTGATGCATCATTTACCATGCAAAAATGACTTATTGCATTTAGAGTTTTTGATGACCAACATACTGCACATAATATTCCTTTACTTTATCTTATTGCTGCTGTTTTTTATATCCTAGATTTAAATTAGAAGGTTTGAATGGTGCTTTACAAACTTACTATGGTTATTTAGGAATATTAGCTAAATTGATATTACAAGAATAATGACGAAATTAAGAAATGATTTAATTGATTTATTTAATGATTATATTGTAGATATAACTTAGGAACATTAGGTGAATCTAATAGTAGCGAACCGGTAATTCAAACAAGACTTAGCGCATGAGATCGTTGGTTATTACAACGAAATAAAAAAGCTAGGGATACGACAACTAATAACCCCGGATTAAATAATTATTTATCTACAAATTTCGAGTTTTTTACTGAAAGTTTAGTTCGTAAAAATTTTAAAATCCTTGAATGGTGGAACCGACATCAAAATATATATCATGTTTATCAATTATTGCTAAAGAGATATTGGCAGCACATATTTCCACTGTTGGCAGTTGAGCAAACCTTCAGCTTGGTAGGCAATATATTGGAAGCTATGCGATCTTCATTACATCCAAGCACTCTAGAAGCAACAGCTTGTGTGGATGATTGGACTCGAGCTGATCTGAGACAAAAAGAAAATGCCCCCGATGATTTTGAAGATTTGTTCGATAATGCATCTGCAAGTGCAACACAAGTGCAAGCGGAACCGGAGCCGAATGATCAACTGATAATGATGATTGATAATTGTAAAAATTGTAATTTACAAATGAGATATGTCTTAAAATTGTAATGGAACTACGTGAGCTTTGATTCCTCTCACCCCTTGGAGGATACGTAGGCAACTTAAATTCTTAAAATTTAAGCTCAAGCTCTTCAATGTAAAAAATTTTATTTATTTATAAAATTAATCTCATTTATTTTAATTAATTTTCAAAATTTAAAAAAAAATGTTGGAACCGAACCGGAACCGTTCGGTTCAAGGTTCCGGTTCCACACTTGTGGAATCGGAAACCGGCCGGTTCGGTTCGGTTGTTCGGACCGAACCGCCGGCCGGGTCTATATGGAATTACTAAAATGTACATGGCCTAATAGCATTAGCCCTTACTCTTACATTACGTGCCTTTAAATCACATAAGTTCTTTATAAAAATTTAATGATATTTGGTTGTATTTTAAGTAGAACTTTTGAGAATTAAAAAGATTATTTTCACTCTATTAGTAAAAGCATAAAATTATCTATAATACCCTTATTTAATTTAACAATATTATTTAATTTTTTCATAATACAACTTAAAAATCGTGTCCAATAAATTAATTTATAACGTTTAAATAAAAGTTTTCACTCAACCAAATACCTAAAAACTTTTTATCAAAAACAATACTTGAATAAACTTTATTTAAAAAACTATACCAAACTGACCCTACATCATCGTCATTTTTCATCCAAAAAGTGATTTCAATATACTTCTATAAGTTTTATTAATAAAATTCTACTTAAAGAAACTTTATTTAAAAAAACTATATCAAACGAACCATACATCATCATCAATTTTTATCCAAAAAGTGATTTCAATTTTGGGTGCGTCATGAATCCGACTTCCAATCCTACCAGTTATAAGAAATGAATAGTGTATGATTTTCTGAATTCGAGTCTTAGGATTTTGTAAATTTATAATCTGTGCCATATATACATATTATTGTGGTGTTTTTAACCTTAAAAAAATGGTTTGGATGGGACATATATATATGAGGGGGTGCAAAAGGGTCCCATTTAATCAAAGCAATTCCCCATTAGAAATACAAAATTAGTCTAGAAAATGACAAAAACACTCCATCTGTTTTTCCTTACCATGTCTCCATTTTTTGTCCAACACTTGCAACAAAATTTCTAATTTCAATTCCCTAAATCAATTGGAATTTCTAAAAGTCTCAGAATAATTATCCGTAAACCCCCCATTCACCACTAAATTTTGGTGCATTGTATTTGTTTTTAGAGAAAGTTTTGGATACTTAGTGTATATACACTATGTTTTTTTTTTTTTTTTTTTTTTTGGGATTCTTATCATGTATTTATATCTATCAATCATATAAAAATAAGTGCACATATGTATGTTTAAGGATGGTAAAAAAAATCTAATATCGTTTAGATCCACTTAATTAAATGTTAAACACGCTATTATAAATACACGTGTGACGGAAAATTACTGAAAACTAAACATAAAAAAGATCAATACTAAATCAAATTTCAAATTTAAAAATGATGCGACTAGAAATTCTAGGAATCAGAAACTTCTGTGTATGTTGTGTGTTCTAATTACCACTAAACATTAGCATATTGGAAATAGGGATTATTCAGTTGCCGACTCCAAAAACATAATTATTCTGAAAAAAAGCCAAGCCACAATTTGAGACAAACTTGGAAGCAAGCAAAAGTAACTTAAAAAGACTCATTAAAAGATTTTTTTTTTTTTTTTTTTTATATTTAGAATCAAAGCTTTAACAAAGAATAAGGATAGATTCATCTCACCTTCTCCATTAAGAACTTTTGAAATTGAAATTCATCTATCCTTCAAGTCAACCATTTGTGTAATTGTGTCCTCAAATTTTAAAATTATATATATATATATATATATAATTTAAATATTTTTAAGTCTCTCCAATGCGCCACACGCTGGCTTCATATTAAGGTTAAAAAAATTAAATTAATAAATCTATTAAATAAAAAATATATTATTATATTAAGAAAATATATTATACTATCCTAATAAAAACATTTTACAATATAAATATACTAGATATTGCACGTGCATCCGGTACGGTGTTACAGAATTTACAGATAAATTAAGATTCTGTTATTTAATTTGTTTGTTAATTTTCAGAGATATTCTATCATGAAATAATTTTATTTTTTAATTAAATTATTTTATTCTTTAATTTATTTAGTAGTTTTCATTTTCCTTTATTCTTTAATTTATTTGGTAGTTTTCATTTTTCATTTTTATAGAGATTCTATAATGGAAGGATTTTTTATCGGCCGTTAGATTATAATGAAATGATCTGAACCGCTAATTAAGCCACATAAAGATAGCATTTGGCTACATTATCTCTCTTAATCATAACCATTGGTTGTCTTCTCTTTCCTCCCACACCATTGTGCTTTATAATATAGGTATTTTAGTTTTATAAAAATTATATTATTATAAGAAAATATATTATACTATCCTAATAAAAACATTTTACAATATAAATATACTAGATATTGCACGTGCATCCGGTACGGTGTTACAGAATTTACAGATAAATTAAGATTCTGTTATTTAATTTGTTTGTTAATTTTCAGAGATATTCTATCATGAAATAATTTTATTTTTTAATTAAATTATTTTATTCTTTAATTTATTTAGTAGTTTTCATTTTCCTTTATTCTTTAATTTATTTGGTAGTTTTCATTTTTCATTTTTATAGAGATTCTATAATGGAAGGATTTTTTATCGGCCGTTAGATTATAATGAAATGATCTGAACCGCTAATTAAGCCACATAAAGATAGCATTTGGCTACATTATCTCTCTTAATCATAACCATTGGTTGTCTTCTCTTTCCTCCCACACCATTGTGCTTTATAATATAGGTATTTTAGTTTTATAAAAATTATATTATTATAAGAAAATATATTATATTATCATATTAAATTATGAAATTATGATATCTCTTTAAATATATTATACAATTAACATAATCTCTACAATTAGTTTTTTTTCTTATAAAATTATAAAATTAAAATATCTCTATAATTATTTTTTATTTTTAAATTAAAATTTTTTAAAAATAAATTATTAACATAAGAAATCTATTACAATATAAAAACATAATCTACTATTAAAGTAAGAAACATATTATTTTAATTAATTAATATTTTAATTTATTATCATTAAATTATAAAATTAAAATAAAGAAACATATTATAATTTTCCGTTAAAATTAAAAAAAAATATGTGTGTCATTTAATCTCTACCATTAACCTTTATAATTTATTTTTATTATTAAATTATTAAATTATAATATCTTTACAATTAAATTAAAATAATAAATTATTAAAATGAAAAACTAATTACAATATGAAAATATAATCTCATATTAAAATAAGAAATCTAAATAGCAGTCGCCCATAAAACTTAGCCAATTTATTAGATTTCGGGTCTATTCTTATTTGTAATCTCATTTTAAGTTTTTTTATTTCATGAAATTTTCATTATTTACTGTGTATATGATGCAGATTCTGACTATTAACTCTTATACGGTGAATTATAAATATTATTTGAAAACACAGAGAAAAAAATAAGACATAAATATTAATTGTAAGTAAATCAATTATCTCATTTAAACTATAAAACCGACAAGATCCGAAGTATTTATAAGATCAATTCCTAAAATATATAATCAACCCCCAGGTTTTGTGCTAGCTTGTATAATTATCATGAAATTTATTCATTTGTGTTATTTGAACTAAAATTCGGTGTTAACAATATTTTTTTTATATGTAAAAAAGAGGTTGCACGCCAAGTGTCGAGATAAACACCCACCAAATGTAAGTCCATAATGGGCTATTTTATTTCCCATGAAAAGGACACCAAAAAAATGAGAACTTATGTACTTTTTTTTTTTTTTTTTAAGATTCTATAGAGATTCCCCTTTAAAATTTTATTTCCTAATGTGGGAATTTAAGGCTATATTGTGTAGGTGAGCCTTTAGCTATCCCAAACATAAAGTGTACATTTCATTCCTAACTCATGGTTACGAATTTGGATTAAATGTTGAATTTAAATTGTACTTAATTTTTTTATATATATATAATTTATTATCATATGTGTACGGGCTAAATTTGGGGTAAGGACCTAAATATCATTATTACTCAGGCCCAAGACGTGCATAAGGACATGTCTCGTGACATTCATCTGGTCCAAAACATTATTATGGGCTGCCACCAAGACTCAATCAATGTGATGTTGAGCCTACATACAGGGCCCATGAGCCCATGCACCCCAAGGGAAGAGGCCCATGCAGCCTAAAGGCTTCCAAAAGTCCACACGACTCAAAATGCCTCTAACAGACCCTAATCGTGCTATTTAACGTCTCAGCTGACAATACATGAGCAATGTCATAGTCAATATTGTCTCATATTATGTAATGTCCCAGTAGATATCGTCTGCCAATCTCCCCACGACTAATTCCTTCTTAATAAGGAAACTTAATATTTTGATCAAGACAAACTACCTACAAATACGGTGGTACAATCATAGTACAATAGGGATTATGTCTAATCCTGTATATCTAGGCATTCATAATTCAGCCTCTAATCTACTACCATTTTTTAAATAAGTTTGAAATACGACACTTTCAATGAATCATAAACCAACTAAATGGGCTACTACACAACTTATAAAAGGAGGGAGTCCAATGGATTGATTCATTCAAGATTCAACAACACAAATTTTGGCTCTCACACTCGAGTTCTCAAAGCATACACTACTCCCTAAACACTGGTCCACCACCTTCACGGCAATCTACGAAGGTTGATGTAACCCTTTGTCTTGCTCTTCCATTTCCTTCTGCTTATCACGTCAGAGTGCTTATGACATCCACCACACCGGTGAGTAGTTACTCCACGCTCACTTTACCTTTGTCTTGCAGTATCGTTAGTGCCTCCATCATACAAATTTTCGATTGTAAGTCGATGGCGAAATTCAACGTCTACAATGTGTATATTTATAACATAGTACGGTAATATTTAATTACATATAAATTTTTATTCAGTAACTATCAATCACAATTTATAAAAACTTTAACACAAAATTTAGCTCAGTATCGATTCCAAATCCTACTCAAAGTGGCATAATACTTTTTTTTTCCTTTTTTTCTTTTTTAAGACTATGGTCGAAATTCTCTACACCTTTTTTTGCTTTACAGCCCAAACTCCATATTCTTTGCAATGCATTAATTTTCTTTCAAACTCGACAAAATTTATTGACCTTGATAAATAGTAAGCAAATAATTTATTATTAATGGAAGTAGACTTGTGAAAAGGAAAATTCTCTTAGTGGGTTTTGCTGTTTATGATGTTGGATTTACACTAAGATCCAAAAATTCTTAGATGAAACTTGATAGGACACTATGGAAAGGGCATGTACCAAAATGTATGAAATGAAGGAAAAAAAATAGGAATATAATAATTAATTTTTTTTTTATTCAAAACATTTTTACTCAGATCCTTGTGTCTCACTCTTTGGCAATTAATTTGTTTTGATCTTTTTGCTAAGTCAAATTAATGATTTCATTGACATGATATCATAATTAAAATTCTGGATTCAAATTCTTACTAGATGAATCGTAGTAATTTTAAATTATCTTGAATTTTGTGAGACTCTATGCAACTTCTTAAAATGAGGTTTCTACTCATAAATGATAAAAAAAAAATATAAATCATATTATATATTAAAAATTAATTTTTTCCTAAATTCAAGTATTTTAATTTTCTATCAAATTTAGGGATCCTAATCAATTGTCTATGTCGATTCTCCCCATTGACACCTCTAATGATGGTGAATCAAGTTTACTCTTTCAGGTTGATAAAAAAAAATGAAGAAAAATTAGAGGTTGACACTTGACACGTTATTTAAAAAAAAAATAAAAAAGAAAAGAAAAGAAAAAAGTTTATTTCTTAAATC
>SKCR01014392.1:0-118463 GCA_019454045.1 Zanthoxylum bungeanum
TGTACTTCAACATGCACGGGACGTCTGTACCTACCAGGAGCTACATAGGATGTTGCTTACGGCAGAAAGGACCTTAAGAAGGGAGTACCGACTCGCCCTCCTAGAACTACTTCTCTTTCGGCTTCTTCCCAAGGATGGTCCAAGGGAAAGAACAAGAAAGGCAAGAAGAAGAAGAAGGCTTTTGGTCCTCAACAAATGCGAAGATTGCTAAGCCGAAAAGGGCTTCTGAAGACAAATGCCACCACTGCGGCAAAGTCGGGCATTGGAAAAGGAACTATCCTGATTACGTCGCCCAGCTGAGGAGAGACAGAGCATCTACATCAGGTACTTTTATTTTTCCAGTTATTGATTTATCTTTGACTTGTGAAGCCGTTACATCCAACTGGATTTTAGATTCTGCTTGTCCCATTCACATTTGCAATTCGTTGCAGGTGCTGAAGGAAAGTAGGAGGCTGAAGCCCGGGGAGATGCAGTTGCGGTTCGGGAGTGGAGACTTTTTGGATGCAGTTGCAGTGGGAGTATGCGAGATCTCATTGCCGAATGAGACACTTTTGTTAATGAATGCCATTTTGTACCTGGATGTGTAGCTAATATTATATCACTTTTGTATTGGATACAGAAGGCTTTTGTATTAATATTAAGAATAGTTCTTTATATTTATATGATAGTAATAATATTCAGATCCCTTGTTGTCCAAACCAGCATGGTCATTATACATTGCAAACTTCTAAAGATATATTTATACTGGAGTTAATAAACGTAGTTTACCTGTAATTAATAATACTGAACTTTGGCATATGAGACTTGGTCACATTGGCGTTAAACGCCTTACCCAATTGGTTAGGAATGGTTTGATATCAGATCTTACCATTGAATCCTATCCAACTTGTGAATACTGTATTCAGGGTAAGATGACCAAAGCCCCATTTTCTGATGTTGGACACCGCGCCACTAACTTACTGGAACTCGTACATTCTGATGTATGTGGTCCACTAAGTCAAACTGCTCACAGTGGTTATTCGTACTTCGTTACCTTTACCGATGATTTGTCACGGTACGGTTATGTGTATTTGATGCGACATAAATCGGAAACCTTTGAAAAGTTCAAAGAGTTCCGAAATGAAGTAGAAAAACAAACTGGTAAATATATTAAATGCCTACGATCAGATCGAGGCGGTGATATATGAGTGATGCGTTCATGGATTATATGAAGGAGAAGGGATTCTCGCTCAATATACTCCTCCAGGTACACCACAGCACAATGGTGTATCTGAAGGAGAAATCAGACTTTATGGATATGGTTCGATCAACGTTGAGTTTCACAGATTTGCCCTATTATTTATGGGGCTACTCTCTCTTAACAGCCGCACATCTTTTGAACAAGATTCCTTCAAAAGCTGTTCCTACGACTCCGTATCAGATATGGTTCGGTAGGAGACAAATCTTAATTATATTAAGGTTTTGGGTTGTCCTGCCTATGTCAGAGTGACTCAGCAAGATAAGCTTTCGCCTCGGGGCAAAAGTTTAGTTTTGTCGGATATCCTTCGAATACGAGGGGATATCTGTTCTATGATACCGAGCATCGAAATGTGTTCGTAGCTCGCTTCGTAAAATTTCTAGAAGTAGAATTTTTGTCAGAAGGTGGTAATCATAGACAGTTAAGCTTGATGGAGTCCAACCTGAAAACAACGAACCAACGGAGGAACCTGAAGTTCAAGTAGATGAAGGACCTTCAACACACACACTCCGTAGGTCGGAAAGGGTATCTAGACCTCCTGAACGCTTGTATTTGATACAAGAAAAGAGTCTGGATGTTCTCTTAGTTGAAGAGACAGATCCTTTCACCTATAGAGAATCGATGTTGGACATCGACTCCGTGAAATGGCAAAGTGCCATGAAATCCGAGATAGACTCAATGCATGAAAATCAAGTTTGGGACTTGATTCCGCTTCCCGAAGGAATTGTTCCTATCGGTTGTAAATGGGTTTACAAGAGGAAGCGCGCCTGACGGTAAGGTTGAGACTTACAAGGCCCGACTGGTAGCAAAAGGTTACACGCAGCGACCTAGCGTCGACTACGATGAAACTTTTTCACCAGTAGCAATGCTTAAGTCTATCCGGATTTTGCTTTCTATAGCTGCGTATCATGACTACGAGATTTGGCAAATGGATGTCAAAACGGCTTTTCTAAATGGATTTCTTGATGAAGAAATCTATATGGAACAGCCGGAAGGTTTTGCGTCCAGCGAAACCTCGGGTATGGTATGTAAGCTTAAGAAGTCCATTTATGGACTTAAACAAGCTTCACGAAGTTGGAATCTTCGATTCGACGAGATTATTAGATCGTCTGGTTTTCTCAAGATTCGGAAGAATCCTGTGTGTATCAGAAGGCGTGGGAGCATGGTCGTATTTTTAGTCCTATATGTTGATGACATCCTAATCATTGGGAATGATTAGGATGTTACAAAGCGTTAAAGCATACCTCTGTAAGAATTTCTCCATGAAGGACCTGGGAGAAGCTTCCTATGTTTTAGGGATAAAACTCTATAGAGATAGACAAAGGAGGCTGATTGGGTTATCCCAATCAACGTACATAGATAAAATCTTGGAACGGTATATTTTTGGTAACTGTAAGACAGCAAACATACCGTTCAGACATGGGATTCATCTTTCTAAGAAGATGTGTCCAAAACAGAAGATGAGAAGGTTAGAATGTCTAATCAACCTTATGCTTCGTGTTTGGGTAGCATAATGTATGCCATGTTATGTACTAGGCCTGATATCAGTTTTGCTGTTAGCATAACTAGTCGATATCAGTCCAATCCAGGTAATGACCATTGGATGGCCATTAAACATATCTTAAGTATCTTAAAGGTACTAAGGATAAGTTGATTATATGAAGGAAACGAACTGCAGGTTAATGGGGATACAGACTCCGATTTTCCAATCGGATCCCGATGATAGAAAGTCTACATCTGGATTTGTCTTTACCCTTAACGGAGGTGCAGTTTGTTGGAAGAGTTCCAAACAGGGATCAACAGATTCCACCACTGAGGCGGAATATATTGCAGCTTCTGAAGCTGCAAAAGAGGCTGTGTGGATAAAGAACTTTATCACAGAATTGGGAGTTGTCCAAGTATCGAGAATGCGATTCCGTTATACTGTGATAATACTGGAGCCATTGCGCAAGCAAAGGAACCGAGGGCGCATCAGAAGTCGAAGCATGTGGAACGCAAGTACCACATCATTCGAGAGATCGTGTCTCGAGGGGATATTGTCGTGTGTAAGGTACCGAGTGAAGATAATGTAGCAGACCCGTTGACGAAGGTCATACCTCCGAATTTGTTTGATAAACACGTGGAGTCGATGGGTATTAGATAAAATCGATATTGGCACTAGAGCAAGTGGGAGATTTTGTTGGGGTTGGTGCTCAGAGCGCCTAATTCCGGTTGTATTTCTGTTGAATACTTCTGTAAAACATTATTATTATGAATAATATATGCAGTTTCTATAATATAATCTATCTTATTAATGGTAAAGACGTATTGACCTTAGAATGATTAGTCATGGTACTGTTGCAAAAGCGTCGCAACGGACATTGAGTAGTATCATGACGTTGTCATTCTCAGACTGTTCCTGGTCAAGGTTTACACTACTTGGTCAGTATAGTAAACCCGTTGAGACCGGTACATGTCGTATACTGGAATATATGATTCCAATGGTTTCTCAATGAACATAAGTCTTGGAGACTAGTATAGACGTGTAGGTGTTTATAGCGGATAAACACTGAACGACTCACCGAAGATTCTTAATGGATGGTACACCAGCGTCAATAAGAATCTTCTTGGGTTGAGTAGCACTTGTGATTCTTAGACTTGAGATGCCATTGTGGGCACATGAGACATCTTCTACACTTAGACGGCAGTCACGTCACCGATCTATTTAGATCAGACCTCCGCCTCCGTTCGTTGGGTGTAGATAGATCCTCAGGTGTCCTATGTGTATCAAGATAGGATCCGTCAGTTCTGTGTATCAGAATAGGTATCCATATGATTAGCAATCAGATAAAACCATGGGCCCGTGGTAAAGTTTAGAAGCTAGTTCTAACATTCTTTTTGAGATTGCTAATAGAATAGTCGACTGGATAATCCCGATAGAGATTTGGCGTTTACATCTATATCTCTGGGATTTATCCGGATACCTGTGATGGAGGAATTAAACATTTGCCATGACCTCGACCTGTATGGTTCAGCGAGATTATCCGTGATCGTCATAATATACGGGGTGGATAGATTATGGACACGGAATTTGATTTCGTGACGGATCACCTGAATCTAGAGAGTCTCAATAATGAAACATACTCGTAGAGCTAAGAGCAACATTAATAAATATTTGATTATTTATAAAGTCGTTTAAAGGTTAACGCAAGATACGTGCTAAAGGACTAGGTAGTCATTGCCTAATTATTGTGTATTTACATTAATACTTGATTAATTTAAATACACATTAATTAATAGTCAAAATGAGTTATTTGACTTATATCCTAAATGAATATATGTTTTTAATATTTAATGTAAATATTATACATATATTTAATATATTTGTATTTGATTAATTAATTAATTAATTAATTGTTAAATGATTAAATTAATTAAAATATAAATATCTTACATTAGGATATTTTTAGTAAATATATTAGTTGCCATTGTTGACTTAAATAAAATCCTTAAGGTTTTTTTTTTTAGATATTTATGCAGGTTGATTTATGTTTTTGAAATGAAATTGAATGAAAATAATTTGGTAAATGCTTGTGATTTTCGGCCAAGGGCAAATTATTACAAGTATATATTGTTTCATTTCATCTTCATTTGTTAACCTAATACACTTTTCATAAAACTCATTGAAAGAAACCAAGGAAGACAAGTGAAGGAGAAAAGGAAAAACCAAAAGAAAAACTTGGATTTTGTAAGTTTTTCAAACTTACTATTAGAAAGGAAATTGTTCCTTAGGATCTAGGCAATATCTTGTGATGTTCTTAGTTTTATTTTCTTTATTTCTTGTGTTTTGATGATGGAAATTTTTATTGAAAGTGTTGAGCATGTATTGTGAAGGAAGTTGTGACTATTGTAGTTGTAAGCTTTCTTTTAAGGTTTTGGAAACCATGTTCTAATCTAGAGTTATTGACCCACTCTTAAATGACCTAGATTTGATCTTGAGTTGTTTCATTGTGTTGAGACTTGGATTGGATGGAAGAATGGTGATTGGAATAATTGATTTAATGTATTTGGTCTAATTTGTCCATTTGTGGAAATTGAAAAATTAGGGTTCATGACCAATTCCAAATTTGGGGGTTTTCATACATGTTGTGTATTTGTGTGTGTTTATGATGCATATAAAGTTTCATGTTCATTGGATTCATCTTGATGTGTTTTGAAGCATGAAATCACAAAGTGCACAATTGTGCTCCTTGGAGGGGCTCTCGGCCTTCATAAGAATTTTGGGTATTTTGATTGTTTTGGTGTTTTGATGTTTTGAACATGCTAAGTTCATCTTAGAAATGATTTAGAATCATTCAAAATTGATTAGATCATTTTCGGACTAAAATGGAAAAAAATACCAAAGTAAGGGTAATTTGGTAAATTCACTTAAATATGATTTATTGAATTTTATTTCATAATTTGATTATTGGAATATTAATAAATATGTTTATTTAATTAATCCGAGAAAAATTTTTGAAATCGGAAAAGTACGATTTTCCACCGCTTCCGCTGCGTTACCGGATTTAGCCCCTAAAAACCCCTATAGATTACCCGGCGGTCTGTACCTCTGAGCATTGGCCAGTTGTCCCATTTGATTCTCTAGTGCTTTGATAGAGGCTGAATGGCTTTGATTCAATGCTACTTGATTTTGAACCATAGCTGCTAAAGCATCATATTTTGCTTCTTGCTTCTTCAACTGGGCCAACACTTCTATTATTCATGGTTCTTTTTCATGCTATTGGCTTTTATTTGGTTGTTGGAATCCAGGTGGTGGGTAGTTCTTTTGCCCTAGATTGTTGCTCCATGCGAAATTGGGGTGATTCCTCCACCCTGGGTTATTGGTGTTGGAATATGGATTGTTCTACTGTCTGTTGAAATTGTTGACATAGTTCACTGTCTTTCTTGTTGGTTTGTAAGATTCTGACTCAGGTACTCCTCCAAATGGTGAACTTGTGGATCCACTATTAACTTTCATGTTAAGAGTTTCCAGATTTTTGCAAATCACATCCAGCTTGGAATTCAGTGCTGTGTTAGCTCCAACTTCATGAATTCCTGCAATTCTTTGGATCATGCTCCTTTCTGTTGGCCATAAAGAATTATTGTTGGCCATTTCTTCAATTAAGTCTCAGGCATGATCTTCTCCTTTTGCCATCAAAGCTCCTCCAGCAGCAGCATCAATTATGGTTCTCATTATCTAGAAAGTCCATTGTAGAAGTTTGGACTTGTAGCCACTTTGCGATCTCATGATGAGAACATTTCCGGAGTAAATCTTTGAATCTTTCCCAAGCTTCGCAAAGGGATTCTGAATCTTGTTGCACGAAGGATGTGATGTCATTCCTCAACTTTGCAGTTTTGGCTGGTGGAAAGTACTTTGCAAGGAATTTGGTGGCTAGAGTGTTCCAAGTTGTGATGGAACCTGCTGGTAGTGAATGAAGCCAAACTTTAGATCTGTCCTTCAAGGAGTATGGAAAAACACGCAGTCTCATTGCTTCTTCAGCTGTTCGGTTGTAATTGAAAGTACCGCAAACTTCCAGGAAGTTGCTGATGTGGGAATCAGGATCTTCAGTTGCATTTACCCAAACTGTACTGACTGCTGAATCATCTGGATGCCTGTTTTGATGTCACACGCATTTGCTGGTAAAGGAGGAAGTACAATACAGGAAATGAAACTGTCGACCACTGGAATGGTTCTGTCTCGAATGGGTATCGGTGGTGCAACTTCCAAAGGTTCAGGTTCCATGTTGACAAAAGCTTCTTGGCCTTCTCGCCTTTCCCTTCTCAACTCTGTGATGGTTCTTTCAATTTCTGGGTCAAGCGGTCGGAGTTCAAAGCTTCTGGTTCGTCTCATATAGTTTCTGAGAACCTGAAACACAAGAAAACAAAAACAATAAGTAAAAAGAAATTAGATACAAGTAACATATCTAACCCCAAAACTAATAGTGAAAGATAAATAGTCTCCGGCAACGGCGCCAAAAACTTGAACGGTGCTTACACACGCGTATAACGCAAGCGCACGTATCGTTCAAGTAGTATAAAAAGTATCGATCCCACGAGGACTTAATACCTAATCTATTAATTTTATGAGGTCAAATGATTACTAGTATCTAACAGGTTGATTGATTGATTTGAAATTGTGATGATTTTGAATTTAAAAACAAGTAAATAAAATTGCGCGAAAGTAGGTTTAAGAAAATTCAATATTAGGAAACTATATAGGGTGTGAATCTTTCTAATATCTTTTAAAAGATGAAGCAGTTATTTCATTTTTGTGTAATAAATCGATTTACTAATCTGGAACACGAAATTATGAAAAAGCCTATCTCGATGGTCAGACACAAATACCCAGTATAACCCAATTGAACCATATGTCTATGTCAACCAAATTACCTGGATTCATTAAGTTTAAGTTCCAATTATGGCTAATCCCGCCCGACAGGTATATGTCTATCTTGTAAGGAAATGTATTAAAGGGTTATCATTCCTCAAGGAAGATCGTGGGCTATTAAGTCTAAGGCTGAAACCTAAAATTCATTTGTCATGTTTATTTTAGATTTACCAGATCAATCTTATTAATGGCCAATTAACAAGACGCATTAAGCTTAAGACTTAATAAGTAAACCTTTAAATTACCCAAACTATAAAATAACATTTTATAAACCGGTGATATTAGAATTCATCACTACCCCATATAACTAACTTAGTTACGACACATAACTAGGGCTAGTAAAAACTTAAATAAAATAAAAGACATAAAGTAAAATGCTGAAAAGTAAATTGCTGAAAAGTAAATGACAGAAAGTAAATGATGAAATTAAATGCTGAAAAGTAAATGCTGAAAGTAAATTACTGAAAAGTAAATGCTGAAAATAAATTGCTGAAGTAAATTAATGAAAAGTAAAATGCTGAAAGTAAATGCTGAAAAGTAAATCAAGTAAAAGTACATTAAAAGAATGTGAGGTCAAAAGGATCCACTTTATTACTTCTATTTTAGATATCTCCTTTTCTTAATATAATAGTAAATTTTGCATGAATATTATATCAAACCAGCCATATAGGCGGTATTTACGCATCACGAACTGAGCAAACCATAACTTCTGTAATTAAACACCAATAATCTAAACCACATGTTGCCCAATCAGCCACTATGATATCCCATTTCTCTGGCCTATTCGTTATCGGGGGTTTAGTCAGGTAAACCCAACTCAGCGTTAAATAATTCCAAACGACCAATAGGCGGTATCTGTTAATGTCAGGTCACACTGACAACACTATAGTTTTATAGAAGCAACGTGTCCCCATGTCTCGCACCTTAATGTTTCTAGACTGCGCAGCTCACGAATATAAAAGTTTACTGGTACCCCGCACAGGATGTTACATCTAGTGGGTGGGTGGTGCTCAGAGCGCCAATCCGGGCCGTATTTTCTGTCTGATTCATGAATACGAACATCTGCGCTTATTCCATATATTACTTATTATGGTTGCACCTCTTGTTCTTATATACGTATTCGATCTTTATGATTAGATGAAGATTGTGCAAAACTAATTTATTGCGTATTTGAGTTGAATTGATTGTTGAATAAATATTAGACAACGGTACATTATATAATAATTGTTTATTAAAGCACAAGTAGTCAACCTCTCCACTAGTCAGAAGTATTCATTTATCTGTACCTAGTTGGGAACGTAATCAATCACCCTTATTATGTTGATTTTCCCACAACACCACTTTTCTTATTTTTGTATCTCGTCTTATTATGGGAAGTGTCATTGCTATATGTTTAGTTATTATATATTAGACAAAGGCCCATAATATATATGCTTACACAAACAAATTAGGTTGACACATTGGGAAGTGTCAAGCATATTTTATAAACACCTAGAGTTCCGGTCAAGGTTTAGTCAAATCCGTTGTCAGATCCTTGAGACCAGTACATGTCGTATATCGAGACTTGGTCCGATGGTTTATCCCAATGAACCATGAGTCTATGGAGACTCGTATAGACGTGTAGGTGTTTATAGTGGATAAACACTGAACGGCTCACCGAAGATTCTTAATGGATGGTACGCCAACGTCAATAAGAATCTTCTCGGGTTGAGTAGCATAGTGGTCCTTCGACTTGAGACACCACTGTGGATGTATGAGACATCCTCCACACTTAGATGGCAGTCACGTCACCGATCTATTTAGATCAGACCTCCGCCTGTTCGTTGGGTGTGGATCGATCCTCAGGATATCCTGTGTGTGTCAAGATAGGATCCGTCAGTTCTGTGTACAGAGCATAGGTAGTCCATATATTATTAGCAGTCTGTTAAATCTGTGGCCACAGTATACATCGGAAGTAAGTTCCGAGTGTATTTAGAGATTGCTAATAGATACGTCGACGAGATAATACCTATAGAGATTTGACGTTTACATCTATATCTCTGGGATTATCTGGATACCTGACGGAGGGATTATACGTATGCAATGACCTCGACCTGTATGATTCAGCTAGTTTATCCGTGATCGTCATAATCTACGGGTGGATAGATTATGGACATGAAATTGGATTTCGTGACGGATATACCTGAATCTAGAGAGTCTCAATAATGAAACATACTCGTAGAGCACTAGAGCAACATTTATGAATAATGATGATTATTTATAAATCGTTTAATCGTTAAACGAAAAATACATGCGAACGGGCCGAACCGTCATTTCCTAATTAATGTGTATTTGTATTTAATATATGATATTATTAAATACACATTAATAAATAGTCAAATAAAGGTATTTGACATATATCATCAATATATGTATTTGAGATATTTAAAGTAAATATAATACATATATTTGATATATTTGTATTTAATTAATTATTTAATTATTTAATTGTTAAATGATTAATATAATTAAAATATAAATATATCACCAAATGATAAGTTAGGAATGATTATAAGTGTAAATGTTTGACTTTACATTAAAGGAAAAGGTTGTCAAATTGATTTTGACTTCTTAAGATATTTGTTAAAATTGTTTGAAAAATAAAAATATCTTTTTCCTTTATTTTTTATAATTCGGCAATACACTTTAAAATATAAGAGTTATATTTTTCTAAGTTGCATTTGTTGACTTAATTAAATATCTTTAAAGTGTTTTAGATATTAACAAGTTGAACAATGAAAGACAAATGAAATGAATTAATATTCTTGTAATTTGCCTTGCCAATTTCGGCCAAGGGCTTTTTCCAAGCAAGTATATATTGTTTTTCATTTTTGCTTTTAACCTAATTCACTTTAACCAAAAACTCCATTAAAGGAAGGCAAAGATGCTAGAGAGAAAGAAAGAAAAATCAAGAAAAGCTTGGAATTTAGTAAGTATTTCCAACTTCCATTAGAGAGTAATTTGTTCCTTAGGTTGTAGGCACATCTTGTGATGTTCTAGGTTTTTTCTTTCTTTATTCTTTGTGTTTTTGATGGATAAAAGTTTGGTGGAAAGTGTTGAGCATGTATGATGAAGGAAGCTTGTGACTATTGTAGTTATAAGTTTCTTTAAGGTTTTGGAAACCTTGTTGCTAATCTAGAGTTGTTGACCCACTCTTAGATGACCTAGATTTGATCTTGAGTTGTTTCATTGTGTTGAGACTTTGATTGGATGGAAGAAACATGATTGAAAGTATTGATTTAACCAATTTGGTCTAATTTGTCCAATTTGAAGAAATTGAAAAATTAGGGTTCATGACCAATTCAAATTTGGGGGTTTTCATATATGTTGTGTATTTGGATGTGTATATGATGCATATAAAGTTTCATGTTCATTGGATTACATCTTGATGTGTTTTGATGCATGAAATGACAAAGTGCACAAAATGGGCCTAATTGGTGCATTCGGCCAAATGGAAAATTTGGGGATTTGGTTGCTTTTGGTGTTTTGATGTTTTGAACATGCTAAGTTCATCTTAGAAATGATTTAGAATCATTCAAAATTGATTAGATCAATTTCGGACTAAAATGGACAAAATACCAAAGTAAGGGTAATTGGTAAATTCACTTAAATATGATTATTGAATTTTATTTCATAATTTGATTATTGGATAATTAAATAAATATGTTTATTTAATTAATCCGAGAAAAAGTTTTGAAATCGGAAGATACGATCTTCCGCCGCTTCCGCTGCGTTACCGGATTCTGCCCCTAAAACCCCTACAAAATGGTATCAGAGCGAGTCTGATTCTAGGCCTCCATAAATGATTAGCTTGTTTATTCAATGTTTAATCATGTTTTCTTGACTTTATACATGCATGTTATAATCTAATTTGATTAGATTTAGGGTGTATGACACTTAATGGAATATCCCCGCTTAATAAGGTTTTAAAGTAACTAGTATTTGGAATACTTGTTTCTTGGTCCGTCTTGTCAATACGGTTTATAAATATCTTTTCGTTGACTACATCCGAGACCGTGCCTCTGCTGTGAGGGTGTAGCTAGATGATAGAAATTTATTTATGCCGAATGTATATTAGATACTAGATAAATTCAAGCGAAAGCGGAATCCTGAACGTGCCCTAGCTGTCAGGGTTACGCAAGTAACTTGAGTTTATCATTGACAAGTTTAACCTTGGTACGTCTCCTTGTGGGCCTGCCTTCGCAGCGACAACGAGAAACGGCCAGGACCGGAACCTCGGAGTCACTAGTGAGTGATTGACAATTAGTTGTCTACCTGTGAATATACGTAGGCGAGACCGTGCCTCTGCTGTGAGTCGAAATATATTCATGGGGTCCTCTTCCCATTATGGAATTCGATTTAATTATTGAATTCTCGTCTTTCCGTTGGGGATTACGGCATTACGTAAAAATAGTGGGAGGCACTGCTAAGTTTAAAATATTCCATAACTTAGGCAGTGTATGTTATTATGGAAATTGCCGCTTGTTTGTTTCCTTATTCTATTGTTTATATAGAATTAAACTTTTATTTACTGCACACATATTTGATATGTTATCTGACTGACTCTTGGTTGCAGTTATTCTAGAATAGGTTCTAGATACTACTAGACTAGGATATTATTAGATTGGTCTAAACCATCGGGAACTGTTGTTCCGATTTTCTTCAAAATAAAGATGGTTAATGACTTAGTTTCTAAGTCATGATAGATAATCTAGATAGATATCCCTTTAGGATATAATACTTTAGAGACAATAGTTTCTTATGCAGTAAGAATTGACTTGAATTAGTTCATGTCTCGAGATTCTTGACTGGATTTAATTTAAAAGCCCTATTAGGTATTTGTTTATCTAGTAATGACGTTTCTAAGCTTTAATTACCTTTAGAGGTAATGTGTCTGACACAATTTGCTAATCAGTTATTTACAATTGTTGTGAATAGTTGAATGCAAATAGTAAAGCTAAAGAAAGGAGATGCGTATATTTGTGTATAGAAAATATCGATTTTCACAATACTACAACTATAGGTATTGGATACCAGATCTCCCGTCTAGTTATTTGAAATATTGGTTAACGATTGTTTTGATATTTGATATCGGAACTTGCGACTATTGGATAGTCACTTGTTCTTTATAAACAATTGTTACATATTTTATAATAACTAGTAGTGTCATTGACGTAGAGATAAACATTAAGAAAATTATTCGGTAAAGTAAATAATTTAGAACGGTGCTTTATGATTTAATCACTTAAGCATTGGATGCTTATTCCGTATGGTAAAGGATGGTTTGATACTAGATCACACCACACATCCTTATCCATTTAATGAATATTGTATTCAGGAAAGTGATTAAGATCTCGTTTAACCAATGATTGTCATTGGACCACCAAATTTATTTAACTGATACATTGGATGTATGTAGTTTAATAAATAATAATTGCTTAAGGTAGTTTTCTTTATTTCGTAACTTAGTTGATGAATTGTCATAACTTAGTTACGTGTTTCTGAAGGAACACATATTGAAAGTCTTGAAAGTATCAGAACTTTCAATCTGTTCTGATGAAACGTAGATTGAACATTTTTGACTTGTTCAAATATATTCAATCTAAGGTTTTTGAAACTATCCTAAAATTCATAACATGTCTTTGAACTGTTCAAAGATCTTTGATACGATCAAACATTTGAATTTAAAGCAATTAGTTCTAAGGTTATTTAGTGAATATGATTCATATTCAATATTATTCTTCCACGATTCCATCTTGATGGAATTGAGTAGTGGGAGCAATCGAATCTTATATGATTTGATTCGTTTGATATTGAATGTTACCGAATTAGTTTCAATACTCTTGGGGTTATACTCCAGTAACACTAATTCATCTCTTTAATTAATGTTCCATTATTTTCTACAGTTGCATATATGATATGTATAGGTAGAAAATTTGAATCTTGAAAAGTTTGAGATTTCAATTTCTTTTATATAATAGTTATATAATGGAAATTACTTACACCTCGGAGGTATAAGTAAAAGTTTATCGTTTATTCTGTTTAATAGAATATTGTATTCTATTTAATAGAATATCTTTCCTACGATTCTAAGTAATAAAATCTTTATTACTTGGTGTGTAACATCAGATGTTAACTATTGTAGAAAAGACTTGACTTATTGAAGTCAAATGTGAGAATGATAAATTATAAATGGAACTACGTAATTAATAAGATGAAACAACCCTTATACATCTTCCGTACAAGTCCAATAGGATAACAGAATCATTCACGAGTATTTGATACTTAATGGTTCCGTTGTTTTCTTACTGAAGAAAAATTATCCTATAACTTATAATGGAAGCGATATTTGATATCGATTCTGGAAGTTCACCATTGAACCATAGATCTAAGATTGTTCATAGCTTACTACGATCAAGTTTTGAACTTGATTAAGCTTTCATTATGAATTAGTTCATGATATGTGCTAATTGTTTGCACAGCGAAAGCATGTGAGCTTATTAAAGGTTTGACCTTTATAGTATGACAGTGAGAAAAGTTATACTCAGCAATCTATTGTAGATTCTGAGAAAACTTATCTCTAGTCACACTAATTGAACAATTAAAGATATATTGGTTAATGTTGATAATAAACTGTATATTTTAGCTAAAGAATGCAAAGTGGCGTTTTTGGATGACTTATTCAGATAAGAGATCAGTTGTGATTTCCTTATTTGAAGAGTTCATTCTGAAATGGCCCTAGAGTTTGTGTTCTGCTGAGATCGCAGTTTAGTGTGCTAGCTTATAGAGCCTATTGTAGACTCGGATAAGTCTTCCAGAAATATGTGTTCTCTATTTTTGATATCGTCAGATTGTCTGATCTTGTCAAAGTATAGAGAATACATATGTGATTAGAAGGGTTAGTGGGAGCGTACATACAATTACTTTCTAGTGTTATATATCCTAACGACATTGTCATTATTATAGTAATAATGAGATGTTTGTAGGTAAAAGATTTACCTAAGTCTTCTTTACTCCGTGAAAGCAGTGGGAGTAGTCTCTGTTATATTTGATATAAAGTTTTATATAAGATATAAAACCAAGAGACTTGTGAGATACTCCTATTATTCGTACATTAGATATGATCTAATAAAGGACATAACAAGGCTATCTGTATGACAGTTAGTATAACTGTTCGACAGTTATTGTGTGTCTTATATAAAGTATTCATCTTCGTAAAGGATGATTCCTTTTTCGAAAGAGATATTGATTAGAATGTCTAATCAATCTTATGTATCATTTGATGATGACATAATGAATACTTTATTATGTGCGATTATCGATGTCGATTTAATCGTAATTGTTACGAGTTATTTTGACATCCTATAGACCATATGATGGATCTTGAAACACGTTCTTTGTGATCTTTGAGATATTAAGAACGAGTTTCTAATTCATGGAGAATATAATCTGCAACCATTAGGGTCATATTAGTTTTGAGAATAATTATGACGTTAGACAGTCTACGTCATAAAGAGTCACAAAAGATGCAGTGGGAGTGTCACGAAGGATTCTACTATTTAGTGGAATCAAATGCAACTTTTGAAGTATTGACTTATGAAGTTGCATAGTGACCTTTTAAAATAGAAGTTTTAAATTGTTGTTGTGCTTGCGGTTGTCTTCATAGTATTTTGGATTTGATCCCAAATACTTGGACAACTCAGTAGCTGTAGCATAATACTGATGTAGCATCAGAGTCATATTAATGTATAATCTAGATTCTACAAAATATGAATGATGCTGACTATGGGAAACGATGGAGTTTGTTTGACAAACTCAATATCATAGCGGACGTTTTTGTGCCTACCTCTTAAGTACTGGGTGAGCTTTTGAGGGCCATGTGCATACGATGCACATTGAGACGTGTATATGATACCGTGGATTGGCACTAGAGCAAGTGGGAGAAATTGTTGGGGTTGGTGCTCAGAGCGCCAATCCGGGCCGTATTTATGTCTGATTCATGAATACGAACATCCCCTTATTCCATAATATTACTTATTTATGGTTGCACCTCTTGTTCTTATATACGTATTCGATCTGATTACGATTAGATTGAAACTAAATGTGGTTTAGTGATATGTATATATTAGACAAAGGCCCGATAATATATAATGCAGTACACAGTTACAAAGTTAGTTTGTAATTGACATTGGGAAGTGTCACTGCTATATGTATATTATCAAACATAGTTCCTGGTCAAGATTTGCTAACACGGGTCGGTTAGTCAAATCCGTTGAGACCAGTACATGTCGTATATCGAGACTTGGTCCGATGGTTTATCCCAATGAACCATGAGTCTATGGAGACTCGTATAGACGTGTAGGTGTTTATAGTGGATAAACACTGAACGGCTCACCGAAGATTCTTAATGGATGGTACACCAACGTCAATAAGAATCTTCTCGGGTTGAGTAGCATAGTGGTCCTTCGACTTGAGACACCACTGTGGATGTATGAGACATCCTCCACACTTAGATGGCAGTCACGTCACCGATCTATTTAGATCAGACCTCCGCCTGTTCGTTGGGTGTGGATCGATCCTCAGGATATCCTGTGTGTGTCAAGATAGGATCCGTCAGTTCTGTGTACAGAGCATAGGTAGTCCATATATATTTAGCAGTCTGTTAAATCTGTGGCCACAGTATACATCGGAAGTAAGTTCCGAGTGTTATTTAGAGATTGCTAATAGATACGTCGACGAGATAATACCTATAGAGATTTGACGTTTACATCTATATCTCTGGGATTATCTGGATACCTGTGACGGAGGGATTATACGTATGCAATGACCTCGACCTGTATGATTCAGCTAGTTTATCCGTGATCGTCATAATCTACGGGTGGATAGATTATGGACATGAAATTGGATTTCGTGACGGATATACCTGAATCTAGAGAGTCTCAATAATGAAACATACTCGTAGAGCACTAGAGCAACATTTATGAATAATGATGATTATTTATAAATCGTTTAATCGTTAAACGAAAAATACATGCGAACGGGCCGAACCGTCATTTCCTAATTAATGTGTATTTGTATTTAATATATGATATTATTAAATACACATTAATAAATAGTCAAATAAAGGTATTTGACATATATCATCAATATATGTATTTGAGATATTAAAGTAAATATAATACATATATTTGATATATTTGTATTTAATTAATTATTTAATTATTTAATTGTTAAATGATTAATATAATTAAAATATAAATATATCACCAAATGATAAAGTTAGGAAATGATTATAAGTGTAAATGTTTGACTTTACATTAAAGGAAAAGGTTGTCAAATTGATTTTGACTTCTTAAGATATTTGTTCAAATTGTTTGAAAAATAAAAATATCTTTTCCTTTATTTCTTTCTAATTTCGGCCAATACACTTTAATATATAAGAGTTATATTTTTCTAAGTTGCATTTGTTGACTTAATTAAATATCTTTAAAGTGTTTAGATATTTAACAAGTTGAACAAATGAAAGACAAATGAAATGAAATTATATTCTTGTAATTGCCTGCCATTTCGGCCAAGGGTTTTTTCCAAGTATATATTGTTTTTCATTTCATTTTCATTTAACCTAATCACTTTAACCAAAAACTCCATTAAAGGAAGGCAAAGAAGCTGAGAGAAAAGAAAGAAAAATCAAGAAAAGCTTGGAATTTAGTAAGTATTTCCAACTTCCATTAGAGAGTAATTTGTTCCTCTTGTTGTGGGCAAATCTTGTGATGTTCTTGAGTTTTCTTTCTTTATTCTTTGTGTTTTGATGGATAAAAGTTTTGATGAAAGTGTTGAGCATGTATGATGAAGGAAGCTTGTGACTATTGTAGTTATAAGTTTCTTTTAAGGTTTTGGAAACCTTGTTGCTAATCTAGAGTTGTTGACCCACTCTTAGATGACCTAGATTTGATCTTGAGTTGTTTCATTGTGTTGAGACTTTGATTGGATGGAAGAAACATGATTGAAGTAGTTGATTTAACCAATTTGGTCTAATTTGTCCAATTTGAAGAAATTGAAAAATTAGGGTTCATGACCAATTCCAAATTTGGGGGTTTTCATATATGTTGTGTATTTGGATGTGTATATGATGCATATAAAGTTTCATGTTCATTGGATTACATCTTGATGTGTTTTGATGCATGAAATGACAAAGTGCACAAAATGGTCTAATTGGTGCATTCGGCCAAGTGGGGAAAATTTGGGGATTTGGTTGCTTTTGGGTTTTGATGTTTTGAACATGCTAAGTTCATCTTAGAAATGATTTAGAATCATTCAAAATTGATTAGATCAATTTCGGACTAAAATGGACAAAATACCAAAGTAAGGGTAATTTGGTAAATTCACTTAAATATGATTATTTGAATTTTATTTCATAATTTGATTATTGGATAATTAAATAAATATGTTTATTTAATTAATCCGAGAAAAAGTTTTGAAATCGGAAGATACGATCTTCCGCCGCTTCCGCTGCGTTACCGGATTCTGCCCCTAAAACCCCTACCACCTCCTCATATGCAAAGTAAAAACGAAAATTTAAAGAATGAATACTGTGCGAAAGTAAATTGTGGAAAGTAAAAAACTGAAACGTAAGAAAAGAAAGTGCGAAAGCGGAAATTATACTGAAGTTTAAATAACAAACAAGATACAATCTTCTTAGTATTATAGAATTCTTAGAGAAAGTATGCCCCAATTTACAACTGAAATGACGTGGTATTATAGCAAAATTTTGCCTACCATCAATATCCACCAAATCCATTATAATGCTTCAACTAAGTACTCCACCCAAATCCATTATTAATGCCTCCATAATTGCTTAATATGTTGGTGGTGATTTGATAATTTTTATTATTTATTTATTAATTTATTTTTGCTTTGAAAATATTAAAATGACTTTTAATTTAATTACACAAAACAACTTCTGGAGGTTCATCAATTTTCAGGCATGAAATTTTAGAATTCGAAATATTTGTTTTAAAGTTATAGATATTTGAGTCGTCTTAATCGGAAACTTTGAATTAAGCTCAATCCAATATTGGAGTAAAAAGTTATGCCCAAAATACGATTAGATAGATGCGCAAAATAGAATTTCCAAAACTGCACTTAGTTTTTTAAACGCCCTGCCTTCATTAAGTTTCCAATCTCCAAAATTAAGATGTCAAGTCCAATTTTTGCCCTTATTTGACCCAATTTTCGTCCAAATGATTTCATTGTGTCCCAAATTATTTTATCTGTAAAATAAACTAAAACACATCAGAACGTTCATCAAACCCTGAAACTAAACAAAATACTAAGTAAAATGGGCGGTTAAATATTGTATATTTCGCTCATCAAAGAGCTAAGAGACATTTTTTTTATGAAATAGAATAGTGATAGTGCTATATTTATAGGAAAAAGCTTTTTTTTGTTTAAAAAAAGAGTGGTTAACATGTTGACACATGTAAAGTTTCTAAAACTATTCAGCATGTTACTATTCATCCAAAAATAACTATTTTTTGACTTAATTCTACTCCGAATTTTAGAAAATGATCAACTTGAAAGTTGTAGGTCTCGACCTAAACTTTTCAACGATATAAATATCACTATAATCAAATACCAGGAGAAAATTTTACAACCAAAATACCAAACTTTACTTGTGACTCAGTTAAGCTAAAAGAAAGTGTTGAAGTTGAAATTTCATCTCGAATCTTATAACATGTCATGCATGATGAATTACTATACTGGACACGTCATGACTGACCGGGGTATTACAATAGGTGATCTAGGTTAGACTCGTAAGCATATAAAAGTAGGTTTCTAGTAGGAAGAGCCTAGGTAGTTGACCAAATGACTAGTTGGGAAAATTATTTGACGATGAATGGTCATTTTCTTAGAGATATATCTCTATTTGTAATTATTTATAATATATGGTATGGCTAGAAACGAAAAAATTGGTTAAAAAAAGAGAAAAAAATAAAAAGAAGAATGAAAAATAAAAAGAAAAAAAAATAGATCATCTATAACTAATAAGCGTGAAGCTACCCATTAGTGAGTGTTACAACCACCATGAGGAGAAATGCAACCTTAAAGGGTTGGTGAGGAAAAAAATGAAAAAAGAGAAAAGTCGTCCCATATAGAGTATAATAGGCAGATACAAAAAACTGTTGATATATATAGGCTGGTTTGACCGATTAGATCTCAATTTTTTAGCGAAATCGCCGAGTTGACTTATTTAGCAATCAAGCTGTGCCCGAACCTTTACACACACACTATGAGTCTAACTTAGAGGAGTTATTCAAGAACTTGGATTTGAATTGCGTTGAGTCCTCTGAAGGTTTTTTGATTTCATTGTTGGCCATTTATTGAGGACATTGTTATATACAACTACTGAGACTGTTTTATTTGTTCTTTTTTTTTGTGGTTGCATGTGCATGTGAAAGACATTTATGAATGTCGTTGCTGTAAGCCCTCATGAGACTATAACTCATCCACTAGGACAACCAATGGGTTTAAAAGCTTGTTGTATATGCTAAATGCAATCGTGATCCCTACAAAAGTGGCTTAGGTTAATTTGTTTTTACTTTATTTTATTCTGTGTTATTTCTTTTTGTTTTGCTCGAGAACTATCAAAATGTTAAGTTTTGGGGGTGTGATGAGCAATTAATATGCATATATTTATCACCCATTTATCTTAGTGTTTTGTGTGTTATCTCAAGTTTTATTAGCGCTTTGATACATTTTGGGTTTATTTTGCAGGTCAAGATCATAATAAGGTTTAACTGGACTCAACAAGCAATGAAACGAAAAATTCAGAGCCAAATTGGAGCAAATTTGAGAGTCAGTACGCGCGGCCATACGTGTTGTGACATAGAGTGGCTTCCTAGTACTGCAAGAACTCTTATTTTTAAAGAAGAGAGACCCCCATACCTCCTATATAAGTACAAGTTCATCCCAAAATCTAGAGGAAGCCACATAACATAATTTTAGAGCCTCATTGCATAGCAGAACACTTAGAGCAAGATAAGAACGAAGTTCTCAACCGGCGTTGGAAATTGAAGACTGCAAATGAGAGTTCTTTATTCTCTTTTCTCTCTAATTTATATTTATGAACTCTTGTCTTTTATCAATGATTGGCTTATTTTTATTGAATATCATGAGAAGCTAAATCGTTATTTATGGTTGTAATGAATCTTAAGCATCGTGTTTAATTAAGTTGCATTTTTTTATTCTTTTGGTTTGTAATTGAATTATTTATTATTCTCTGTATTTGAATGCATGTTTTATTATCTGGCCAAAAATAGAATAGTCGTGGTAAATCCTTAGGAACTTGACAGAGGAAATTTGGGTTAGCCATGAGAATAATAGCGCATGATCTAGTTCATTTGAATAGATTTCCCTATAGGATAGAAATATACATGCAGAGTATACATAGCTAATAATAGAACCTGACCTTAATGAATTTGGTTTAAATTAATTAACATAAATATATAATTAATTGGCTTAATCTGAATAATTCCACCTGACCATCGAAATGAGCTTACATATAGTTTAGTGTTCTAGGTTAATAATTCATAACAACTACCCAATTAAATGAATTGTACTTAAACTCATTGTTTGCGTACTTAAGTGAATTTACAACCTTAGGTTCTTCTATTATATAAGGTTTCCTCTAAACTTTATTATTTGTTCTTTAATTACTTTTCATTTAATTAGTTTAATCACTCTCTCTCTTACAATCAATTGTTTAGTTTTAATTAAGTAATTTTAGACTTGATATTAATAAGAGAAATATTAAGTTCATGTGGGTACGATATCGGACTTTTGTCACTATATTACTTGAGCAATACATGTCCTTGCGTGCGGTAGTAAAATCGCGATCAAGACCCATCTTAACAACAAGCAAAATTAATCAAACAAAAGATTCCATGCTGAATCGAATTTGTACTAAATATTTAATATAAATTCATACGTGTCTCACTTATTTTCTAACTATTGATCCGTGTTCAGCGCAAACACAATTCAAAATCATAATTGCGCCATAATGATGTAATGGGCGTAAAAATGTCTCAAATTAAAAAAAAAAAAAAAATGCCGCCTCACCCGCCGATGATTTTGTGCAACCGTTGCTAAAATGATCAACAGAGTGGTGGGTCTGCACGGAAAGGAATCGCCTATTTGACGCTTTGCTTGCTTCACAGCTTAAACCAAACTGCCATTTATTTTCTTGTATAACTGTTCTGTCTTCATTCTCATGTGACCTTTCCTTTATTACCCACTTTCATTTTTAGCTCTCTTACCTCTTAATATCAGCAGCTATGGCCCAAGAGACAGTTGCTCAAGTAGAAGAGGCGGAGGTTGTTACTGATGTGCAGCCGTCGGCAGTAGAGAAAGAGGCACCGGTGCCGTTGCCGGAGACCGAGGAGGACGAGCTGTTAAAACCGAAGCAGCAGGTTGAGGAGGAGGCTTCTGATAAAGAAACTGAGATGTTGAAATCAAGTGGTGGTGATTATGCTGAGAAGATGCCAGAGTCTGGTTCTTTTAAGGAAGAAAGCACTAGGGTTGCTGATCTTTCGGATGATGAAAAGAAAGCGCTTGATGAGCTTAAGCAGCTTGTGCAAGAAGCGCTTAACAAGCATGAGTTAAATGCTGCAAAACCAACAAGAGCAGTTGTAGTAGCAACAGCAAAGCTAGAACAAGAAATTGTTGTTGCTCAAGAAGAAAAGGAAGCTACAGAAGTTGCTGCGGATGATGATGGTACCAAGACTGTGGAAGCCATAGAAGAGACCATTGTGGAAGTGATCCCAAGTTCTGTTCAACAAGAGCAGACTCAATCTCCAGCAAAAGAGACAGAGGCAGAGGCAAAGGCAGAGGCTGGTGTCAATTCAGAGAATAATGAGTCAAGAGACTCCAAATCTGAACATGAAATGCTTCCTGAAGAGGTATCCATATGGGGCATACGGCTTCTTGCTGATGAGAGAAGCGACGTCATTCTCTTGAAGTTCCTCCGGGCCAGAGACTTCAGGGTTAAAGAATCATTCACAATGCTCAAGAACACAATCCGCTGGAGAAAGGAATTTGGGATTGATGAATTGATTGAGCAAGACTTGGGTGATGATCTGAAGGAAGTGGTGTTCATGCATGGAATTGACAAAGAAGGGCACCCTGTTTGCTACAATGTGTATGGGGGGTTTCAGAACAAGGAGCTTTATCAGCAAACTTTTTCTGATGAAGAGAAGAGACCGAAATTCCTGAAGTGGAGAATTCAATTCCTGGAAAGGAGCATCAGGAAATTGGATTTCAGGCCTGTTGGTATTTCCACTATTGTTCAGGTCAATGACTTGAAGAATTCTCCAGGTCCTGCTAAATGGGAGCTTAGACAAGCTACCAAACAGGCACTTCAGTTGCTCCAGGACAATTACCCTGAGTTTGTTGCTAAACAGGTAAAAAAATTTAACCCCAAGATTCATCTTGTGTTGAATCTTCGTGGGTAGATAGTGATGGCCCATTCGTGTATGAGATTGGATCTGATATCATGTTGAACTTCATAAGCCTAACTCAACCTAAAACCTAACTTAAAGAGTTGAAGGTAGCCTTATGCTTATATTTTTAGACCAAGCTTATTTTTCAGCGCTCATGTGGAATATTTTCCTCAATTACTGATTCCGTCTATGTATTTTCTATTTAGGTGTTTATCAATGTACCATGGTGGTACCTAGCAGTTAACAAGATGATAACCCCATTTTTGACTCAAGAGGACTAGAAGCAAGTTTGTTTTTGCTGGTCCATCCAAATCCTCAAAGACCCTTCTAAGGTAAGTAGCATCTTATAATTACTTGTTACATGTACAGTTATTTTAAGAACTGTCAATCATGCTCCTACATTTTTTGTTTGTACAATCTGCAGGTACATACCAGCTGAGCAAGTACCAGTAAAATATGGAGGGCTGAGCAAAGATGGTGAATTTGCTGCAACAGACGCAGTTACTGAGATCACTGTGAAACCAGTAGCTAAGCACACTGTTGAATTTCCAGTTACTGAGGTGAGTTTTTTCATCACACATCAGTCAAGGTCTTATTTACTTTTTAGAATCCAAAGAAGGAAGGCATCACTTCAGCTTTGCAATTGTAATATTAAATATAGCAGTTCACTTGAACACAGCATCTTTTCTTGGATTCTCCAACACAATATATTATCATTTTGATGTTGAATTAGGATACTTGAGGTTGTGATGAGTATTGGATCAATAGTTAAGAGATAAATGAGGTCCACGTGAGGTCCACATTAAATAAATCTTGACAGTTAAATTCAATATTCAGTTCAACACTAAATCCTGATGCTCGAATAGTTTACACATACCAATAGACTTGCTCAACTCTAGTACTGGTGCATTAGAAAAAATATAATAAAATATCAATGGTATATCCATAGGTTGTTTAGTACAACGTCCTCATTTTTAATTATTCATTATTGGAGCCGAAAACTGAGAGTAACCTTATATCAAACAGTGCTGTAAATATAGTCATTCTCTAGTAAGAATTACATATACAAGAGTTTCAATTGATATGTGTAGGCATGCCATATGACTTGGGAAGTGAGAGTAGTAGGATGGGAAGTGAGCTATGGGGCAGAGTTTGTGCCGAGTACTGAAGGAGGTTACACAGTGATAATCCAAAAGGCTAAAAAATTGACCTTAAATGCTGAAGAGCCTGTGGTATGTGACAGTTTCAAGATTAATGAACCTGGCAAAATTGTTCAAACCATTGACAATCCAACCTCTAAGAAGAAGAAACTCCTCTACCGTTTGAAGACCAAGCCTTCTTGTCACCAAAGATTCAAGGATGAATTTTGCTGTGCATGATTGAAGAAATGAGAAGTCGAAAACTTGCAATTGTTCTTGAATTTGCTTCTTATTATATGTTAATATATATATATATTTGGGGTTCTTTGCAACCTTATTAAGATGTATTTCATGTTATATAAAATTTCAATTTATTTGTTTTGTGACTGAGATCATACTGTCTTGAGCTTTTGATTCAATAGAGCCATGCTTTATGCAATCCATATCCTCTTTTTAAATAACTTTTGAGCCTTATTAGGCATGAAGGAGATACTTATCCTGTAAACTGGATGTAACATCCCAGATTTTCGGGACTATTCTAGGAGATTCCCAGACTGTCGATATAGTCCTGGAATAGAGTGATAATGAAGAATAAGTGTTTAAGTGATGGAATAAGGATCAAAATATATGAAATGAATATTCGTCGCGTTGGAAAACGCGTGGGACCAAGAATCAGTTACGTGATTTTTACTATATGCGTATAGTTTACAGTTTTGGGCATGAATTTAGCAAACGAACTCCGATCGAGTTGGTTCTTGAAC
Source organism: Zanthoxylum bungeanum (assembly GCA_019454045.1). NCBI lineage: Eukaryota > Viridiplantae > Streptophyta > Magnoliopsida > Sapindales > Rutaceae > Zanthoxylum > Zanthoxylum bungeanum. Next base: position 25,080 of record SKCR01014392.1, read on the forward strand.
CATCGGACTCGTTTTTCCGAGACAAACAACTTTCGTGTTGAACACATTTCGAGAATCGCATCAGAAGGGCTTCAAATGTGATGATTTCCGAAAGTACCCTTATTAGTGGGGACATATTGGTAATTTTCGGATTTGGATATTTTTATTTTTATTATTATTTATTATTTCAGCTTATACAGAATAAGAAAGAGAAGAAAGACAGAGAGCAGGCGAGAGAAAAGAAAGAAAGAGAGCAGAGAAGTTTTCGTCCCGATCCGTCTTCAATTCGCGACCGAGCCTTTAAGGAAAAGTGTAGATCCCGTCGAGAGGATCATTTTGGTGGTGGTTCATCTTGGGAAACTTCCAATTTTTGAAGAGATCTCGGTAAGAAACTTTTTATGGTTTTTCTCGATTTCCCGTTGATCCGGAACTCCGATCGACGAACCGTCAGCGCCATTAGAACCGAAATGAGGAGAGGATTTCACGGCCACCAGAAAATCTGGTTTTTGGCCGGAGCGTGGGGCTCACGCGCCACTCAAGTGGCGGCGCGTGAAGCCTACGCGCGGACAGTGGCGGTGGCGTGTGGAACCCACGCGCCAGACAGAATTTCGCCGCCGATGTTTCGAGTATCCTCCGCGAATTTCAGACCATTCCGAGTAGTAATGGACCTCCGAATCTTAATTTCCGTGTAATTTTCGTTAAGTTTGCGAGAGCGATCGAACCGCGTTTCTCGCATATTCCTTCATCTATTCTAGTTAGGATTATGTTCCTTATAGTAAATTCTTTTGTCTGTTAGGTGATCGTGATACCGTAAGCAGGGCGGTCCTGCTTCATAGTTCCTTTCTCTGTAGTCAGCTCACCAGGTGCGTGGATAAACCTGTAACATTGATGTTTTCAAAAGTATATAGTATGTATGTTTTCTTAAATGAATTTTGAAGGTAATGCATTAAATGAGTTTGTTTTCAGAAAGTTTATATATTTTGCTATAAGGTATGGATCGAATATTGATTATGTTGAAATCATGTGTTTGTGATATATGAGAAACTTGCATGATTTGAGATATATGAGCATGGATTTTGGAAATGATTTTTATGTTAGGATGCACCCCGTGTACTTATATGTGCCAGATTATTGCCGTGAGATAAGGTCTCATGTTGCCAGTTATTGCCGTGAGATAAGGTCTCATGTTGCCAGTTTGCTCCGGATGCCAGTTTTGCCGTGGGGAAGCCCCATGTTGCCAGCTTTGCCGTATTTGTCATGAGGTAGTGCATATAGATGAAAAACGGAATATTTTTGAATAGTATGAGTTTTATGAGGAATGTGACAAATGTGATTTATGATTTCAAGTAAATGTTTGAGATATTGATTTAGAGCTTATGTATTTATTTATATTATGAAAGACTTGTTCGATCCACTTTGTTACTTGATTATCCACGGCACTGAGCTGTGATCCATTGCACTAAGCGTGAGCTTACCCCCCATTCCTTAACATTTCAGGTTTAGCAGATTAGTAGATCGTTCAGTCATCTGCTGTTTCGTCATCATTCCAGCCAGTAGAGAAAAGGTTGTGCCAACAGTAGAGTGTCTTGTTATGTTTTGAGACTGTATTTCTAGATATGTATTTCTTGAGAGATTGTTATGTGGTTTTAGGCATTGAACCTTTATTTGATACTGAGGATGTTGTATTTTCTTTATGGATTTTCCTTTGAGTTGGATCATGGAGATCCTATGTTATGATGATTTTATCAGTTTAGATTTTTCCTTGTATTTGGAGGATTAGCCCATATTACAGGGGAAACTCTGCCAGTTTCAAGTCTCCGTCTCACCCCTACCCTACCTAAGGGGACGGGTGTGACAATTAATGGTATCAGAGCCCAGGGTTCATAGATTCTGTAGACACTTCATTTTCTTTAGTAGTTATTCTATGTCTTCTAGCGGTTGACATCTTTCATGTGTTTTCAGATGCCTCCGCATCTCAGAGTTCGAGGTACAGGTCGAGTCCGTACTTGTAAGATAGCAATGTTGGCAAACCTTCTAGGGCACCTCCAGTTGATGAGGAGGTTAATTCTTATGATGGGGAAAACCTTTTGAAGGGAACCCTGATTCCGTTGTAAGAGATTTGCTAGCCACGATTTTCGGAGATGGTACTCCAGTTCATCATCTTCCAGTAGTTTCGACAGTTGCCCCATCGTTATTCCTATAGCTGAATCTAACGTGATTTCTATGGTTGTACCTAATATAAACCTTTTGTCGCAGTTATAACATCGTTGTGAGTTAGTAGGACGAAGGCATTAGAACTTTGGCGTTTAAGAGATGAGAAAGAAGACCTTATTGATAATCGTATTTGATTAATCAATATTTATGATTACATTATGGAATATAACAACTGGGTTGTGTAGCAAGGACAGGATCATCTTCGAATTGATAATTTTCCCATTGACGTTTCGCCCGTAGAGACATTGGAATGAGGCCGTCGATGATTTGAATTTCAAGACTGTCAGGAAACTTGATTTTGTTGTAGCCTTGAACGATACTTCTATGTGATTCTTCTATAGTAGTGAAGATTTGCCAATCTTTATCATTGGTATTGCTTTCTAGACTTCGACGGACTGAGTCTGCGGAAAGAGCTCTAAGATCACAGGAATGATGGGAAGTAATATCTTCTGGGAAAATATCATCGTAATCATAGTAAGCTCTAAGTTTCGGTCTAGATGGCCAACAAGTGAGTCTCCAATTAGTGAGTTGACGTGATGGTATGATTCTTATAAGATGAATTGGGTGGTAGACGATCGAATAGTCATTCGACCATTCTGGGGTAATGGTTTCGATCCAGACAGTAATACTTTTGTGGTGTTTATACCATCGATACAAAATATTACTGATGAATGGAGGAAGCTCACCAAGGCTATCTTCTGAGATACCAGGATAGTTGGGATGGATTGGACTTGGTCCAAGAATAAATCCATTTAGGAAACCGAGTTCAAATAAAGTACCGAGACTCCACTGGCAATGATTGAAGAAATCGTGACTGTTGATGAAAACTGTGGAATGGAATCTGTGATATCCACAATGAACAATCGCTGAATTATTTTTGTATTGGATTAAACCATCTGTTTTTCCATTCCAAATGGTTCTAAGAATGAAACACCATCTCAAGAAGTTTGTAGGAACTCTTGCCACGATATCCATTGCAATCTCTTTAGGCAAAAGAGCGGATGGAGCTTCATTGAGACAATCGTAGATGTCTCTCCAAAGGTCTCGGATATATTTAGAGTCTATAACTGCTCGATCAATGACCGGCCATTTACAAAGCTTTTGGTATATCATCGTGGCTCTGACAGATCTTGAATAGGGGTTGGGATTGGCAGATGAGGATGCCATTGAAGAAGTTTTTGAGTAATTCCTTAAGAAACTCGTGCATCTCTTTATAGAGAGAGATACCAATAATTCTTCATGACAAGATACTTTCACAGTATCTATGCATAATTGGAAGGGTTAATAATTGTCGCGATGATAAGATATAAAGCAGATATTTGAGGGACCTGCAAATCCTCTTTTCAATAATGGGAAACTTAAGATATTGGATTTTGCGTAAATTGCTAAAAGCTCTTTACAGCTGTTGTCTATGCAGTACCATAGGTGGAGCCTTTTCTTTATGTGATGGGATAATTGTTTTATAAGTTGGGGCACAGGTAAAAAAAAAAAAGCAGTGATTGGAAGGAATGCGACTACTGCTTTTAGATTGAGTTGAGAGAAGACTTGACTTATGCTGAAGAACCAGTGGAAATTATGACTAGAGAGTTGAGACAGCTGAGAAGCAGGACGATTCATTTGGTGAAAGTCCTATGGGGTAAATACTCGAAAGCAGACGCAACTTGGGAGCGTGAGGAAGACATGAGGAATAGATATCCTCATTTGTTTCCACCCTTTGGTATGTGAATTTCGAGGACGAAATTCTTTCAAGGGGGAGAGAGTTGTAACATCCCAGATTTTCGGGACTATTCTAGGAGATTCCCAGACTGTCGATATAGTCCTGGAATAGAGTGATAATGAAGAATAAGTGTTTAAGTGATGGAATAAGGATCAAAATAATATGAAATGAATATTCGTCGCGTTGGAAAACGCGTGGGACCAAGAATCAGTTACGTGATTTTTACTATATGCGTATAGTTTACAGTTTTGGGCATGAATTTAGCAAACGAACTCCGATCGAGTTGGTTCTTGAACCATCGGACTCGTTTTGCCGAGACAAACAACTTTCGTGTTGAACACATTTCGAGAATCGCATCAGAAGGGCTTCAAATGTGATGATTTCCGAAAGTACCCTTATTAGTGGGGACATATTGGTAATTTTCGGATTTGGATATTTTTATTATTATTATTATTTATTATTTCAGCTTATACAGAATAAGAAAGAGAAGAAAGACAGAGAGCAGGCGAGAGAAAAGAAAGAAAGAGAGCAGAGAAGTTTTGGGTCCCGATCCGTCTTCAATTCGCGACCGAGCCCTTAAGGAAAAGTGTAGATCCCGTCGAGAGGATCATTTTGGTGGTGGTTTCATCTTGGGAAACTTCCAATTTTTGAAGAGATCTCGGTAAGAAACTTTTTATGGTTTTTCTCGATTTCCCGTTGATCCGGAACTCCGATCGACGAACCGTCAGCGCCATTAGAACCGAAATGAGGAGAGGATTTCACGGCCACCAGAAAATCTGGTTTTTGGCCGGAGCGTGGGGCTCACGCGCCACTCAAGTGGCGGCGCGTGAAGCCTACGCGCGGACAGTGGCGGTGGCGTGTGGAACCCACGCGCCAGACAGAATTTCGCCGCCGATGTTTCAAGTATCCTCCGCGAATTTCAGACCATTCCGAGTAGTAATGGACCTCCGAATCTTAATTTCCGTGTAATTTTCGTTAAGTTTGCGAGAGCGATCGAACCGCGTTTCTCGCATATTCCTTCATCTATTCTAGTTAGGATTATGTTCCTTATAGTAAATTCTTTTGTCTGTTAGGTGATCGTGATACCGTAAGCAGGGCGGTCCTGCTTCATAGTTCCTTTCTCTGTAGTCAGCTCACCAGGTGCGTGGATAAACCTGTAACATTGATGTTTTCAAAAGTATATAGTATGTATGTTTTCTTAAATGAATTTTGAAGGTAATGCATTAAATGAGTTTGTTTTCAGAAAATTTATATATTTTGCTATAAGGTATGGATCGAATATTGATTATGTTGAAATCATGTGTTTGTGATATATGAGAAACTTGCATGATTTGAGATATATGAGCATGGATTTTGGAAATGATTTTTATGTTAGGATGCACCCCGTGTACTTATATGTGCCAGATTATTGCCGTGAGATAAGGTCTCATGTTGCCAGTTATTGCCGTGAGATAAGGTCTCATGTTGCCAGTTTGCTCCGGATGCCAGTTTTGCCGTGGGGAAGCCCCATGTTGCCAGCTTTGCCGTATTTGTCATGAGGTAGTGCATATAGATGAAAAACGGAATATTTTTGAATAGTATGAGTTTTATGAGGAATGTGACAAATGTGATTTATGATTTCAAGTAAATGTTTGAGATATCGATTTAGAGCTTATGTATTTATTTATATTATGAAAGACTTGTTCGATCCACTTTGTTACTTGATTATCCACGGCACTGAGCTGTGATCCATTGCACTAAGCGTGAGCTTACCCCCCATTCCTTAACATTTCAGGTTTAGCAGATTAGTAGATCGTTCTGTCATCTGCTGTTTCGTCATCATTCCAGCCAGTAGAGAAAAGGTTGTGCCAACAGTACAGTGTCTTGTTATGTTTTGAGACTGTATTTCTAGATATGTATTTCTTGAGAGATTGTTATGTGGTTTTAGGCATTGAGCCTTTATTTGATACTGAGGATGTTGTATTTTCTTTATGGATTTTCCTTTGAGTTGGATCATGGAGATCCTATGTTATGATGATTTTATCAGTTTAGATTTTTCCTTGTATTTGGAGGATTAGCCCATATTACAGGGGAAACTCTGCCAGTTTCAAGTCTCCGTCTCACCCCTACCCTACCTAAGGGGACGGGTGTGACACTGTATGTTGACGACAATAATTAAGATAAAAATCAAGACTTTTTTTTCTAATATATTAATACACTTTTATCGTTGAATATTGCGAAATCTTACATTTTTTGGGAATTATGACGTGTTTTAGGTGAACTTGACCTATATATGGGTCATGATTTTAGAATTGAACTACCTTAAAACTCCATTCATTGGGAAGGATGATGGATGTCCTTATATCTAGTAAGTCCCGTTTTGGGTAGGCCTCGCCCATGCCATAAACAAAAATTTGAGGTTTAGAGAGAGTGATAGACACTATAGCTTTGGAGCTGAAGCTATACCATCAACAATTTCAGAATAATTGGGCTGGTCATTACAATCATACAGTGACATGTCATGTTAAAAGCAATTACTGCAAAGACAAAATAAACTATTTATAAAGGGCAAATAGCTAGAGGTATGCAAACGGAAAGACTTTAGGATATAGCTCTTTTCGAGGACAATGGTCCCAATTATTTTCTTTGTTTTGATTTGAGTCAAATAAATGACAATAAAAGATAATTTTATGATCTGTCAAAGTTAAAGTTAAAGGCAAAGCAAAGCAAAAGCAGGAGTTGATGAAACAAATGTACTGATCGGGATTAGAAACGGCAGCAAGCAGGTGGCCATTTTATTTGTCTATGATGGCAGCAACACAATTGCAAATATCAAATCATATTAACAGTGCAAAATTAACCATGTGCAGCCTGGGGCTTAGCTTCAACTTTCACTGATTTTATATTCAAATTTGGCACACAAAGTTATCAAGCATGCCTTATCTTTATGTTTCATGCATGTCTGCTTTTATTTATGTACAAATTAAGTTGCCCTACTTGCATGTTTTGCATAGGAGATTGCATTGATATGACCTTTTTTTTAAAAAAAAAGAAAAATTACAATATAATTCTACTGATATTACAAATCTACCGATACTAGTAAACCAGTTTGGAAAACAGCTATAGAAAAAAGGATATAGAAAACTATTCTCAACGCAGTTATATGGAAAGACTTGAACCCTTAACCTCAAAGATAAAGCAAGAAAGTGTCCACCGCTAAATGTATAGAAGACTACGTTAATAAATATTAACGAGACAATTATTCATGAAAATAGTAAGTAGGAATTACGGATTTCATTTCCAGCAATTACACATTCTTACACGATCGTAGAGTTATTTCCATCTAAATTTAAGTAGGCTTCATATGAACAAATTGTGATCATACATGTAGAAAAAGCCATATCTAGAAGAAATCAAAAAAACTTATTGATTGATTAATAAAATATCCGTTGATGCCATGTTTAAGTCTTCCATGGACAACCATAATGAAAATAAAAGATATTAGAATAATAAGTGTAGGAAAAATTCTACAGTACAATTAGGATTGTTCAAATTTTCGGACAATCTAATGACTCGGCTGATCCGATGAGATCCATCTGAATTGTTAGGTTTAATATGTCTAAATCATCGGATTGAATTGGCTGCAACCCGATTTGAGGTTGCAGGTAAATTTTCGAAACTGCAAAGAAAAATCGGTGATATAACTCGATGAAAAATAAATATTGTATGCTTTAACAACTTATGGTGGCCCAACTCTGAAGTCCTAACCCCTCGCGCTTTGGCATATGCCCAAGTCCATCTAAAAAGCCTCCAACTAACTGAGGGAACACAACACTTATAACGACATTGCCAAGATCCCTCCCAAGCGATCAACAATTCATCCCCTATTGGGGCCTAGCCTCCTCGTTGGCACACCTCCGGTTGGGATCTGGCTCTAATACCATTTTAGATGACCCGACCCAACTAATAAAAAATTATTGGCTTTGGTGGTTTAGGGTGGCTCAATTCCGAATTTCTGGCCCCTCACGAATTTGTTCTTGGAATTTGCCCAAGTCCATCCAAAGGGCTCCAATTAATTAAGCGGACACAACACTTACAATGATATTACCAAGATCCCTCCCAAGTGATGTGTGATTATACTTAAATGACTCAATGAGAGTAATATCTTTGGGAATGGATGTTCTTCCAATCAGTTTCAATGGTAACTTCTTTTGATGTTTCCATGTTTCTGCTATTAGGGCGTCAATTGGAATTGTATTTATGATTCATGAATACGAACCATTGCTTTTTCCAGAATATTATGTATTTAAGGTAGCACCTCTTGTCTATATATATATATTCGATCTAATTTAGATTAGATTGAAAAGAAAAGGTTTTAGTGATATGTATATTAGACAAAGATCCGAGAATATAGATTGTAGTGCGCAATTACAACATAATTTATAATTGACATTGGGAGGTGTTACTACTAGAAATATATTCTCAAATAAAGTTCATGGTCAAGATTTACTGACACGGGTTGATTAGTAAAATCCGCTGAGACTAGTATATGTCAGATATCGAGACTTGGTCTAATGATTAGTCCCAATGAACCATGAGTCTTGGGAGACTCGTATAGACATGTAAGTGTTTATTTAATAAACACTTAACAACTTGACACACTCACAAAGTGATTTTTTAGTCCCAAGTATAAGAGTGTCGAAGTAGTAAAATAACTCGGTAAGTCCGGGTTCAATACAAAATGAATAAATTTAGGAAAATAAAATATCAATTCGAGTAACAAAATAAAAAGGCTGAATTGTTTGAAGTGATGGATAATTTTAAATTGGACTGCAATAATAAAATAGAATGCTAGGGCTAGGGGGTCCACTATATTTCAAATATAGAGAAATCCTACTTATCATAATATATAAATTGTCATTATTACCCAGCTAATTTACTTCAAGAATTAATTATGCCAAAAAATAAAACCAACCATATAGGTGGTGAAAATATTTGTCTATAACAAGTCCAGATAGATACTCAATTATGCTAAATATATAAAACCATCCATAAATGCGGTAATAAAGTTTGTCAATAATTAATCTACATTTAAATTACTCTCTCATATAATATAAGGTAAAATATTAACTGTGACAACTAAGATAAGATTGTTTACAGCAAATCAAGACACCCACAAATATAAAAGAAGATTAAATATTAGTTCTCATATTATAATTCATATATTATAATGTAAGTAAGATTAATCATATTAAGAGTTTCACCATTTACTCTAGTAGAATATAATTAGCTACTCAAGTTTTGAATAAAAATAATCATAATTTTATTATTGAGAGAAAAAGAAATTACAACAAAAAAATAAAACACGCAAGAGCTGGAACCCTTCACAAATTATCAAAAAGAGACATATGAAGAAAGCTGTTGAAATAAGGTGCTGAGCACATCTATTTATAGTAGAGAGATCAACACCCACGAATTCTTTTCTAATGCAATTAATTGCATTATTAAAGACAATGTAATTTTCAAATCTTCTTTTTATTTTATTATTATTTTTTCTTTTTTCTTTTTTGATTTTCTTTATCTTTCTTTTATTTTAATTTTTTCCATTATAAATTGCAACATTTGTCACAATCCACTGAAAGGTGGATTGTGATATTTGAACCAAATTAAAATTACATGCAACACATGTTGTTATCATTTATATATTTAAGTAATCAAATTACAAAATGATAAAATACAATTTTCATTGCCACGTACAAAAATCACAATATCTTTTACAAATAATGACGCTATGGGTAATAATTTTCTAACAAATTATACCCATCAATATCTACAAAATAATGTTTCACACCCTACAAAGCTTCTATGGGACCTCCTACTGGTGTAGCTATGATGATAGGTGAATCTAGAGGCTCAATATCTCTACCCAACTGACTTACAAAGCACGGTGCCACAAAAGAGTGTGTAGCGCCCGAATCAAATAACACCCTCGCTTGCACGTAACTAATCAATAATGTACCTTTGACGACTGCATTGAATGTCTGCGCCTCCTGGGTGTGAGGGTATACACCCTGCCCTGAGCTCTACTGGAGGAAGCATGTCCTCGATCACCTACTGACTATCTCATTCCTCCTACGGCCTGTCCTCTACTCACATGTCTCTGCTCTCCTCCTCCTACACTGTTAGGATGTGGCTGAGGTGTAGATAGAGCGGTACTAAAAGATGGCAACCGATCTGCTGGTATCGGACAATCTCTCTTCAGATGGTCCATTTGTCCACACCGATAACAACCCATTCTCCCAGATCGACAAGCCCCCGAATGAGTCTGCCCGCATATCGAACATAACGGAAGACCTCGCATTGACTGGGCTACCGACGGAGAAGAAACTATACGAGAGGTGGCACTCTGATTCGGTCTACGATCCTGACCTCCTTGGACTGAGCCCATATCTCTACGTGTAGTAGGTGGAGTTGACATTTGCTGCTGTTGACTAGGGCCACTCTGCTGCGGCCTAACACTCTCCTCTGATCTTGGTTTCTTCTGAGATTCCCTTTTTGCTTGTCTCTTTTTAATTCGTGCCTCAAATCGTAGAGCAACATCTAAAACCTGAGTATAAGTAGTAGTCTGTGTGAAATGAATGAAGCAAAATAAGTAATCTCGAAGCCCATTAACAAACCTCTTCATCTTCATCTCCTATGTACTGAATAAATATGGGGCATATCAAGACAATCGAGTAAACTATATATCGTACTAAAAAACTGTCATCTGCTCTCTCTGAATCAACTACTCAAACTCCCGAGCTCTAGCATTTCTGATACTTTGTGGCAAAAATATGGATAAGAAAGCTGTACTGAACTCAACCCATGTCAGTGGAGGAGCATCTCGTCGGCGACTATCTCGAAAGGACATAAACCAAGTGTTGGTGACATCCCTCAACTGAAAACTAACTAACCCCACCGTCCTCTCCAATGAACACCCCAAAGTTGTACATATGCGATCTGATTCCTCAATGAAGCCAAATGGGTCATGGAAGACTCTACTCCCGAGAACGAGTGATGATGAAGCTTCCGGAAATCATGTAAGTACACTAGCAACTCCGTCGCTACATAACCTGGACTGTTACTGGAGGTGGCTCATGAGGTATGACGGAAGGTTCTGCTTGGAAGGTAGTAGGATCTGGTCTGTTTGGAGGAACTACTGTTTGGTGAGCCATTGATAGTCCTACATATGGAGGTGGAACACCTGCAGCTACTGACTGGAAATCAACTGGGCAAGAGTTGCTACTGACTACTGAATCTGCTGTAAACCTGCAGGTACTGGATTATTAGGTTGATCCACTGGTGCTGCCCAATCTCTCCTACCCCACCCTCACGTACAGACTCCACTCTCTGCCCCCTATCTAGCTCAAGGGAAGGTATTACTTATCTCTGATCCGGATCTCCACCCTGGGGCACCCTAGCATGTCTGGGCCTACCTTTGGCTCCGATTCTACCCTTGGGTGGCATGATATCTAAGAAATTGAAAAAAAATGGTCAATTGCATTTAAAGAAGTTATGATTAATCAAAAATAGACATACCTCGGGACAAGGTTACCAGAGAAAACAGTCTTTTATATATAGTAGTACCCCGGGTATACTACATATATAAGACACTGCTACTCTCTTACTACAGTCACTGACTCCATAGACCATGCTCTGATACCATCTTTTTAACATCCCCGATATGAGAATGCTACTGGCACACAACAGATCCTACCGTCGCCTAAGCCACTGACGTATGCAAAAGGAAACTCACTTTTACTATTATACTACGCAATCACATAAATAATCACACACATAATCTTAGAATTAGCACAAATGCATATTTATAAAAATATGTACATATCTGAAAACACTCATCATATACACATCATCATCATATGTCTGTCATACATCAAAATGAAATCACAGAAAACTACATTCTATATGAATGTAGATCTGAAATGATGGACCTCATAACTAGTGACTACAACATAACTCTTGTCCCCGAAATAAGTCTCCAAAAGTTGCGCGTGGCTCACCAAAAGATGGAGTGAGTCCTATGGAACTCAGTGAGTGGAACTACAAAATCAAAGAAAACTGTATCAGTATGATTGAGTAAAATCATCTTAAATTTAAATCACTTATGAAATCCTTTGTTTGAAAACTAATTCTTTTCTTTCAAACTTTGAGAAAACTGTTAAATATTTTCTATTTAAAATCTTTGGGACTGTAGAAAACGTGACGCATGAGGGGTTACGTATCGCCGTCCCCCAAGCCATTGAATTAGAGCCAGGAGTGCTGATCCATGCTACTATATGACCCTGAAACTAGGGTCTAGAGGCGTACATAGATTCAATTACAGTCACCCATTACCAGTTAGGTTGCAGACTTAAGCAACTGGAGGGCGGATGATCCTGTGACGTATCCACGGCAGCAGGGGCATGAATTGCCACATTGCAACTCCAGGGTAGCTGATAAAAGGCACCAGCTTGTTTCCAGAGGCTTGGCCTTGGGCAGCAAATGCAGCAGGGATTGCAGGATGGCTGTGCGTTCATAGTTTTGAGTTGCTGTTCCAGCTTCTCTTTCTCTATCTTTAGCCGCTTTTTCTCGTCATGAAGCTCATTCTTCTCAGCCTACATAAGAGAAAAGTCATCTTAATGTAATTGGCAGAAAAATAACCTTACATTTCTGTCTATTATCAGACATCAAAATGACATGCAAATGAATAGTTCTGATGAAAATTAAGGCAGACTCTTGCTTTCAACTCTTTGATCTTCTCCTGGAGACTTGAATTTGAGTCCTCCAACTTCTGGGCTTCACTGTGTAATTGAGTAGAGAGAACAAGTTAGTGCTTGTCAAAGGCGATCCCTACATGCCTTGGAGCTAGTTGACCCACATGATTCTGATCTACACATGCAGCAAATAAAATGGGAGAGCCAATAATATATATTGGTGTCCTTTTATTGGTCTCACTGAGGCATAACTACCCATGGCATGTAATAACCGTAATCGCAGCTGATTAAAATCTAGATTCATCCAACATCCACGAGCCCCTGACTATATGAGAGCCAAGAAGCTCAGCAAGTGACCAGACTGATTGCAAATTACAGCAGCTCTCAAGAATGCTCAAGAGAGAGTGAAAATCTTAAAATAATTTTCATTCAGTATATCTAAGTATAGATTCTATAGAACCATTTATGCAACAATTCTGTAAAAACCATAACTCAATTTATTAACAGCATACAAACATTTGAGAAAAGGTGACAGACGGGGGAAGAAAGGAAAGGAAAATGACAATAACTTGTTTACCTCTTTTTAGAGTAATATTGAGGCTACTTTTGGAGACAAACAAAGCTATTACCATCTCCTAAATGTAGATTTCACAAAAGTGTCCTGAACCAAAGCAAGTGATGTTGCCTTTGCCAGCAATTTTGTAATTTTAACTCCCTTGGACTTGATCTATAAAAATACAAACACAACCAAATCGATGACACATAACTTCTCAAAACTTATACTTTAAGCGACAACAAATGATTGGCCGATACATTCCTATGCACATTATCTCTACAACCAGTGAAGCTTACTTGATTTACTTGATGCAGAGACTAGATATATGGCCGCAGAAAAGCTGTTTTAGCCCTCTGTCACGCAAATGAGAAGGTCCGGAATTACAAGTGATGACTTCTTATCCACTACGATCTACTATCAATAAGCCGGAAGTGATGGGACGAGTTGAGAAAATGGCGATCAAACTTGTTGACGGTGGTTTTTGGTTCCAGGTAATTTAGGAAACTTACTCCTTGAACAAACATCCTAAGTAATGAATTTGGTTGGTTAGATTGGAAAGCAAAGGAAAACTTGGCAAGAAATAAGAAAACACAGAGAAAAACAAAGGATTAACATAGTTCGGTGGAGACTGGCTCCAACCTACATCCACGAGAGCAAAGAAGGGAAACTTTATTTTTGGCTCGGGTCAAACCGACCTACTTTCTGTCTCTCTATCACTAAACGTTTTTACTCTCTTTTACAAGTTATGAAAATATGAAAATTGCTAATAAACGAGCCCAAAGGAACCCCCATTGTTAAGTGCTAAAACCCATTGCACCATTTTCGGGCTTTTGAGTTCCTCGGGTCGAAGATCATCATTAACATCTGTCATCTAGTTCTCGGTATTAACAAGTTTATTAAAGGAGTACATGCGCCTACGCCCTCGGGCTTTAACTCTTGAATATTAGCACTGCCACGTCCCTCGGGTCATGAAAGCACGTGTATCGCATAAAGATTCATTTTTCTTGTGATGATTGCCTTATCCATCGTCGGTTGGAGTTTTATAGAGCTTCAAAGCCGCCTCTTGGAAGTTGTGAAGCCATCATGGCCTTCCTTAAATGCCTGTCACGTCTCTCCAGGGTTCCTTTTTCGCTTTGTCTCCCTGAGATGACATGCGTCATACTCTAGCGGTTTCACACCAAAACCAAGGACAGTTGTATCCGAACCAAATAGTAGCTTCGATCTCGACCTCCCATTCGAATTCAATAGTCGAGATCTCCATCACACGTGGCGCTGATCATGCCCACACGTCTCAATCGCACGATTAAGATCAGCCCGGGCAGGCTATTTAAAGGTCGTTACATTTCATACCCATCTCTTCTTCACTTCATCTTCTCTAAGGAATCTTTAAGAGATTCTTTGTCTTTTGCAATCTTCCAACCTTCAACATCTTCACGAACTTTCTAATATCTTCTTCAATCTTCGCAAGTAAGTCCCCCTCTGACTACTTCTCTCATTTTTTTTTGCTTATGTTTCTGTTTTCAATAATGAAGATTGATTTGCTGGCATGATCTATTTGTTTTTGTTGTGTTTTCTGGGGTTTTTTTTTGTTATAATGGAAACACGAGGGTGGGTTTACTTATATGGATGAATTTATGTTGTTTGTGTGTATATGTGGGTTTGTTTTTCTAGGTTTTAGGAGTAAGGGGTATGGGTTTTTGGGTTTTTCTGAATGTGTTTGTTTTGGTTGTGTTTTGAAGATTTACTGTTTTTCCACTGCTATGGCGCTTAAATCCTTTTCACGATTAGGCACTTGGTAGAGATGATGATAACCCTAGTTTTAGTATGCTTTACTAATCATGAGATTGTGAATTAACCTTACACCTCGGGTTATGCCATGATAGGAATGCCAGACTCTGAGACCTCCTCTCTTACTCCTCTCGAACCCAAACCTGCTGCCCCACCCACTCACACGACCATACAAAGCTCGGTATCTGAAAGTCCCGATGATTATGACACAACTCTGACAACTTCTAAAGAGGAGGGCCAGTCCTATCATAAAAGGACCCCTCGGCCCGAGACAAGCCACACCCGATTAGACTTCCAGAACCTTGACATGGACTGGGCTTCTACAATTACCGTGGTCGAGCTTAAGAAATTAGGGGAAAGATTCAGCATTCCTGAGGACATCGGGCTATTTGTCCCAAGGGAATGGAGCAAGGCGAGCCACCCCGTGGATAATGGTGTGGCACTATGCATGACCTTCTTTGATATGGGACTGCGTCTACCCATTCAAAATTACTTCGCGAAGATGTTGTCCGCCTTGCACATAGCCACGTGCCATCTGAACTTAAATGGCGGAGGGTATTGGCCGGCATGCTTGTAATATGTAGTTGAACCGAGCTAGGAGTACCGACCAATCTGAATTGAAGAGGTTGTAACAGATGAATGCCAATCCAAAAGAGTACAAGGGTTAGTATTACCTTTCTGCTCATGCCGGGGTCCCCTATATCATTACCAACCTTCCAGCCACCAATAAAAATTTGAAGGACAAATGGTTTTTGGTCGTGGGACCCTAAGGAAAGCACTAATGGGTCGATAGCGAACGTGTCACAGTCCCCAACATCTTCTCGGATGGAGGTAAGGACCTGACCTATGTTTCCCATCTGACTATCCTTAACGGTTCGCTAATCTCCGAGCATTTTGCAGCTTTCTGGGGAGATCTCCTAAAAGTCCATCACAAGACCCGGGCAGGGGTTAAAAAGGCAACAAAGTTCAAGGATCACTATAGGGACCTCATCAACCCTTCTGTCGTTGCCAACTCGGGCCTTACCCCGGGCACTCCAACACCTCAGCCTATGCAGGCTAGTAGGTTCTGACTGACCCATTAACCTTATGTTCGCTACCGTCTTTTTCTTTATACTGTTTTTGCCTATTTTCTTATCATAATCATCTTTTTTTGCTTGCAGGATTGTCTGGTTAAAAAAGTCATGCCCAACTTGCTCAGGAGGTAGCACGGGTTTCTCGGGGGGATCTTGCAGCACCCGTTCCTGAATTACGACTCTTGTTCCGCTAGAGGCATGGGGAAAATTAGCACATTCAGCCCCATCAGACCACCATAATTTCGACCCCTTCAGTCCAAACATCAAGTGCTCCACTGCCAACTCAAATCACAAGCACTTCCCAACCGGTCCAAACTGTTGGGAAGCGGCCGCGAGTGCGCAGCGCAAAAAAAAATTATTAAAATTATGATGCTGTTTTCCATTTGCCCAAGACCCATTTGTTTTTATTATTCTACAAGCCTAGGCATGTTACTATATATTCTAAGCATAAAACTCATAAAACATGCAAAGAACATAAACCTAAACATGCTAACTATCATAATAACTCTAATTAAAATAAAGAAAGAAAAAGACTTACTTGAACCGTAAAACTCCTCCAGTCATCCCTCCAATCTACAAGTTTTTCTCGAACTCAGCAAGTTCTTCCACGTTCCAAAGAGCCACCCAAGTGTGTGGCCTCCAAAGATGCACACATTAAAGCCAAAACTCAACGGCAAGACTACGCCTTGAGTGCACGGGTATTTTGCCCTTGGTGCTAGCCTAGGCAAATACCTCAAAACTTTTAACTCGAGGTTCCTCTAGTCAATTAGACTTAAGGATCCTCAAAATAAGTGGCTTACTCTTAAAACTTTAGAGTTGCTCACTTATATAAACCCAAGATTTGAAAGGTTTGGTGCAAAAATTTGTGAAGAAATCTTTGGGTTTATATAGTGCTCCAAAGACAATAAAATTAATTAAGAATCCAATGTGGGATAAAAGCCAATTTAATCTTAGCCATTGGATCTTAATTTAGTGGTTTAATGAGATTATAAAACCCTAATAAGAGTTTGGGCCGAATTGGAATTCAAAACAAATAACAAAATTAAATAAAATTTATTTACTATTCATGAGGTACTATTCACGTGAATAGTAATTTTTTTATTATCTATTTATTCCAATTCCCAAAGTGTCCCTATCGTCATTCACCAATCCCTAAGCCACTATGGAACCTCATAAATGATCTGTTCAATAATTAAACACATTGAACCATTTATGAACAATTCCTACAACAATCATATATGCTATTAAATATGTATTGTGCACTGTTAACCATTGATTTTGTCTTTGTTGTGTGTGACCTTTTTGGTTCCCCTCAAGTTGGACATGAAATGAATCGTGATAATTTAATCGAATATAAATTATCCTCCGATCAGATGGTCGTTTGATTTCAATGACCAAGGTTGACATCTAGCAACATGCCAAGGCCCCCAATTGAGAAGGAAAGATATATATCCCCATTCTGTATGCGATTTACATATGATACGGTCTCTCGCCTCACTGTATCCCCACCTATTGACCTAGGGTATTGAAAGTGTCTACCCATATGGTCAAATGTATGATGTTATAGTGTCATGAATCGTGCTAACCCAAGAATCTCACATGATTCTTCCGCTGTGGCCACAGTCTCAAGCACTGATCACACATATCAACCCGCGAACTGGAATACTACTCTTATAAGAAAATATTATCCGAGAGAGTGGCGATTCTCTGTTGTATCTTTACAAACTTCATGTGTTTCAAAAATGACCTAATCATACCCTTATGACCGGATCTTTTGAACCGGGGAAGGAGAATGTCAAAGTTATTTGATCCATACATAAGATTGTAAAGACCTCAAGTCTAAGGACTAGTCATATAATCGATACATGAAAGTTCTCACAGACACATGGGATAAACACTCCATATGAAAACTTTTGGCGGTCAGTTCGATGGACACAAGCAACTTATGCATCCATGTGATACACCAAGCGGACGGATCTCCGCTAGTAGCCTATGAGATCGGCTACCCCACTTAAGGGCGGATCATATCATCATGCTAGTCTCTCTGCTTTGTGAACGCCCAGATTATTCACAAAATTATGACTAAGAACATTTAAGAGTAATGATTCTCATAAGGCATGTAAGCCATCTTCTTATTACTCCAAGGGCTTTATTACAGTGTTGATGATTCATATAAGTTATGTAAGACACGTATAATAAAGATCGCCATTTTATTAATTAATGAAAATATTACAAATACATGTACATATAGCCCATCCATAAGTTGGGTATAGGGCATATCCCTAACAATCTCCTACTTGCACTATAGCCAACTAGTATGAATCTAGACACCATACTCTCGGGTGTTCCTATCATGCTTTTGTTGAGTCAGCCATTTAGTCAGAGAATCTGCAAGATTATCTTCTCTGGGTATTTTCTCTATAATAACTTCTTTTCTCTCAACAATCTCCCTGATGAGATGAAATCGCCAGAGTACATGCTTGGATTTCTGGTGGGACCTTGGTTCCTTTGATTGACCAATGGAGCCCGTGTTGTCACAGTACATCGTGATGCCATTCTTTATCGCAGGAAGCACTTCCAGTTCTGTGATGAACTTCTTTATCTAGACTGCTTCTTTAGCTGCCTCAGATGCCGCAATATACTCGGCTTCAGTGGTGGAGTCCGCTGTAGTTGACTACTTTGAGCTTTTCCAACTGACAGCACTACCATTCAAAGTAAACAGATATCCTGTTTGCGATCTGTTGTCATCCCTGTCAGTTTGAAAGCTCGCATCACAGTAACCAATGACTTTCATCTCAGAACAATCTCTGTATGTCAAAAACACATCCTTAGTTCTTCTCAGATACTTGAGGATTGTTTTGACAGCTGCCTAGTGTTGCTCACCAGGATTTGCCTGATACCTGCTCGTTATGCTAAGAGCATAAGAGACATCAGATCTTATACATAGCATGGCGTACATGATCGATCCTATTGCTGAAACATAAGGGATCCTACTCATACGCCCTCTATCTGAATGAGTATGTGGACATTGCTCCTTAGATAATTTGATTCCATGACAAGTAGGTAAATTACCTCTTTTGGAATCTTCCATTTTGAATCTTTTCAAAACTTTATCTATGTACATAGATTGAGAAAGTCCTAACAACCTCTTAGATCTATCACGGTAGATCTTAATGCCGAGGATGTAGGCTGCTTCTCCCAAATCTTTCATGTAGAAATTATGAGATAACCATTGCTTGGTGGCTTGCATCATGGGAATATCATTCCCGATGATTAATATGTCATCGACATATAATACAAGAAATACAACAGCACTCCCACTACTTTTCCTGTAAACACAAGGCTCGTCTACATTTTTTATGAATTCAAATTCTTTGATTGTCTCATCAAATCGTATATTCCAACTTCTGGAGGCTTGCTTGAGTCCATAAATAGATCGTTTAAGCTTGCATACTTTAGTATGATCATCCTTAGATGCGAAGCCCTCAGTTTGTGTTATATAGACTTCCTCTAGGAGGTTCCCATTAAGGAAAGATGTTTTGACATCCATCTGCCAAATCTCATAATCAAAGTGTGCAACTAGTGCCAGTAAAATTCGAATGGACTTTATTATTGTAACAGGCGAGAAGGTTTCCTCATAGTCAATTCCTTGGATTTGTCTATAACCTTTCGCCACCAACCTAGCCTTATAGGTTTGGATGTTGCCTTCTGCATCAATTTAAGCTTTTAAATCCACTTGCAGCCTATGGGTTTTATCCCTTCAGGTACATCTACCAAGTCCCAGACTTGATTCTGATACATAGAGTCTATTTGGATTTCATGGCCTCAAGCCACTTGACTGAATCAATGTCACGCATTGCTTCGTCATAACTGGTGGGATCGTCATTATCAATGACTTGATCATGTTCCCCATCAATATCGAAACCATATATTTCAGGCTCATGTCTTTCCCTGCCAGACCTTATGAGTTCATAACCTTGTGGTTGTTCCGTCGCTGCCCTTTTGAGGCCTGGGGTTTAGTTCTATGTTAGTTTGTTCTTCTCGTACCTCATCGAGGTCAAGTCTACTCCCACTATATTTCTTGAGAAGGAATTCATTCTATATAAATTTAGCATTTCGTGAGACAAATGTTCTTTGTTCATTTGGGACATAGAACACGTATGCTCTTGAGTTCAAGGCATATCCTACAAACTTACATTTAACTGCCCTATCATCCAATTTGTTAGTTTGTGTGAGCTTGACATATGCGTCACATCCCCAAACTCTTAGATAACTAAGACTAGGACGTTTCCCAGACCATAACTCATATGGTGTTTGACTAACAGTCTTGGAAGGAACTTGGTTTAGTAGTAGTGTTGCATTTTCTAAAGCAAGACCCCAAAATGAAGGAGGTAGACCCTTGTCTGACATCATTGATCGGACCATATCTAATAATGTCTGAGATCACGAAGAATGAGAGGGATGAGGCCAAGGCCGAGGCCGCCTAAAAGAAGGATGACCTACAGTGTCAGTAATGGCGAGCTACCACGCCCGAGAGCAAACTTGGAGAAAAAATGGGTTAATTGGAGAAAGTTCTAGACGGTCTGAGGAGGATAGAAACCGAGCTGCCTGGACATCTAGAGGCTGCCAAACATGAGGCCAAGATAGATGGGCTGGAGTAATGTGTTGGGATATTCAAGTTTCTCCAGCCTAACACGGACTTGGAGATAATTCGTAAGATCTTGATGGTGTCCAATGGGGAGATGACATAAGAGGAGGCCTTGGCCTTATTTCAAAATACCTCGAGGGCCATCACATACCCTGAGCCAATACCCATTGTGCCTCATACTCAAGGGGATCATGACCCTTCCTCCTCATCTCTATTGTTCTTGCTGAAAAGGTTTATGGCCCCTCAACCTCTGGTGCTCCAACTAAAAAAAAAATTTGGCCCTTCCTCGCCCACTGTTGTTCTTGGTGAAGAGGCCTCCGTCTTTTCCTCTTGACTTCTCATTTCACTTCTTTTTGTGGGTAACCATGAGGGGGCCTTTTGTAAAAAAAAAAAATTATTCAATGAATGAATACAACTTGTTATTGTATCTCATTTTTTTGAAACACTTACTAAACAAATACTCGAGCCAGAGCAACGTCTATTAATACTTGGCCATTTATCAAAATTAATCCAGTCATTCCCTTAAGGGATCACGCCACTAGCTAAATTTGATGCCCGAGCTCGACACACACAGTCCTAAAGATACTTAACTTAGCATATTCTGAATTTTTTAGACTGTAATATTTCATCTGACCCCATTCCCCATTTACGCCATTCGAATAGGAAAAAACCCTAATGAGCATACCTGGCCCTGAGACGGTGTAACAACTTGGCAACAAGGGAATGTTCTCTCATTGTTCACTCAAATGAGTCCATGTGGAGAAATTATGACCACATGCCATCAAAATATGTATAAGGCCACGGTGGGACAAAATCGACCCCGAGCAAATAAAATAACTTGGCCACAGGGAATGTTCACTCATTGTGCCATTCAAATATAACAATGGGGGAGAAATTTCGACCCAATGCCATCAAAATGGAGATAAGGCCTCGGTGGGACAAACCCGACCCCGAGCCAATGAAATAAATTGGCCACAAGGGAATGTTATCTCTTGTGCCATTCAAATATGGCTATGGGGGAGAAATTCCAACCCCATGCCATCAAAATAGAGATAAGGCCTTGGTGGGACCAACCCGACCACGAGCTAGTGAAATAACTTGGCCACAATGGAATGTTCATTCCTTGGGTCATTCAAATATAGCTATGGGGGAGAAATTTTGACCATATGCCATCATAATAGAGTTAAGGCCTTGGTGGGACAAACCCGACCCCGAGCCAATGAAATAACTTGGCCACAAGGGAATGTTCCCTCATTGTTCCATTCAAATATGGCCATGGGGGAGAAATTTCGATCCCATGCCAACAAAATTGAGATAAGGCCTGGTGCGACAAACCCGACCCCGAACCAATGAAATAATTTGGCCAAAATGGAAAATTCCCTCCTTATGCCATTCAAATATGGCCTCAGCGGAACGAATTCAACCCAAGCCATTACTTTCATTACCAAGAATTAGCCAAGGGGAAGATCTTCGACCTCCGAAAATCTCTATGGATACTGGCAATGACGTCCCACTCCAAGTCGTCAAGCAAAACAAAAAATAAGAAAATAAAAACAAGATAAGTATAACGGGGGTGATATGTCACATTCCCTGGACTAACCCAAAAAGAAACAACGAGGGAACTAGAGACAGCGTCCTGCCCCATGTTACCCAAAATAATAATTTTGAACATTAAGTCGAATGTCCAATGAACCGAGCTACGGACCAGATGGGTGACCAATGCCAAAAGGAATGTCCCTATGCTAGTAAAAACCTCAGCCTCCCAAACGAGATGGAGGCCTTCCCGCCTTCCCCGTGCTATGCTGGAAAGTTCTGAAATGGTATATACAGCGTCACTGGGGGATTTCCTTTCCCAGTGCTAGGTATATCCCGAGGGTGCAAATGCCACGGAGGCTCGTAGGCTCTCTCCATGCTATGCACCTTCAACATTGAGCGGAAAATATCGTGGGGTAAATATCATTCCCCACGCAATGCAAACCTAGAGGTACCGTAGTACTATAACTATTTTCAATCCATACGTGCTATGATTACCTTGGGGACAAAACTCTACGCTGACTCATTCACCGAGCATCTTATGGATACCCGAGGTGACAAACGTTACGCATGTTTTCATCTTATGTCCCTTAAAGATGCAAGTCATTGGGTAATAACATTCCAGCTGGGGGGTTTGATAATGACACATAAGATCGGCATGCCACGGTGGTGCGTGTTTTTCCAATATTTATTGCATCCATTTACGCATTCCGACCATGAGTATTTCACAAGAATATTAAACATGTCTTTCCCGTTCAAATAATAAACAAGCATAAGCGAACAAATTTTTATTTAAAAAGGGAGAAGTCTTATTCATATTCAGGGGATCTACTGCCCATCTTAGAACTATTTGAGGGTCATTCTAAGAGAGTCTCTATTGGATATATCTTCTCAGTATCTCAGCATTCCAGGGTTGAGGTGTGTACCGTCCAGTTGATCAAGGTGATAGGTACCCAACCTGTTGACTTCAGTGACTTTATATGACCCATCCCATTTGGCCCCCAATGAGCCCTCATCAGGCCTCCTCATATTCAGGTAACTCGCCTTAGGACCAAGTCACCAGGCCGGAAGTATCGTACCTGAACCCTCTTGTTGTAAAAATTTGCCATTCTTTGCTGATACACCGCCATCTTGAGTGCCGACTTCTATCTCTTTTCTTCTATCAGATTGAGGTCGAGGTGGTGTTTGGTGAGTTCTTCATTCTTCTTTTCTTCAAAGTGCTGAACCCTGTGTATCATCATCCTGATCTCAGCAGGAATGACTGTTTCATTACCGTAAGCCAAAGAAATGAGGGTTTCTACCGTGGAGTCCTTATATGTCGTTCGATGTGCCTATAAAACCTCTGTCAGCTCCTCGACACATAGACCCTTATATGACCCAAGCCTTGCCTTCAAGTTATGTTTTTGGTCTTTTTCACTGCTTCTACTTGCCCGTTGGACTTCAGATGAGCCGATGAGGCAAATCTCAGTGCAATCCGGAGGTACTCACAGAGCTTCATGAAGCCCTTGCTATCAAATTTCTTTTCGTTGTTTGTGATGATGGCTAGGGGGATCCCAAACCGCCACATGATAGTTTTTCTCGGTTATTATAGACAATGGATCTACATCTACCCACTTAGTGAAGTAATCAATTGCCATGATCCCAAATTATGCTTGACCCCGACCTGTAGGCATGGGACTAATAATATCCAATTCCCATTGTGCAAACGGCCAAGGACTTGATAAAGTGGTCAGTTGCTCAGGCGACTGGTGAGGTATGTTGGCATTTATGTTTCTCCTATCTCATGCCCGGGCAACCTTGGCCCCATCTTGATGCATTATTGGCCAAAAAAAACCTTGCCTAAGTCCCTTGTGGGCAATCGATTGACCCCCACTGTGGCTTCCGTAGACCCCCTCGTGAATTTCTCTAAGTACATAATTAGCCTCATCGGGTCTCAAACACCTTAAATATGATATTGTATACCCCTTATGGTATAATACTCCATCTATCAAGTAAAATTTTACACTTCGATACTTCAGTCTCCTTGCCTCTTTCTTCTCCTCAAGCGCGTCCCACGTCTATAAATATTTCTTGATCGGGACCACCTATGACGACCCACCTTCGATTTCCACTTCTATAATGTTGGACACTCCCACATTTTTTGGCTGCAAGATTTCCAATGATATAACCCGAGGAATCTTAGATTTGATGGAGGATGCAAGCCAAGCCAAAGAATCTGCCTGTTGGTTGTTCTTCCATTCGATCTGCTCGAACACCATAATCCCCATCCCTTCAGCTAGTTTCTTCACCTCGATATGGTAAGCTATCATGTTTGATTCCGTTGCTTGGAACTCATCATTCAGCTGCTGAACATGCAATTGGGAATCGTTTTTTACCACCACATCTCTTACTCCAATTACCACATAAAGTCTCAGCCCGACCAAAATTGCTTCATATTCTTCCTCATTATTTGTTTTTTCGAAGGCAAATCCCATGGCATAGCTTAAATCCTCACCTTCATTACTTCTTAGGATCACCCCGGCTCCACATCCTTATGTGATGACCAAGCCATCAACGAACAGCTCCCATTTTGCTTCCCCCACTACTATAACCTGAGAGCCGGTAAATTCTGTGATAAAATTTGCAAGTGTTTGCCCCTTGATTGACACCAGAGGTAGATAGGATATGTCATACTCACTAAGTTCCACAGACCATTTCACTAGACGACCCGAGGTCTCCGACTTATGCAATATCTGTCTCAGTGGGTGGTCGGTGTACACCTCGATAAGGTGGGATTGAAAATAAAGACGTAACTTCCTTGCTACAGTGACTAAAGACAAAGCCATCAGCTCGTGAATTGGATACCGAGTTTCTACATCCAGTAATGCCTTACTAGTTGTAGACACTGTATTTTTGCATGAAAGCCCAATGATGAGCCTCGTAAGGAGGCACTACCCTGTAAGTCGAGAGAGTCACGGGAAGCGGACGTCGGAAGGGAAACTTCAAAAAATTAATCGCTCGTCAAATTTAAATTCGCTAGTTAGCCGCGAGTTCACTTAGTCGATTCCTGTTTCAAACGTTAACCTTGGCCCAAAACCCCTGCACCTACCAAAAGCCTGTATGCACCCATCCAAAACCCTAATCAGCCATCTTCCTCTCGGATCCTCTTCTCTCTCTCTCTGAAATAAAGAGTTTCTCCTTTCTCATCATCACGGAGGGCCCCCACCAAAAACACTCACACGGCCAACCCAGGACACCATATCTCTCCTCTCACTCACGAAAAAGACACTAAAAGCAAGAAACCCTAGCAGCCATCCACGCACCTTTCCATCATCAGTCAAAACCATACGCCTGGGACCCCCTTTCGCCATCGATCATGAACCGACCAAAGACATACACGGCACAAACAATAAACAGGCAAAAATAAACCCTAATAGCACCACGGCCACTCTCCCTCTCTAATCATCTCTCATCCTTCAAAATAATAAAACCCAGACACTCACGCTCAACCTCTCTCATAAAACACTCGGCAACCTTCTCACATCTCTCTCACTTAGACGGCCATAACCAATAAAATAAGAAACCCTAATAACGCTCTCTCCACGTAGGCTAACTTTCTCTCAACAAAAACCAAGCCTGCTCTCTCTCTTCACGCCTCAGAACACTCAACGAAAATATATAAAAACACACAAACAATAAAGACAAAGACAACTCATCCATCTCACTCGGCAGCCACCCAAGATAACCCTTACTCACGCCACACAACAGCTCTTCAACCCAGCCAACAAACTGCTTTTTCACGTAAACCGTCATCACTCAGCTCTTTCCTCTCTCGGTATTGATGGAACCCTAAACCATTAAACACTCAGGACACAAACCCTAACGACCTCATGTCTCTCTCTCTCACTCGTTACCCAGACTGACTATGAACAAGCCAGCAAAGACAAGCACAACAGAACCCTTCGGACAGTCTTCGCCAATGACCAAAAAGTAAGCCAACTAAACCTATAAACAAATCAGCCATCGCACCATTTGGGATCCTTCACGCCACTCACTCTTTGCAAACCATTCACACGACGCCATAGCCACACCCTAGCCTCTCGGAAAAACAAAAAACTCACAACTCACAGCCCTCACACCACGATCAGACCCGAACACCCATGCGGCCACAAAGAGACAAGCCAAACCGACATTCCCCAAAAGCAAGCACAAACTAAGCCACATGAAGTAACAAACCAAAGCTGAGCCACAAAACAGTACTTCACCAACCAGGAGTGAAACAGTCCCTTAACCATCCAAAACTGCTCTCAAAATAGCGAGCAGTAACCATAGAAAACTGTCCCAAAATCGACACCAAAATAGCCTCATGCAGTCCCCGAAATAACCTCTAAAACAGTCCCAGAAACAACCCCAAAACAATCCCCAAATAGTGAACAAATCACCCTAAAATAGTCCAGAAAATTACAGTCCAAAACAGCGAAACGAAGTAAAAACAGCAGCCCATACAGCGAAATAGCGGAAGAAAACGTTGAACCAGTGAACCGGAGGAGTTGCGGAGCATCAACCCTTCCGACGGCTGTGTAACGCTCTTTCGAGAGATGAAAAAAGAGGTTAGACCTGAGGGCACCCTTTTTGCTTATTATCTTTCGTTTCTTTATTTATTTTAATATATTATTGCAGGAGAGTCATTTGTTGAGGCATGATGTGAATTCCGGATGAACGGAATGCGTGTTCTCTTTTGTGGTATATCGGATGGAAACCCGGACGTAAATTCCGTAGCCGAATCCGAATGGAAGGTAGTGCGGTTTGCACTCAGGATACAACGCCACGTACTACTTGAGATACACACATATTACGTTTCATCCAACCACGTATGTAAGCATGATTTAGTCTAGTATGTTATTTATTTTTAAGCATGATTTAATTGTTTATTTTTAAGCATGATTAGTTATTTGTTTTGCGTTTGGAATTTGCATTAGGTTTATGTTGACGTTTGCTTTTCGCATTATATGATTGAAATATATTCATGATATTGCCGTGTGTTATGATGACTTACTTTTCAAGCATGCAAACTTAGACATAGGATTTATCTTTATGAATATGAACTAGATATAGGTTGTTCTTGAGCATGTTGCGTAGATTCGGTTAAGATATTGCACAAATCATATCATTACAAGTGCATGAGTAAGGGACCATTCTGAACCCAACGGTTTGAGGTCTTCCCTTGCGAGGGGTGAGTGCGACCTTAAATATTTGTCCCGGTTCACACTGGGTGGCGACTCCATGTTATTTCTCTGGTTTAGTTCCCCCGCGGGCTATTCCGTACTCCCAACTAGGCCGCGAGCCTAGAACAGCATCGCCGATTTCTGTGTCCTACAGTCTGGCGACTCCACTGGGGATAGGGAATCGGCCCCGAAATAATGTCTTGTAATGTTTGGATTTGTGCTTTAATTAATCGTGTCTACAGTGGGTTGAAGGGGTTTAGTTAAAGGCATTGTCAGCGAGAGCCTTCGTCAGCGAGAGCCTTTGTCCGCACTCCCGTAAACCCAAATGTGAACCTTAGTCGTAGAACTAGTAGAAATTATTTTTTTTATGTTGATGTTTTGGACCGTCGTCATTTGGATCCAGTTGAACCTTTTGTCAAAAGATGTGAACTTTTTGGGCCATTTAAACTGGGACAAGTTCGTGTCCTTTGACAGTTGGGCCAAAAGCGTCTAAAATGTCGATGGGCCATTTTATGTTTGGGCCTCTTATCATTTGAAGTTGTTAGCCATGTTATCGCAAAGTGTAAACATGTTGGGCCTTTTCAACTGGGACAAGTTTGCACCGCGCAATAGTATGATTGAATACTTTAAAATGATAATGGGCCAACTAGTGTAAAATTTTTTAAATGGGCTTATATATTACATACATTGCACGTATCTCATGCATCTCATGCATACATGCATCATGTTAACCTCGTGTCTTAAAAGCCATCATAGATATCTGTTGGGTTAGAGAAGAAAAAAAAAGGTTTGTTAAGAGGAGTTTAGCAAACATGGATAGCGGGGAAAATGAAATCGAGAAACAGAAAACCTTACGGCAAGGATAGAAAGACCATTGGGGGGGCCTTCAAAAAAAAGAGAAAAAAAAGAGAGAAAAGAAAAGAAAAAAAAAGAAAAGAAAAAAAAAGGTTGTTTAGTCCTTAATAGTTCGGCATACCGAGTTTCTACATCCAGTAATGCCTTACTAGTTGTAGACACTGTATTTTTGCATGAAAGCCCAATGATGAGTCTCGTAAGGAGGCACTACCCTGTAAGTCGAGAGAGTCACGGGAAGCGGACGTCGGAAGGGAAACTTCAAAAAATTAATCGCTCGTCAAATTTAATTCGCTAGTTAGCCGCGAGTTCACTTAGTCGATTCCTGTTTCAAACGTTAACCTTGGCCCAAAACCCCTGCACCTACCAAAAGCCTGTATGCACCCATCCAAAACCCTAATCAGCCATCTTCTTCTCGGATCCTCTTCTCTCTCTCTCTGAAATAAAGAGTTTCTCCTTTCTCATCATCACGGAGGGCCCCCACCAAAAACACTCACACGGCCAACCCAGGACACACATATCTCTCCTCTCACTCATGAAAAAGACACTAAAAGCAAGAAACCCTAGCAGCCATCCACGCACCTTTCCATCATCAGTCAAAACCATACGCCTGGGACCCCCTTTCGCCATCGATCATGAACCGACCAAAGACATACACGGCACAAACAATAAACAGGCAAAAATAAACCCTAATAGCACCACGGCCACTCTCCCTCTCTAATCATCTCTCATCCTTCAAAAATAATAAAACCCAGACACTCACGCTCAACCTCTCTCATAAAACACTCGGCAACCTTCTCACATCTCTCTCACTTAGACGGCCATAACCAATAAAATAAGAAACCCTAATAACGCTCTCTCCACGTAGGCTAACTTTCTCTCAACAAAAACCAAGCCTGCTATCTCTCTTCACGCCTCAGAACACTCAACGAAAATATATAAAAACACACAAACAATAAAGACAAAGACAACTCATCCATCTCACTCGGCAGCCACCCAAGATAACCCTTACTCACGCCACACAGCAGCTCTTCAACCCAGCCAACAAACTGCTTTTTCACGTAAACCGTCATCACTCAGCTCTTTCCTCTCTCGGTATTGACGGAACCCTAAACCATTAAACACTCAGGACACAAACCCTAACGACCTCATGTCTCTCTCTCTCACTCGTTACCCAGACTGACTATGAACAAGCCAGCAAAGACAAGCACAACAGAACCCTTCGGACAGTCTTCGCCAATGACCAAAAAGTAAGCCAACTAAACCTATAAACAAATCAGCCATCGCACCATTTGGGATCCTTCACGCCACTCACTCTTTGCAAACCATTCACACGACGCCATAGCCACACCCTAGCCTCTCGGAAAAAAAAAAAAAAAAAACTCACAACTCACAGCCCTCACACCACGATCAGACCCGAACACCATGCGGCCACAAAGAGACAAGCCAAACCGACATTCCCCAAAAGCAAGCACAAACTAAGCCACATGAAGTAACAAACCAAAGCTGAGCCACAAAACAGTACTTCACCAACCAGGAGTGAAACAGTCCCTTAACCATCCAAAACTGCTCTCAAAATAGCGAGCAGTAACCATAGAAAACTGTCCCAAAATCGACACCAAATAGCCTCATGCAGTCCCCGAAATAACCTCTAAAACAGTCCCAGAAACACCCCCAAAACAATCCCCAAATAGTGAACAAATCACCCTAAAATAGTCCAGAAAATTACAGTCCAAAACAGCGAAACGAAGTAAAAAACAGCAGCCCAAACAGTGAAATAGCGGAAGAAAACGTTGAACCAGTGAACCGGAGGAGTTGCGGAGCATCAACCCTTCCGACGGCTGTGTAACGCTCTTTCGAGAGATGAAAAAAGAGGTTAGACCTGAGGGCACCCTTTTTGCTTATTATCTTTCGTTTCTTTATTTATTTTAATATATTATTGCAGGAGAGTCATTTGTTGAGGCATGATGTGAATTCCGGATGAACGGAATGCGTGTTCTCTTTTGTGGTATATCGGATGGAAACCCGGACGTAAATTCCGTAGCCAAATCCGAATGGAAGGTAGTGCGGTTTGCACTCAGGATACAACGCCACGTACTACTTGAGATACACACATATTACGTTTCATCCAACCACGTATGTAAGCATGATTTAGTCTAGTATGCTATTTATTTTTAAGCATGATTTAATTGTTTATTTTTAAGCATGATTAGTTATTTGTTTTGCGTTTGGAATTTGCATTAGGTTTATGTTGACGTTTGCTTTTCGCATTATATGATTGAAATATATTCATGATATTGCCGTGTGTTATGATGACTTACTTTTCAAGCATGCAAACTTAGACATAGGATTTATCTTTATGAATATGAACTAGATATAGGTTGTTCTTGAGCATGTTGCGTAGATTCGGTTAAGATATTGCACAAATCATATCATTACAAGTGCATGAGTAAGGGACCATTCCGAACCCAACGGTTTGAGGTCTTCCCTTGCGAGGGGTGAGTGCGACCTTAATATTTGTCCCGGTTCACACTGGGTGGCGACTCCATGTTATTTCTCTGGTTTAGTTCCCCCGCGGGCTATTCCGTACTCCCAACTAGGCCGCGAGCCTAGAACAGCATCGCCGATTTCTGTGTCCTACAGTCTGGCGACTCCACTGGGGATAGGGAATCGGCCCCGAAATAATGTCTTGTAATGTTTGGATTTGTGCTTTAATTAATCGTGTCTACAGTGGGTTGAAGGGGTTTAGTTAAAGGCATTGTCAGCGAGAGCCTTCGTCAGCGAGAGCCTTTGTCCGCACTCCCGTAAACCCAAATGTGAACCTTAGTCGTAGAACTAGTAGAAATTATTTTTTTTATGTTGATGTTTTGGACCGTCGTCATTTGGATCCAGTTGAACCTTTTGTCAAAAGATGTGAACTTTTTGGGCCATTTAAACTGGGACAAGTTCGTGTCCTTTGACAGTTGGGCCAAAAGCGTCTAAAATGTCGATGGGCCATTTTATGTTTGGGCCTCTTATCATTTGAAGTTGTTTAGCCATGTTATCGCAAAGTGTAAACATGTTGGGCCTTTTCAACTGGGACAAGTTTGCACCGCGCAATAGTATGATTGAATACTTTAAAATGATAATGGGCCAACTAGTGTAAATTTTTTTAAATGGGCTTATATATTACATACATTGCACGTATATCATGCATCTCATGCATACATGCATCATGTTAACCTCGTGTCTTAAAAGCCATCATAGATATCTGTTGGGTTAGAGAAGAAAAAAAAAAGGTTTGTTAAGAGGAGTTTAGCAAACATGGATAGCGGGGAAAATGAAATCGAGAAACAGAAAACCTTACGGCAAGGATAGAAAGACCATTGGGGGGGCCTTCAAAAAAAAGAGAAAAAAAAGAGAGAAAAGAAAAAGAAAAGAAAAAAAAAGGTTGTTTAGTCCTTAATAGTTCGGCATAAGTCCGATGATGAAATCGTTTGCTTTAAAATGAAATCTTAGAAACGATAAACTCTTGATGTGCTTTTATCTGATGCTTTGAATTGTTGATCTATGCTAGACTCGTAAGCACTTCACTATAGGTTCTTAGTGGTGAAAACGTGAGTAGTTGGCAAGGTGACTAGTTGAAGAAATTGCGGGTCGATGAATGACCGTTTGCTTAGATGTCTATCCTGACTTGCTTGTGTTATGATATGTGGTATGGTTGAAAAAAAAGTCTCTAAAGATAAGAAATAAATCACCTATAACCGATAAGCGTGAAGCTACCCATGGGCGAGTATTAGGACCACCATGAGGAGAAATGCTACCTTAATGGTAGGTGGGTTGAAAAAAAATGAAAAAAAAAGAAAAAAAAAATGAAGTTCAAAATGAAAAGAAAAAAGAGAGACAAAGGAAAAGAATGATAAAACCATACCACGTTGAGCACGAAAAAGCAATTGCAGAGCATAACTGAGATATCTAGGTTAGTTTGACCCATCGATCCCGATTTTTGAAACGAAATCATCGAGTTAGCTTACCTAAGGATTAAGCTGTGAAAGAACCTTTGCACACACACACACACTTTGAGTCTGACTTAGATCATTTATTCAAAGACTTGGATTTGAGTTGCATTGGGTGTTTTGAAAGTTCTCTGGTTTCATTACTGAGCATTCTTTGAGGATAATGATATGTATAACTATTGGGACTATTTCGTAGCATATGATATAGTATGATGAAATGGAAGGCCCCACCATGTGGTTCATCTTGGCCTAGTGCAAACAATGAAGAGCAGAAAGTTAAATCAAGTCTGGGGATGACCAGTTTACCACCTTGTGAATCAGGGATACAACGAGCCATGAGATAAAAGAAAGCTGAACAATCACCAGAAAATAACCAGCAGGAAGAAACTGTAAGCAAGCCCAGGGGGCGACCAAAGACATTTATAGGAAAAAGACACCGGGAGAACTGGCAGAAGACCGAACCCAACAGAATAGGAAATTCATTCATACATGCATGCTTACACGTAACGCACTTGCATTCTTTTTGTGTTTTGTTTTGTATTCACAAGTTTCAATGAATAAAAAAGGAGAAAGTGGAAAATGCAAGCCAACCAGTCGCAATAACACTGTATCATCGATTTCGGGAATGGAACTCCAAGAATGGAGCACAGTTCGGGAATGAACAAGCCGAGAATGGCACTCCGAGAATGGAGCACAGTTCGGGAATGAACAGGCTGAGTATGGCAATCCGAGAATGGAACAAGGTTCGGGAATGAACAAGTCAGGAATGGCACTCTGAGAATGGAGCACGGTTCGAGAATGGACCACCTCACAATAACGGTTCAGGAATAGACCATCTCATATAGCACAGTTCGGGAATGAACCATTACATCATCATCAGTATCAGTCTTGCCGGGTATGGCACTCTAGGGGCGAGGCCCACATCATTATCAGTCTTGCCGGGTATGGCAATCTGGGGGCGAGGCCCACGTCATTATCAGTAGCAGCCTTGCCGGGTATGGAAATCTGGGGGCGAGGCCCACATTAGCATCAGTAGCAGTCTTGCCGGGTATGGAAATCTGGGGGCGAGGCCCACGTCGTTATCAGTATCACTATTGCCGGGCACAGCAATCTGGGTCGAGGCCCACATTAGCATCAGTAGCAGTCTTGCCGGGTACGGCAATCTGGGGGCGAGGCCCACATTAGCATCAGTAGCAGTCTTGCCGGGTATGGCAATCTAGGGGCGAGGCCCACGTCATTATCAGTAGCAGTCTTGCCGGGTATGGTAATCTGGGGGCGAGGCCCACATCATCATCAATAATAGTTTTGCCGGGTAGGGCACTCCGGGTATGGAGACATCAGAACAATTTTGCCAGGAACGGCACTCCGAGTATGGAGACATCAGATCAGTTTTGCCAGGTACGTCTGTAGGACACAGAACTTGACGACGCTCTTCTAGGCTCGCGGCCTATTCGGGAGTACGGAATAGCCTGCAGGGGAACTAAACCGGAGAAATAACATGGAGTCGCCACCCAGTGTGAACTGGGACAAAGATTTAAGGCCGCACTCACCCCTCGCAAGGGAAGACCTCAAACCGTTGGGTTCGGAATGGTCCATTACTTATGTCACTTATGATGATATGATTTGTGCAATAGACTAACCGAATCTACTAAACGCATATGCTCAAGGGTAAATTAGGTCTAGTTTGTATTCATCAAAATAACTCCTAATCTAAGTTTGCATGCTTGAAAGTAAGTCTTTGAACGGCAAACACGCAACATCACACAATAATCACATTGAACCATTAAACCAAAATAAACAAATAACTATTTAAACATAAACATAAACTAAACAAAATATCATGCATAAAAAAAAACGTAATCATGTTTTGAAAATAAATAATAAACTAGGCGAATTCATGCTTTAAACAATAAATATCCTACGAACTACATCATGCTCAAATACAAGTTTGGATGAAACGAAATACGTGTCTCTCAAGTGGTACGTGGCGTTGTATCCCGTGTGCAAACCGCACTACCGTCCATTCGGAATCGGCTATGGAATTTAAGTCCGAGTTTTCATCCGATATACCATAAAAGGGAACACATATTCCGCTCATCCAACATTCACATCATGCCTCAATAAACGACTCTCATGTAATAAGATTTTAAAAGAAATAAAAATAAACGAAAGATAATAAATAAAAGGGTGCCCTCAGGTCTAACCTCTTTTGTCGTCTCACGAAAGCGCGTTACACGGCCGTTGGAAGGGTGGATGATCCGCAACTCTTCCGGTTCACTAACTCAACGTCTTTCCTTGCTGTTTCGCTGTTTGGGCTGCTGTTTTCACTCTGTTTCACTGCTGTTTTCAAGGTTTTTTCTGGTCACTGTTTTAAGGTAATTTAGGGACTGTTTTGAGGGTTATTTGGAATGGTTTTCAGTGCAGTTTTGGGGGTGTTTTCTGGGGCAGTTTTTGTTACTGTTTTGGGCAATTTTTGGGGACTGTTTTGTGCAGTTTTTGGGTGTGTTTCCTAGACAGTTTTAGGGTAATTTGGTCGCTGATTTTGTGTTGATTTATTGCTTCACGTGAAGGCAGTTTGGTTGCTCATGCGCTGAAGTGTGAGTGGATGATGAAGCTACGTGGTTTTGAGTGGGGTGGCAGGCTGTGACGTGATGAAAGTGAGTATGGTTTGTGGAGAGGCTGCTCGTTGATGTGTGGTTATGGCATGAGGGGAGGTGCTTTACGTGAGTGGGCTGGCAGTGGTGTGGTGCGTGCAGTGGAGTGTTAAGGCCAAGGGGGGCAAGCGTGAAGAGGCAATGGTGTTGTTGAGGGCTGGACTTGTGTGTGAAGTTGAGTGAAATGAGGGGCATGTGGCGTGGTTTGAGAGTGAGCGTGTGGCTTTGTGAATGCGTGAAGGGCTCTTATTCTCAGTTTTTTGACTGGTGGAGGCTGTGGCTATTGGTTTGTTGAAGTGGCTTGGTTACGTGAGTGGAGTATTTAGGTCAGGGGGTTGACGCGTGGGTTGAGGACTTAATGTGTGTGTAGGCTGCATGGGTGAATTGAGTGCTGATGAAGGTTAATTGCTATGGATGATTGGCTTGAGTGGGTGACGTTGAATTGAGTGAATATGGTTTACGTGCACTGTGAGTGTGTGCGTGACTTCTTTGCGTGAATGGGCTGTGAGGGGCCCTTGGTGTGGATGTTAGGTGATGAGCTTGTGGCGTGAATTTATGGAGGCTGGGCGTGTGATGAGAAGGTTTGTGAGTGAAAGGGTTTGGAAGATTATGGTTGATTTTGTGATAATGAGCCAGGGTTTAATGTGTTGGTGAATGGTTCTTTTTATAGGCAAAGGGATGGGGATTTACCTTGTTGGAGAAGGAATATAATTTTTGTATTAATTGTGAGATATTTTTAATTATTATGTGATATGGAAAATATTTAATTAGGGGAATTGATTTGATTTGTTCTAATAATTAAGGATATGATTTATTTAAATTGGTAGGTGATTTAATTAAATTAGGAATGTGATTTATTTTAATTAGGAATGTTATTTATGGAATTTAATTTGAATCTTTTAATTTGGGAAAGGAATTTAATTTGTGACATGCATTTTAAATGTTTTAATTATTTTGGATTGGGCTTGGTGTGTTTAAAAACAGAGGTCCAACAAGCGAACCCGAAGCGAAACAAGCGAGTTAAATCTGACAAATGCTAATTTCCAACTTTACCATTCCAACGTCCGTTTCCCGCGGCTTTCACAACTAAAGAGATAGTGTCTCCATACGAGACTCATCATCGGGCTTATATGCAAAAATGCAGTGCCTACAGTCGCCCCCACTTTGATGGGACTTGTGCAGTGTGTGACAATGACAATCCTATCAAAGTTATGCATGCATTTTTTTACTTACCTGGCTCGCTAGCTGTTGCTTAACTTACTTGTTATCCTGAGATGCTTTGACATTTGGGCTTTGTTCCCGAATTGCGTTGAGAGAGAGCTTTATTCCCTTGGGCTTTATTCCCGAGCTGTTTTGAAAGTGGGCTTTATTCCTCTAGGCTTTGTTCCCAAACTGTGTAGAGATATGGCTTTATTCCCCTGGGCCTTGTTCCCGAAATGCTTTGAAAGTGGGCTTTATTCTCCTAGGCTTTATTCCCGAGCTGTGTTAAGATAGGACTTTATTCCCCTGGGCCTTGTTCCCGAACTGTGTTAAGATAGAGCTTTATTCCCTTGGGCCCCTTTCCCGAACTGTGTTAAGATAGAGCTTTATTCCCCTGGGCCTTGTTCCCGAACTTCTTTGAAAGTGGGCTTTATTCCCCTAGGCTTTGTTCTCGAGCTATGTTAAGATAGAGCTTTATTCCCTTGGGCCTTGTTCCCGAACTGTGTTAAGATAGAGCTTTATTCCCCTGGGCTGTATTCCCGAACTGTGTCAAGATAGAGCTTTATTCCCTTGGGCCTTGTTCCCAAACTGTGTTAAGATAGAGCTTTATTCTCATGGGCCTTGTCCTCGAACTGCTTTTAAAGTGGGCTTTATTCCCCTAGGCTTTGTTCCCGAGCTATGTTAAGATAGAGCCTTATTCCCTTGGGCCTTGTTCCCGAACTGTGTTAAGATAGAGCTTTATTCCTCTGGGCTGTATTCCCGAACTGTGTCAAGATAGAGCTTTATTCCCCTGGGCTGTATTCCCGAACTGTGTCAAGATAAGGCTTTATTTCCCTGACTGTGCTGATTGTGGGCTTTGTTCTTGATTGTGTTGAATGTGGGCTTTATCCCCGAACTGTACTGAATGTGGGCTTTATCCCCGATCTGAGATGACTGTGGGCTTTGTTCCTGAACTGTACTGAGGTTACTAACAATTCACGGTGTTCCTAATGATATTCGTTGGGTAATTGAAGCACGGGTCCGATTGGCAGGTGAGTCTTCTGACTCTTTTATTTCACATCTGCCTGGTTTTGGAAGAAGCACCTATGCAAAGAAACGTAGAGCTAAGCAAATGGATGTTTGTTACAAATGTGCACGATGGAATTGCAACACTCGTTGTCGTTCTTTAGGAATGGTGTCTGATAATCGCGAAGACAAAATTAAATTCATTAGGGATGGCTTGAGTAAGGAGTCTGTAGATGAAATATCTTCAACTCTTGAGACGCATCCCAGTGGATATGTTCATATAGCTATTCGCAAATTACATACACAATTTCAAAAAGAAAGACAACAGTTAAGTCTCGGGAATCTGACTCAAAAAGACCATGTTTGCCAATTTATAAGAAAATTGGATGGGAAGCTTGTCCCTGACGCATAGACGTCAACCAAGCTGCTACCTTTCTTGTAAATATTATATCTCTTTGTCTTTTCCTAATAATTGTAATTTGTTTTGTTGTTTTCTTTTATTTTCTCCGACAGGATCCAACCCTTTTTGACTAATCACGATATTATTTCGCTATTAATCATCCTCTGGAAGATACTTGTGCTATTTTTACTCACCCTTTTCAGGTACTATAAATTCAGCTCGTCATTGTACTTTTGAAGGCATCCAAAGTTGAGAAAGAAATACATAAAAAAAAAATGGAAACCACTTCAAGAAGACGAATTGAAAACATCTGTGTGTTCTGCGGTAGTAGTGTTGGTACTAAGCCACAATACATAGAAGCAGCACAGGAATTGGGTCGAGTCTTAGCTGCGAGGAATATGCACTTGATATATGGCGGAGGAAATCTTGGACTTATGGGGATTGTTTCAAAGGCTGTACAGGAAGGAGGCAGTCACGTTTTGGGAATCATCCCAAAACCCTTGGCAAAGGCAAATCTTATTGAACCATCAACCGGAGAGGAACTGATTGTGCCAGGTATGTCTGAACGACTAGTGGAAATGATTAACCGTGCTGATGCTTTTATTGCTTTGCCAGGTGGCTTGGGTACATTGGAGGAAATTTTTATTGTGTTATCTTGGGCGAACCTGAACATACACCAGAAACCAATTGGACTGCTCAACGTTGATGGATTTTATGATTTTCTTTGTGTGTTTCTTGATGATGCTCGGAGAAATGGGTTCGTGTCGAAACCTTTAAAAGAACTCCTCTTTACTGCCAGAACTGCTCCGGATCTAATAGACCAACTCATAGCCTATGAACCACAAGTTGACCCTATTCTTTCAAAGATAAATTGGTCTGAGGATGATCGTGGTAAGAGGCGTAGGATTAATCTGGATCTTAACCTTTAATTTCCTGTAGATTTCAGCTAACCATGTACGACCTTCGTAACTCTCATTTTACTGTTTAAGACATTGGGGACAATGTCTCATTTAGGTTTGGGGGAGGGAATTAGTTGATCAGTACCTTGTTTTTAGTTTGTGTGTTATTTTTATTTTTAGTCCAAGATTTTTCGAAAAATACAAAAACAAATTGAAAAATTGAAAAAATTACAAAAATATTTTGCGTTTTTGTGTTTGACTAAAAAGGTGAAATTGGTAAAAGATAGCCGAGTAAGGAGTTTCCACTCCTGAGACGTATCTCAAACCTATTTCGGAACAAGTTAATTTTTGTTTATTTCATTTTAAATTATTTAATTTGTAAATTCTACTTAACACTGACTAAAATGGACCTTCATATGCTCAGTTGGCAGGTATTATCAATATGCATAGTAACATACGGACATGAGCTATAATTGAAAAGTTCCTAATATTCAGTGCTCTAGTTTAATTGGAGGAAGCATCTAAAAAAAAAAGCGATGGCGTAAAAAAAAAAAAAAATTCTGATGAATAAAATAAAGCATCTAAGATCCGGTTATTAAGTCTGTAAGGGTGTTTTAACACCTAGTGCCCTGAAACCAACTGGTTTGGGAGTCACTGGCCCAAAGCTCGTTACATGGATCGAAGATGCTGCAAAAAATATTTATATCTGAAGTCTGGGTAATTAAGTCCGTAGAGGTGTCTTAACACCTGGTGCCCTAAAGCCAACTGGTTTGGGAGCCACCGACCTAAAGCTCGTTACATAGACGGAAGGTATTGTATATAAATAAAAAGTCAAAAAAAAAATCAAAGAAAAAATCAGAAAAATCAGAAAAATTATTCCATTGCTACAAAAAGGTGTGAAATCTGATAGAACTTTAGGACAAAAATATTACTCTCTTATCAACTGCACTTATGACTGTTGTGGGCAAAAATGAGTTGATTAATATTTTGTTGGCTGTGTATATGGAGAATGGTAAAATAATCGGAGAATTTACTTATTCGGTAATTTAGAAAGAAACAAAACAACTAGTAACTTGAAGTAGAAGTTTCACCTGATTAGTCACTAACTTCTCTTTTCTCTTGTCTTTTGCTTTTGTGTGCATTAGTTTTAACTAACTTTTTACCTTTGTAAAAATGTTTGTGGGTATCATTGCTGTAAGCCCTCACGAGACTACAACTAGTCCACTAGGGACACCTTGGGGTTTAAAGGCTTGTTGCATATGCTAAATGCAATCGTGATCCCTACGAAAGTGGCTTAGTTAATTTTATTTTTATGTTATTTTATTTTATGTTTTGCTCGAGGACTAGCAAAATGTTAGGTTGGGGGTGTGATGAGTGGTATTTATATCACTTATTCTCACTCATTTGACCTAATACTTCGTATAGTTTCTCGAGTTTTGTGAACGTTTTAATGTGTTTTGTTGTTATTTTACAGATAAATAAAGTTTGGAAAGCACTTTAGGCAATTTGGGGCAACAACGGACAAAAATGCGTCAACAGGGATATTTTCGTCTTTTCCACATCGCGACGCTGAAGCCATGCGCGGCGCGACGCCCAGGATGCGCCGAATGTGCTAACATGCGCCATCAGCCACGTGTCAAAATCTGATAGGTTGGACTTGCTAACGTGCGCCGGATCTTGCTAACGTGCGCCGCCCTTGCTAACATGCGCCTCATGCCACGTGTCATCACCTCACTGGACCACCCAAACTGCGTGCCACGTGTCGTCTCTCTATTGGACCGAATAATCAACGAATCAGAGCATGCCACGTGTCACCATTCTATTAGACCGAATTTACACCCAATCACAAGATTACACGTGGCACGATTTCATTAGACCGCATCGCCAGCCAACCAGAGCGTGACACATGTCACCAATTATTGTGCCGACAGCCGCGTGGTCAACGTACGCGTGGACTCCAGAAACTGTTGCCAGCGTCGCGACGCTAGTGCATTTTCATCCGTC
Source organism: Zanthoxylum bungeanum (assembly GCA_019454045.1). Taxonomy (NCBI): domain Eukaryota; kingdom Viridiplantae; phylum Streptophyta; class Magnoliopsida; order Sapindales; family Rutaceae; genus Zanthoxylum; species Zanthoxylum bungeanum. The sequence continues at coordinate 65,533 of SKCR01014392.1, forward strand.
GCGACGCTGGACCAAAATATGCCTATAAAAGGAGGCCGCCATTTCAGTTTTAGTTGCACCATTCTCTCTCATTTCTTTGATGTAAAATCTGGAGTTTCTCTCTCTAATCTCTTTTAATTTAAGTTTTGTAATTAATTACATTTTGTAATAGTAATTACTTTCTGTAATAGTAATAGTAATAGTAATTTATCTTGTTTTTACTGTTTCAGTTTTACTATTCAACCATGATGAGGTAACTTCTCCTTGCTAAGGTGAAAGGTAATTCTTTTTACTGTTACTATTTAGATTAATCTCCCTTAAATATAATATATTTACTATTTAAAATTTGACTTAATACGGATACCGCCATATTGGTCGGTTGGCTATTAAATTTAAATTGGTTTAAACCTGACTAATCCAGGATACCGCCTATATAGCTGGTTGATAATTAAATTTTCTTACCGCCTATATGGCAGGTTCATGGACAAATCATACCGCCTTTATGGCTGGTCGGACTTAATTTGAATTAATCAGGTTACCGCCTATATGGCTGGTTGGTAATATTATCACAAGTTTATATATTATTTTATGGGAGATATCTAAAATAGTAAATAGTAAAAGTAATTCCTTTTACCTTAGCATTTTATTTTATTGTTATTTACTTTTCAGTATTTACTTTACCGCATTTACTATTTCACATTTTTACTTTATGGTTTTTACTTTTAAGTTTTTACTAGCCCGAGCCATGTGTCATAACTAAGTTAGTTATCTAGGGTTGTGATGAATTTCAATATCAATGGTTTATAAGAGTTAGATTATAGTTTGGGTAATATAAAGATTTATTTATTGAGTCTTAATCTTAATGCTTTTTATTAACTGGCCATTAATAAAATTGATTAGGTAAACTTAAAATGAACTAGACATAGGGATTTTAAGTTTAAGACCTTAGACTCAATAGCCCACGATCTTCCTTGAGGATAGATAACTCTTTTAATAGATTTCCTTACAGGATAGGAATATACCTGTCGGGCGGGGGTAGCCTTAATTGGATCTTAATCTTAATGAATCTAGGTAATTTGGTTGACATAGACATATGGTTCAATTGGATTATACTAGGTATTTGTAATTGACCATCGGAAGAGGCTTTCACATAATTTAGTGTTCTAGGTTAATAAATCAATATATTACCCAACTATAGGACAACCACTTCATCTTTAAATAATATTGAAAAGATTGACAACCCTAGATAGTTTTTAATATTGAATTTTCTTAAAACTTACTTTCGAACAATTTAATTTACTTGTCTTTAAATTTAGAATCGTCGCCATTTCAAATCAATCAAACAACATGTTAGATACTAGTAATCATTTGACCTCATAAAATTAATAGCTTAGGTATTAAGTCCTCGTGGGATCGATATTTTTTTATACTACTTGAACGATACGTACGTTTGCGTTATACGTGTGTGTTTACGCCGGTCAGGCCTCGAATCTGGGACTCATTCCCGAAATTGCTGATAAGATGGGCTTCGCCCCCCAGGGATTCATTCCCAAAAACTGCTGATAATGCGGGCTTCACCCCCTTGGGATTCATTCCCCAAAACTGCTGATAATGCGGGCTTCGCCCCCTGGGATTCATTCCATGATTCATTCTAAAAATCTGACGATGTGGGCCTCGACCTTGGGATTCGTTCCCGGATTTATTCCAAAACTCTGACGATGCGGGCCTCGACCCTGGGATTCATTCCAAAACTCTGACGATGTGGGCCTAAATCTTGGGATTCATTCCCAGATTCATTCCAAGACTCTGCTGACGTGGGCCTCGACCATGGGATTCATTCCAAAACTCTGACGATGTGGACCTCGACCCTGGGATTCATTCCCCAAACTGCTGATAGAGTGGGCCTTAGCCCTGAGATTCATTCCCGAAACTGATGATGCTATGTTGTTGATTCTGGTTGGGTTGCATTTGCCGCTTTCTCATTTTCTTTAAAACCTATGAACAAAAACAAGACAAAGATTGCGTGTATATGACGTGTATGCATGCATGAATGAATGTGTTTCCTATTCCGATGGGTTAGGTCTTCCTTGTGCTCTTCGGTGCTTCTTGCCTACAGATGTCTCTAGTCGGCCCCTAGGCCTGTTTTCTGTTTCCTTCTGCCAGTTCTTTTCTGGTGATTGTTCAATCCTCTTCTGTCTCACGGCTCGAGTTCTCGGTACATCTTTTATTTGCGGGGTGGTAGACTGGTTGTCCCCAGTCTTGATTTAGCTTTCTGCTTTCCGCTGCTTACATTAGGTTAAGGTGGACCACGTGATGTGGCATTCCATATCATCATAGAGTATCACATGCTACGAAATTGTCCCAATAGCTACACATATTATCGTCCTCAAAGAATGCCCAGTATTGAAACCAGAGAACCTTCAAAACATTCAGCGTAACTCAAATCCAAGTCTTTAAATAAATGATCTAAGCCAGACTCAAAGTGTGTGTGTGCAAAGGTTCCTTTGCGGATTCATCCCCATGTAAGTCAACTCAATGATTTCGTCAAAAAATTGGGATCGATGGGTCAAACCAACCTAGATGTCTCAATTATGCCTGCAGTTGCTTTTCTGTGCTCAATGTGGTATGGTTTTCTTTCTTTTTTGTCTCTCTCATTTTTCTTTTCATTTTGAACTTCCTTTTTTTTTTCTTTCTCTTTTTTTCAACACACCTACCCTTTAAGGTAGCATTTCTCCTCATGGTGGTCCTAATACTCGCCCAGGGGTAGCTTCATGCTTATCGGTTATAGGTGGTTCAATTCTTTTCTTTAGAGACTTTTCTTTCATTTTCTACCATACCACACATCATAACATAAGCAAATCAAGATAGACATCTAAGCAAATGATCATTCACCGACCTACAATTTCTTCAACTAGTCACTTTGCTAACTACTCAGGTTTTCACTGCTAAGAACCATAATCAAGTGCTTACGAGTCTAACATAGATCAATTACTCAAAGTATCAGATAAAAGCACATCAAAGGTTTATCGTTTCTAAGGTTTCACCCTAAAGCAATCAATTTCATCATCGAACTTATGCCTAACTATTAGGACTAAGAACACAATTTTTTTTTCTTTTTTTTTGAAGACCCCCAATGGTCTTTCTATCATTGTCGTAAGGTTTTCTTTTTCTCGATTTCCTTTTCCCCGATATCCATGTTTGCTAAACTCTTCTTGACAAGTCTTCTTTTTCCTAACCCAACGGATATCTATAATGGCTTTTAAGACACGAGGGTTAACATGATGCATGTATGCATGAGATGCATGAGATGCGTGCGATGCATGTAATATATAAGCTCATAAGAATTTTACACTAGTTGGCCCATCAGCATTTTAGAAACTTTTGGCCTGATTACCATAAAGCACAGACTCGTCCCAGTTTAAATGGCCCAACAAGCCCATACCTCATGACAACAAGTCCAACTGAATCCAATCCAAATGACAATGGTCCAAAACATAAGGGAATAGTCTCTACTGATCCTACAACTATAGTTCATACGCGGGTTTATAGGGGTATAGACAAAAGCTCCCATCGATGAAGGATTGCCCAAAACTAGGTCTCCCCACTCAAGGGTCCGAGTGACCAAGTGAGCGCACCTTTTTTATACCTAAAGGTATGTGCCAACGAGTTATGGTACGTGACTGACTGTCAAATGGATTTCCCATTGTAGATTCCCCAGAGGGAGGGTGGAGCGAGGCTCTCTTAAGTACCCAAGCCTCTTAGGCTCTCATCGCTTGGTGTCAGGAATAAACAATGAGTCCTCCAAATTTGTCCATCACAGTAGGCTACAAGTAGATGATTATCTAGGTGCCTTCACAGCTTTTCCTTATAGAAAGGTAGTGAGTGAAGGAAGACACCAAACCATCACTTAGCCATAAGAATGCCTTTGACTAAACCCCTTTCAACCCACGGTAGACGCAGTTAACTAAAGCACAAATCACAATCATCACAAGACATTATTTCGGGGCCAATTCTCTTATCCCCAGTAGAGTCGCCAGACTGTAGGACACAGAACTTGACGACGCTGTTCTAGGCTCGCGGCCTAGTTGGGAGTACGGAATAGCCCACGGGGGAACTAAACCGGAGAAATAACATGGAGTCGCCACCCAGTGTGAACTGGGATAAAGATTTAAGGCCGCACTCACCCCTCGCAAGGGAAGACCTCAAACCGTTGGGTTCAGAATGGTCCCTTACTTATGTCACTTATGATGATATGATTTGTGCAATAGACTAACCGAATCTACTAAACGCATATGCTCAAGGGTAACTTAGGTCTAGTTTGTCTTCATCAAAATAACTCATAATCTAAGTTTGCAAGCTTGAAAGTAAGTCTTTGAACGGAAAACACGCAACATCACACAATAAGCACATTGAACCATTAAACCAAAATAAACAAATAACTATTTAAACATAAACATAAACTAAACAAAATATCATGCATAAAAATAACGTAATCATGTTTTGAAAATAAATAATAAACTAGGCGAATTCATGCTTTAAACAATAAATATCCTACGAACTACATCATGCTCAAATACAAGTTTGGATGAAATGAAATACATGTCTCTCAAGTGGTACGTGGCGTTGTATCTCGTGTGCAAACCGCTTTACCGTCCATTCGGAATCGGCTACAGAATTTAAGTCCGAGTTTCCATCCGATATACCACAAAAGGGAACACATATTCCGCTCATCCAACATTCACATCATGCCTCAATAAACGACTCTCATGCAATAAGATTTTAAAAGAAATAAAAATAAATGAAAGATAATAAATAAAAGGGTGCCCTCAGGTCTAACCTCCTTTGTCGTCTCACGAAAACGCGTTACACGGCCGTTGGAAGGGTGGATGATCCGCAACTCTTCCGGTTCACTAACTCAACGTCTTTCCTTGCTGTTTCACTGTTTGGGCTACTGTTTTCACTCCGTTTCCCTACTATTTTCAAGGTATTTTCTGGTCACTGTTTTAAGGTAATTTAGGGACTGTTTTGGCGGTTATTTAGACTGGTTTTCAGTGTAGTTTTGGCGGTGTTTTTTGGGGCAGTTTTTGTTACTGTTTTGGGCAGTTTTTGGGGACTGTTTTGTGCAGTTTTTGGGTGTGTTTCCTGGACAGTTTTAGGGAAATTTGGTCACTGATTTATTGTTGATTTATTGCTTCACGTGAAGGTAGTTTGGTTGCTCATGCGCTGAAGTGTGAGTGGATGATGAAGCTACATGGTTTTGATTGGGATGGAAGGCTGTGACTTGATGAAACTGAGTATGGTTTGTGGAGAGGCTGCTCGTTGATGTGTGGTTATGGCATGAGGGGAGGTGCTTTACGTGAGTGGGCTGGCAGTGGTGTGGTGCGTGCAGTGGAGTGTTATGGCCAAGGGGGGCAAGCGTGAAGAGGCAATGGCGTTGTTGAGGGCTGGACTTGTGTGTGAAGTTGAGTGAAATGAGGGGCATGTGGCGTGGTTTGAGTGTGAGTGTGTGGCTTTATGAATGCGTGAAGGGCTCTTGTTCTCAGTTTTTTGACTGGTGGAGGCTGTGGCTATTGGTTTGTTGAAGTGGCTTGGTTACGTGAGTGGACTATGTAGGTCAGGGGGTTGACGCGTTGGTTGAGGGCTTAATGTGTATGTAGGCTGCATGGGTGAATTAAGGGCTGATGATGGTTAATTTCTATGGATGATTGGCGTGAGTGGGTGACGTTGAATTGAGTGAATATGGTTTACATGCACTGTGAGTGTGTGCGTGGCTTCTTTGCGTGAATGGGTTGTGAGGGGCTCTTGCCGTGTTTGTTAGGTGATGCGCTTGTGGCGTGAATTTTGGCGGCTGGGCGTGTGATGAGAAGGTTCGTGAGTGAAAGGTTTTGGAATATTAGGGTTTATTTTGTGATAATGAGCCAGCGTTTAATGTGTTGGTGAATGGTTTTTTTTATAGGCAAATGGATGGGGATTTACCTTGTTGGAGAAGGAATATAATTTGTGTATTAATTGTGAGATATTTTTAATTATTATGTGATAGGGAAAATATTTAATTAGGGGAATTGATTTGATTTGTTATTTTTAATTAAGGATATGATTTATTTAAATTGGTAGGTGATTTAATTAAATTAGGAATGTGATTTATTTTAATTAGGAATGTTATTTATGGAATTTAATTTGAATCTTTTAATTTGGGAAAGGAATTTAATTTGTGACATGCATTTTAAATGTTTTAATGATTTTGGATTGGGCTTGGTGTGTTTAAAAACAGAGGTCCAACAAGCGAACCCGAAGCGAAACAAGCGAGTTAAATCTGACAAAATGCTAATTTCCATCTTTACCCTACCAACATCCGTTTCCCGCGGCTTTCACAACTAAAGAGATAGTGTCTCCATACGAGAGTCATCATCGGGCTTATATGCAAAAATGCAGTGCCTACAATGGCACTCCGGGTATGGAGACATCAGAACAGTTTTTCCAGGTACGGCACTTCAGGTATGGACATCAGATCAGTTTTCCCAGGTACGGCACTCCGGTATGGAGACACCAGATCAGTTTTACCAGGTACGTCACTCCGGGTATGGAGACATCAGATCAGTTTTGCCAGGTACGGCACTCCGGGTATGGAGACACCAGTATCAGTTTTACAAGGTACGACACTCCGACTATGGAGATATCACTGCGACACTCTAGGTATGGAGACGCAACAGCGACACCTCGGGTATGGGGTTTAGCTTGCCAGGTACGGCACTCCGGGTATGGAGATATTACTGCGACACTCCGGATACGGAGACACATCCACATCCGTATCAGCTTTGTCGGGTATGGCACTCTGGGGGCGAGGCCCACATTAGCATCAATATCAGTTTTACCGGGTATGGTACTCTGGGGGCGAGGCCCACATTAGCATCAGTATCAGCTTTGCCGGGTATGACACTCTGGGTACGGAGACACATCTACATCAGTATCAGCTTTGCCGGGTATGGCACTCAGGGTTGAGGCCCACATCATCATCAGCAGTTTGGGGATGCGTCTCAGGGTTGAGGCCCACATCATCATCATTTCAGTTATGGGATGCGTCCCAGGGTCGAGGCCCATTTTGTCAGTGGTATAGGGATGTTTCCCAGGGTCTAGGCCCCCGTTGTCGATTGCAGTTATTGAGATGTGTCCCAGGGTTGAGGCCCACTGCATCATTGGTTATTGAGATACGTCATAGGTTCGAGGCCCATTTTGTCAGCGGTATTGGGATGCGTCCCAGGGTCGAGGACCCCGTTGTCGATTGTACTTATTGGGATGCGTCCCAGGGTCGAGGCCCACTGCATCATTGGTTATTGGGATGCGTCCCGGGGTCGAGGCCCATTTTGTCAGCGGTATTGGGATGCATATCAGGGTCGAGGTCCCCGTTGTCGGTTGCAGATATTGGGATGCGTCCCAGGGTCGAGGCCCACTGCATCATTGGGATGCGTCCCAGGGTCGAGGCCCACATTGTCAGCGGAATTGGGATGCGTCCTAGGGTCGAGGCCCCCGTTGTCGGTTGCAGTTATTGGGATGCGTCCCAGGGTCGAGGTCCACTGCATCATCAGCACAGTTCGAAACAACAGGCAAGTCAGGTGGCAGCTGGCAAGCCAAAATTCAATCATCATCAGTTACAGTTATTGGGATGCGTCCCAGGGTCGAGGCCCACTGCGTCATCAACTCAGTTCGAAGCAGCAGGCAAGTCAGGTGGCAGCTGGCGAGCCAGGTAAGTAAAAATGCATTGCATAACTTTGATAGGATTGTCATTGTCACACACTGCACAAGTCCTACCAAAGTGGGGGCGACTGTAGACACTGTATTTTTGCATGAAAGCCCGATGATGAGCCTCGTAAGGAGGCACTACCCTATAAGTCGCGAGAGTCACGGGAAGCGGACGTCGGAAGGGAAAATTCAAAAAATTAATCGCTCGTCAAATTTAAATTCGCTAGTTAGCCGCGGGTTCACTTAGTCGATTCATGTTTCAAATGTTAACCTTGGCCCAAAACCCCTGCACCTACCAAAAGCCCGTATGCACCCATCCAAAACCCTAATCAGCCATCTTCCTCTCGGATTCTCTTCTCTCTCTCTCAAATAAAGACCTTCTCCTTCTCATCATCACGGAGGGCCCCCACCAAAAACACTCACACGGCCAACCCATGACACACATATCTCTCCTCTCACTCACGAAAAAGACACTAAAAGCAAGAAACCCCTAGCAGCTATCCACGCACCTTGCCATCATCATTCAAAACCATACGCCTGGGACCCCCTTTCGCCATCGATCATGAACCGACCAAAGACATACACGGCACAAACAATAAACAGACAAAAATAAACCCTAATAGCTGTTGGACAATTATGACCCATAGCGTCACTATTTGTACATATCACGGTGCTGTTTTACAATTTAACTATGTGACAAAAGAGATTGTACTCTTATCATTTGTGATTAGATCACCTAGATATATAAATGATAGGAGGTCCCTGTGATTTGTTCATGGATTGAGAATGATATGAGACAGTATCAATCCACAAAGGATAAATCATTAAATATCCTTAGTCAGAGCATTATCGAGATTGGGCATCGATGAATGCGTAAAAGACTAGTATTACACTTGTGCGCGTTGTGAGGGCACGACGACATAGTTCTAATATATTTGGGTGTAGGATACTCATGCAAGTGTAATAGAAGGTTGTGTTTTACCGATGGTACGGGAAACAGCTTCGCTCTGGATAGACCCCCTCGGAATTCCATTGGTAGTTTGACTATGTGTCTATGGAAGTCCGAAATCAGGGTAGGTGTATTTGGTCTTAACCTGAGACATGCACCATTAATACTTGCGACACTCAATATACTTTGGTTGCAGTCGTCCAGGGCTTTAACTGGTTCTGTGTACGCCAATGCTGGGTATATTGAGAATCGTAGTGTGTTGGGTGTGATGTCAAGACGGAAGTGTCACTCCAGTCATATGGAGTTGATGATCGCGTAGGGATACAGAACTGGTTCTCTATAAAAGGTTGCAACCGTCGGGATAATATGACTTGGTCATGATTATCCGATATTAAAGAGACTAGTTGCTCGTAATCCGATATATGCTTCGTACGGGGCAGACATTGTACCAGCCCCAGGCCTTGCATGTGATCATCCGATACTAGATATAAATACGCAATACTACATATACTACGCCTGATATAGATCCTTTATTCATGTAAGGATATTTCCACAGAATTGGGTAGGCATGGCGTTTTGCTAGAAGCCAACCTTGTCTTGTAAATCGGTATAAATGTAGTACGAGGTACTTACGTGTTCGGATAGTCTGACGACCGAATTTACTGCCAACATATCTGGGGTTTCATGGGTCGCTTCCCAAAGATTCACCGATGACGTATGACTCACACTTTAATTAATCTGGGATTAATAAGATGAGAGAGAAAATTAATCTGGGATTAATTGCGGAGATATTTTATCTGGGATAAAATATCAATTAAAGAGAGATAACGATTAATTTGGAATTAATCAGTTAAATTATTATATATTCGATATATTAAACGAAATTGGATTTCGACGCGGAATTAAAATTAGATTTTAATTCGGGCGAACGAATTAATTTAGAATTAATTCGTTAGAGACGTGAATAGTGACTTCGCTAGGCGTAATCATTTAATTACGTCGCAACGTAAAATTCGTTAATTTGGAATTAGTGAACCCGAGCCCGGGATTATTTGTGACCGTATTCGCATTTCGAATTCGAGTGCGGCACGCAAGTCAAATCAATCGTCAAATCATTAGTCAAATCAAATGTCAAATCACTTGTCACTTTGAGTGATGTGACTTGACAACTTGTGATTGATGTGATTGAGTGATGTGTGTGGATGGCATTTGTGGGCATTAATTGCCTTGACTTTTGGAACCAAAATTGTGTATTTGATTTTAGAAATCAATTACCAATTTCACTTAACACATTTATCTCTCTCTCTCCACCATTTTCTCTCTTCATCTCTCACGCCCACAAGGGCTCATTTTCTTCTTCTGATGAGGCAGTGAACTGCCGAAAGTTTGAAGAAATAGGGAAGCAAAGTGCTTGGTTTTTGTGGCAAAAATCAAGAGAGCTAGTACTCCGAGAGACATGCGAAGGTGATAGGGAAGTCCACCAATGAGCCGGGAACCATTCGACGAAGCTTGGAGCTTGACGAAGACCTCCAATGGACGAAACAGTGAGCTGTGAAACTGCCCACTGCCGTGAATGTGAGGAACAGAATTTGAAGTTTTTGTTTCCTCCCGAGTCGCTCACCCACTCGATGTAAGTATTCCGTGACTTTCTCGATTGTATTCACACATGTTCATGCTTGATTTATAATCCTTGGGACCCTTAGAATCTCCAACAATGGTATCTTGAGCCTTTGAAAGCATGAAAAAGATTTAGGGTTAAAATTTGGGCAAACTTGATTTTGAGCATGATTAATGAAATTGGATGAATTAGTATGCTTAAATGTGTTTGAATTGAGGATTGATTGGATCAATTTGTTGAAATTATGTTTGGAACAAATTTCCCCAATATTTTGGTCATGGCCGAATATAATGCCCTATAATGATCTTGGTGATTTTGATTTTTTGATTCATTGGATGAGTTAGAATCATTCGGGAATGTGATTTAATGTCGATTGTTGAATTAATTGGATTGAAACCGAATCGGACAAAAATTCCCTATAATAGCCGAGAGTCATTAAGCATGATTGGGTTTGATTTTTGATTAATTTGTGTTGGACACTAATTGATGTAGATGAGCATGATTAATTAGCCTAATTTGTGTTTTGGAAATAATGATTTGGGTGATTAATTATGTTAATGCACTTTAGGTAATTAAATTGGGAAATGTAATTTGGCAATTTAATTGAATTGGGCTAATTTTGGAAATTGGGCTTGAAATGTTGTTATTGGGCTTAGTTGTACTAAGTTGGGTTTAAGAAAAATTAGTTGGATCCAATTGGGCCCAAAACCACATCCATAAAGTACTTGTGTGAATACATGGTTGCGATGCATGAATAATGTATATCAGATGGATATTAGATGGGTGGGACAATTTTAGAAATTGTTGTAATATTTTTGATTTATTAATTGGACCTGCGTGTCCAGCCTTCTCACCTCATTATTCTTTGTATTCTCTTCTCACCTATTCCCCTCAATGTAAATGAGGTTTCTTTAGAAGTGTAGTGTAACGGGTAGAAGTGATACTTGTGCTAGCGGGAGAGAGAAATGGAGAGATTTGATCTAGGATCAATGTGTAAAGTATCCATCCGCACATCATTATTATTTATTCATATGCGCTTTATTATGTGTTTAGAATGCATGTTTAAGGGTGTATGATGATGAGACCTTAACTAAGATAATAAATTGGTTTCCAATTTGCACTCGAAAAACCCTCGCAAAATATTAAGCGTCTTTCCTTCCATTGAGTGATTCTCACTCAAAATCGGAGACTGGCATTGGCTTGTTGGCCAAAGTCAAGGCCTTTGTCCGTCGAGGATGTGTTTGAATCGCGAGAGCTTTGTTACATGTCAGTGTCTTGTCCAAGTTGTGGTTTGTTGGCCAAAGTCAAGACCACTTCTTATCCATCGACATTGATTACGAAGCTTTCCATGGTCAATGGGTCGCGCTTGACTGGGATCACTAAGTTTGTTGTGCCAAAGCCAAGGCTTAGTTGATTCAGAGGAAAAAGGTTAGGTAATACATTGGATGTATTGGCATATATAAGATATATGTTTCGGACTTGGATGTTCCCCTACCGGATCTAGGAATTGGATTGGATCCAATCGATCTTAGATATATACCTAGTTAATTATCATACAATTTGTTGGCCAAAGTCAAGATTGTGTGATATTTAATGGGATCCTAGCCCACTAGGAAACACGATTTCCCGAGTACTCGACAGAGGGTTAGAGGCTCGCCGAAAAATTGTGGGAGGCAAGAATTGAATTTGCAATATTCGTTTAATTACTTGCCATACGCACTCAAACAAATATCATTTCGTCAAATAAATTAAATGTTAGTTGGACTAATATTTAAATTGTTGTTTTTAATAAATAGTTGGACTATATTCAAACTATTCATTTATAGTTTATTTTATAATTGGATTATAGTAATCAATATAATTGATTTTAATCTATTAAATTATAGTTGATTAAATAGTTGGACTATTGTAATCATTATAATAAATAGTACCGAAATTGTTGATTAAATAGTTGGACTATTAAAATCAAGATAAAATTGAAAGATTGACATTTAAAACATAATCTTGGGGAAAACGTATTTAAATGGTTTAATTTTCAAATTGGGAATAAAATTTCAGGATGGTCCTGGAATCTAATAAGTTACTTTATTTGATAAAATAACATATTAGGCCTAAGCCCGGAGTTAAGCAAATAGTCGAGCATAATCTTTGGAAGATTTATGTATTGATAACTTTAGTGCTTAATCCATTAAGCTTGTCATAATAGACTCCTTAATTTCTGAATCAGAACTAAGGATTAGATCCTTAAAGTATGAAAAAGAAATTGAAGGATCTTCATAAATCTATTCTTAGATTTTAGAAGTACTAATATTGCAATAGTAAACTCTTGGAGAGTTAATGACTATTCTCAAGGAGACAAACTTCAAGGTTTGCAATATGACAAGTAGCGCAAGGCGCACCTTACTTTGATATTCTAGAAGGCCTAGGCTTGGCCGAAGGCTTCTGGAATGTGAAAAGGGCAAAGGCAAAATCATTATAGTCTTCTGGGAAGATAAAATGACATATCCCAAAATGTCTGCCTAAATGTGGCAAACGGGATCGCGGAAGCGTGACTGCCGTTTGGACAAAGCAGACATGAAGGAATTGAAGACGAGCAAGGCTCTAACTTCAAATATGTTTGTCATAAATATATTCACTACTAGTATTAAAATTGGATTTTAGATACTTAGTGTGATATATATTGATGTTTAGAATCTGTTATGAACAGGATACTGACCTCAATTGAGATTTATCTGCGAATTGGAAACGGGACGAAAGTCACTGTTTCAACCGTAGATACCTAAATTTAGGAACTACCTTCAGGTATGTACTTAAATTAGGAAACTGTTATAATGTAACTAGTTTGACTAGAAATATTATCTTTATATCAGTGTTTAACCCACTGTGGGTGAACCTTTATATTCTAGAACACTAAAGTGATTCATTATATAAAGATGATATTGAGATAAACACATTAGATGTGAATAGCAACATTTATATTGTGAATATAAATAAATCTCAAATATATAACATGACAAACAAATAGCTCAAACTGATTTGATCAGAAGAAACTAATTTGTGGCATTGTTGTCTGGGACACAATTAAACCAGACTCGTATATCCACACTTTTGAAGAGTGGGTACTTAGACTGATTTGATTCTATTCAAATAAAGTCTACGAATCTAGTTTATTGGGCTAAGTGCCCGAAACACTATTTACTTGGTAAAAGTGTAAATGCCACCAATATGTTAGCCCTAGTTCATAGTGAAGCAAGTAGGCCCATGTCTAGCTAGGCTAGAGGTGAATATCAATATTTCATGACCTTTACGGATGTGGCATCGCGTTATGGTTATGTGTTTCTTTTGAAGAACACAAATCAGAAACTTTTATAATTTCGACGCGAAATAGACAAACAGATCGGCTAAAGTATTAAACCATCACGGTGAGACCGTAATAGAAAATACTTAAGCAATAAGTTTCTCAAATACTTGAAAGATTATAGTATTCTTTCAATAAGGACTCCTCACGGAACACGTCATTTTGACGGTGTGTCCGAAATGACTAACCGAATTTTATTGGACATGATAAGGTTAATCATGAGTTGCTTTGAGCTACCATTTCCTTCAACGGATGCACATAAACAGTGCAAGAACTTATTTAGAATAAGGTTCCATTAAAATCTGTTTGACAGATATCATATTAGATATGAACGGGAAAGAAACCAGGTTTCTCATTCCTGTAAATTTGGGAATGCTAGGCATATGTTTGGATGATACCAAACTAAAACCCAAATTGGATAAGTTCCAATTGTAGGTTATCCTAGGGATACCAGAGTATAGTGCTTATACAACTCACTAGAGAACAATTAGATTGTTACTCACCATGCGGTTTTCCTAAGAGGAATACCGATATGCAGTGGTAAGTGGGAGGATAGTAAAACTCGATGAAAATCGGAGTAATACTTTCCAGACACCGAATCCTTAATGGAACACATATAGTTCATCAAGGATGAAACTATTACCATAATCTTCGAATACACAAGAACCGTGTATGTCGGAGAGAGTCAGAAAACACCTGGGTATGGGTTTCTGATCTCACCTCATAAAGATGTCTATCTTATTGAGGTATACCAACTGACTACGTATGAGGAAGTGATACAAGGTATCGACTCCCTATCATGACAAAATGTCATGAATCCGAAATGGATTCCATGTAATTCAACAAGTTTGGATACTAGTTGATGTACCACAAGCCATTGTGCCTATTGGTATTATAAGTCTTCAAGGAAGACATACATGGATGGCAACATACCAACGTACTAAGCTAGGCTTGTAGCGGAAAGGTATCGTTATCAACATTGTGTTGATTACGATTCAACCTTTTACCTGTTGCCACGGTAAATCCATTTGGATAATGCTTGCTAATGCTGCATGTTTCATTTATGAAATATATCAGCTTAACTGGAAAATCATTTTCCTGAAAAGGAAACCTTTCGGAGGATGTTTACAACATCCTGACGATTTTGTCGTACCAAAACTAGCAAAGAAGGTTTGCAGGTTATTCGATCCATGTTTGGATTGAAGCAGACATAGGTTCTTGGAATTATCGTTTTGATGTAATCATAATGGAGTATGATTTAATTCAAAACGAAAATGATTCTTGTGTATATAAGGAGGTTAGTGGGAGCGCACTGACAGTGGATGTCCAATAAATAATGATAATACATCATTTCTTGGAAATGATATTCCCATAAAATAATCAGTGAAAGCTTGGCTTTCAGATAACTCTCCGAGAACTCGTACATTGAAAAATGTATGCGACCTGGTGTCTCATATGCTTTGAGCATATGGATTCACAAACAGGCCAATCCAAGTGATAGTCACTGTATTGATGTTAAGAACATCCGTTAGTATCTTAAAGAACTAAGGATGCTGCCTTAATCTATGGAGATGGAGAACTTGAAGTGACTGGGATCACTGTAGCAAGTTTCCTAAACCGATAAAACGACTAAAAGTCGCAAACGGTACTATACAGTTTGAATAACGGAACAGTGAGCTGGAAATCTTCCAAGCAAGATACTGTTACTGTATGAACAACAAATGCGGGGTTATTGCTGCAGCTGAGGCGGCAATAGAAGCCTTCTGGGTCGATAATAAATCTAATTAGATTAGATATAATTCTGTTAGCAGCTGAGCTAGGCTTGAGCACAGCCTTCTGGGTCGAGGTACTTACGTGTTCGGATAGTCCGACGACCGAATTTACTGCCAACATATATGGGGATCTCATGGGTCGCTTCCTAAAGATTCATCGATGACGTATGACTCACACTTTAATTAATCTGGGATTAATAAGATGAGAGAGAAAATTAATCTGGGATTAATTGCGGAGATATTTTATCTGGGATAAAATATCAATTAAAGAAAGAGAATGATTAATTTTGAACTAATCAGTTAAATTAATATATTCGATATATTAAACGAAATTGGATTTCGACGCGGAATTAAAATTAGATTTTAATTCGGGCGAATGAATTAATTAGAATTAATTCGTTAACGACGTGAATAGTGACTTCGCTAGGCGTAATCATTTAATTGCATCGCAACAGAAAATTTGTTAATTTGGAATTAGCGAACCCAAGCCCGGGATTATTTGCGAGCGCATTCGCATTTCGAATTCGAGTGCGGCACGCAAGTCAAATCAAGCGTCAAATCACTTGTCACTTTGAGTGATGTGACTTGACAACTTATGATTGATGTGATTGAGTGATGTGTGTGGTTGGCATTTGTGGGCATTAATTGCCTTGACTTTTGGAACCAAAATTGTGTATTTGATTTTAGAAATCAATTACCAATTTCACTTAACACATTTATCTCTATCTCTCCGCCATTTTCTCTCTTCATCTCTCACGCCCACAAGGGCTCATTTTCTTCTTCTGATGAGGCAGTGAACTGCCGAAAGTTTGAAGAAATATGGAAGCAAAGTGCTTGGTGTTTTGTGGCAAAAATCAAGAGAGCTAGCACTCTGAGAGACATGCGAATGTGATAGGGAAGTCCACCCATGAGCCGGGAACCATTCGACGAAGCTTGGAGCTTGACGTAGACCGCTAATGGCCGAAACAGTGAGCTGTGAAACTGCCCACTACCGTGACTGTGAGGAGCAGAATTTGAAGTTTTTGTTTCCTTCTCCATCGCTCAACCGCTCGATGTAAGTATTCCACAACTTTCTCGATTGTATTCACACATGTTCATGCTTAATTTATGATCTTTGGGACCCTTAGAATCTCCAACAATAGCATCACGGCCACTCTCTCTCTCTGATCATCTCTCATCCTTCAAAAATAATAAAACCCAGACATTCATGCCCAACCTCTCTCATAAAACACTCAGCAACCCTCTCACATCTCTCTCACTTAGACGGCCATAACCAACAAAATATGAAAACCCTAATAACGCTCTCTCCACGTAGGCTCACTTTCTCTCAACAAAAACCAAGCCTGCTCTCTCTCTTCACGCCTCAGAACACTCGATGGCAATATACAAAAACACACAAACAAAAAAGACAAAGACAACTCATCCATCTCTCTCGGCAGCCACCCAAGATAACCCTTACTCACGCCACACAGCAGCCCTTCAACCCAGCCAACAAACTGCTCCTTCACGTAAACCGTTATCACTCAGCTCCTTCCTCTCTCGGCATTGACAGAACCCTAAACTATTAAACACTCAGGACACAAACCCTAACGACCCCATGTCTCTCCCTCTCACTCGTTACCTAGACTGACCGTGAACAAGCCAGCAAAGACAAGCACAACAGAACCCTTCGGACAGTCTTCGCCAATGACCAAAAAGTAAGCCAACTAAACCTATAAACAAATCAGCCATCGCACCATTTGGGATCATTCATGCCACTCACTCTTTGCAAACCATTCACACGACGCCATAGCCACACCCTAGCCTCTCGGTAAAACAAAAAACTCACAACTCACAGCCCTCACACCACGATCAGACCTGAACACCCACGCGGCCATAAAGAGACAAGCCAAACCGACATTCGCCAAAAGCAAGCACAAACTAAGCCACATGAAGTAACAAACCAAAGCTGAGCCACAAAACGGCACCTCACCAACCGGGAGTGAAACAGTCCCTTAACCATCCAAAACTGCTCTCAAAATAGCGAACAGTAACCATAGAAAACTGTCCCAAAATTGACACCAAAACAGCCCACTGCAGTCCCCGAAATAACCCCTAAAACAGTCCCAGAAACAACCCCAAAACAGTCCCCAAATAGTGAACAAATCACCCTAAAATAGTCTAGAAAACTGCAGTCCAAAACAGCGAAACGGAGTAAAAACAGCATCCCAAACAGCGAAACAGCGGAGTAAAACGTTGAACCAGTGAACCGGAGGAGTTGCGAAGCATCAACCCTTCCGACGGCCGTCTAATGCGCTTTCGAGAGACGACAAAAGGGGTTAGACCCGAGGGCACCATTTTTACTTATTATCTTTCGTTTCTTTATTTATTTTAATATATTATCGCATGAGAGTCATTTGTTGAGGCATTATGTGAATTCCAGATGAACGGAATGCGTGTTCTCTTTGTGGTATATCGGATGGAAACCCCGACGTAAATTCCGTAGCCGAATCCGAATGGACGGTAGTACGGTTTACACTCGGGATACAACGCCACGTACTACTTGAGAGACACACGTATTTCGTTTCATCCAACCATGTATGTAAGCATGATTCAGTCTAGTATGTTATTTATTTTTAAGCATGATTTAGTTGTTTATTTTTAAGCATGATTAGTTTTTTGTTTTGCGTTTGGAATTTACATTAGGTTTATGTTGACGTTTGCTTTTCGCATTTTATGATTGCAATATATTCATGAGATTGCCGTGTGTTATGATGACTTACTTTTCAAGCATGCAAACTTAGACATAGGATTTATCTTTATGAATATGAACTAGATATAGGTTGTTCTTGAGCATGTTGCGTAGATTCGGTTAAGATATTGCACAAATCACATCATTACAAGTGGCATGAGTAATGGACCATTCCGAACCCAACGGTTTGAGGTCTTCCCTTGCGAGGGGTGAGTGCGGCCTTAAATCTTTATCCCGGTTCACACCGGGTGGCGACTCCATGTTATTTCTCCGGTTTAGTTCCCCCGCGGGCTATTCCGTTCTCCTAACTACGCCGCGAGCCTAGAACAGCGTGCCGATTTCTGTGTCCTACACTAGTATAGTACACTGGCCTTGGGATTTTATCTAATTCATGTACTAATACCTAATTTACAGCATATTCAGAAACCACCAAGTATAAGAATAACATCTTACTTGGAATCGGCTTAGCCGACATTGGAGGTTGGGCCATGTACTTTTTGAGTTATTGGAACGTGTCCTCACACTCACTTGTCCAACTGACTTCTTTCTTGGCCTTCTTAATTAGTTGAAAGAAGACATGGCATTTGCCGGTGGCTTTAGAGATGAACAGGTTGAGTACTGCCACGCAACCTGTTAAACTCTACACTTTCTTCAATGTCCTCAGACGTTTCAGATCCAGCACTGCCTTGATTTTATGTAGGTTTGCCTCGATGCCTCATGCACTAACCATGTACCCCAAGAATTTTCCCGAAGATACCCCAAATGAGCATTTATCCTGATTTAACCTCATATTATTCTTTCTCAAGAGCTCAAACATCCATCTGAGGTCATCCAAATGGTCCTCGGGTTGGGCAGTCATCGTGATCATGTCATCAACGTAGACCTGCATTATCTTGCCAGTGAGCGGCTTGAAGACCTTGTTCACCAACTCTGATAAATGGCCCCAACATTCTTCATTCCAAAAGGCATAATTTTGTAACAATACAACCTCAGGTCGGTGATGAAGGTTGTCTTCTCCTCATCCTTAGGATGTATTCTAACCTAATTATACCCCGAGAAGGGGTCCATAAAGCTAAATAACCCATAAAATGTTGTCGTGTCCACTAACTAATCTATCTTTGGTAGTGGAAAGTTATCCTTTAGGCAGGCCTTGTTCAAATCAGTGAAATCTATGCACATTTTCCATTTCCCATTAGCTTTCTTCATCAAAACAACGTTCGATACCCAATCCTAGTATTTAACCTCCCTAACAAACCCGGCCTTTATTAACTTTTCAACCTCTACCTGGATCGCCTTGTATCACTCTTGGTTGAAAATTCTCTTCTTTTGTTTTACCGGTTTATGTGCTTGGTCTATCACCAAGCGATGACTGATGATCCTAGGGTCAATCCGGGAATATCAATGTGATCCCACGCGAAGAAATTCGTACACTCCTTCAAAAATCCAACAACCTCCTTCTCAAGTTTGGCTCCAACCTAACCCACAACCTTTATTATTTTCCCGTGAATAAAGAGCTCCACTAGCTCCAGCTCCTCTCATGTTCCTAACTGGGTAGGTTCCACAAGTCGGGGATCAGCTGACTCTGCTTTTGTTGTATCCCATTCTTTTTCTTTCATATTCGCTCATACTTCTCCAATGCATAAGGTTTCTCTCAAAACGGCAGCAAAACAACCCCTAGCCACCTTCTGGCTTCCACGAACAACCCCAACCCCATCTCGGGTCGAAAACTTCAATTTCAAGTAATAACTTGACATAGCTGCCCTCGACTTCATCATGTATGGTCTCCCCAAAATTACTTGATAGCTGCTCATGTAATCCACTACTATGAAATCCATTTTGATGATCCGAGTATAGGGGATGTCCCGATAGTCCTTGCCAACTGTACCCGGTCTAATGGGACAACCATTGCTCCCCCAAACACATTCAATGGTGTTGCAACCTGGACCAAGGTAGTGAACTCGACGACCAAACTATTTAAGGCTTCCTGGGAGATGATATCCACCGCAGTCCCTAGGTCGATCAGTATTTTATCTACCTCAGCCCTGCCAATATTGGCCTTGATTATCAGTGCATCATCATGAGGGTAGCTCACCCATTGGGCATCTTCCTCGATGAATATTATGGGCAATGTTCTGGCCTTTTAGATCTTTAAGACCCTCTCCATTGTTAGTACCTATGGGTTCTTGGTCCATCAGTAGTTCTTTCTTGCTCTGTTTGAATCCCCGGCTAACGTCATTCCCCCTACTATTATGAACATTGGCCTTTGCTCTCTTCACTGTCTGACACTAATAGCCTCGTGGTCTATGTATTCCTTTAGGTAACCATTTCTCACTATGTCCTCCACATGTTCCTGTAGATCCATACATCTCTCTATGGCATGCCTCTTCATATTGTGGTGTGCACAATAAGTTATATGGTCTCTCCTCTTGATCGGGAACCTCCTCGGGTCAGGCTCAATTAGTAAGCCCTTATCTTGAATTTCTCGAGTGATTTGGGCCAATGGTCTGTTCAAGGCGATGTATATTGTTCCTCCAGTGACATGAATGACCTTGATCGAGGCCTTCTCTCATGTGTTAGATTACCCTGAGCTATCGGTCTGAATTTTTGCCCATATCACACCAATTCTCTTGCTTGGCACTTTTGGTGCCCGGGTAGCTCATCCTCATCTATCTTCTCCTCTTCTTCCAGCAACACTAACTTCTTCGCCTACTCCAAGGCTGTGGCATAGCCCGATACCTCATGGATTCTTAGGTGGGACCATAGCTTCCCGACCCTTAAGCTCCATTAAAACTCTCCAATGCCTCCGGGGACTCATATGCTCTGACTTCCAATACCAAGTTATGGTATCTATCAATGAAGCTCTTCAAGGGCTCATCATATCTTTGCTTCATCATCCTCAATGACCCCACTGTCTTCCTTAGTACGTATGCTTCTTTGAAATGGCGCACAAAGAACTTCCTTAGCTGTGAAAAACTAATGATACTTCCCGGAGTTAGGTTTCTGAACCACAGGTTGGCCGATCCTCCTAAAGTTAACGAGAACACCTTGTATATCGCCTCTCCTACCTTTTCCCGAATTTCCGTCAATAAAATGAACTTTTCAATATGGGACTTGGGGTTTGTGTTTCCCTTATAAACATCCATCGCGGGCATGGTGAATTTCCTCGGAAACTCTATCACCAATATTTCCTTCGCAAATAGAGATGTTGTCCCCATATCCTGATCATCCCGAGCTCCTCCCCACACAATTTCCTCCCACTTCCTCATCTCTTTTTGAAACCAATCCTTCATTTGACTTTCGGAGCCGTCATCCTCTCATCCAAGGGCCTCTTCATGCCTCCCACTTTGAGTGTGGTATCTTCTATAGCTGGAAACTTCATGACCTTCTATGGATACTGTTCCAGGTCACTTTCCCATAACACGGGCTGTTGCCGGATGATTCTGGGGTTTGTCTGCCTTCTTCTTCTTCTCCCCGCGGCTTCTTTGTTTGCATGGCGCTGGTAACAACTGCATATCTAACCCTTCAGGCATTCTTCTTCCCATTTCCACAATCTTCATCTGCTCCAGCGATCATATTTCCTTTTGTTATTTCCTCTCCCCTTCTGCTAGGACCTATTTCCCCTCATTCTCCAGATTTCTTCTTTAACTTCTCAATCTTCTCCATTATAGCCTTCATAAAGGCCTAAGTTGTTTCCTTCTCTTTTCGAGCATCTTCCATTTCATTTCGTAAGGTTTCTTCCATTTTCTCCATCCACTCCGTTGTCGAAGCCTCTGAAGTTATGTGGTTTCCATCTTCTGCCATCGTCTTAGCGAATTTACTGTGTTTTGAACTGTACCCCACAGACGACGCCAACTGTTGACGGTGTTTTTTCGTTCTAAGAACTTACACTTTGAACAAACCTCCCCTAAGTAATGAATTTGTTTGGTTAGATGGGAAACCAAAGGCAAACATGGCAAACAAATAATAAAGAAAAACAAAGGATTAACGTGGTTTAGTGGAGAGTGGCTCTAATCTACGTCAACAGGAGCAACAAAAGGAAACTTTATTACTAGCTCGGGTCAAACCGACCTGTTTTATGTCTCTCTATCACTAAGCGTTTTTTACTATCTTTTACATGTTGTGAAAATATGAAAAATGCTAATGAATGAGCCCAAAAGAACCACATTGTTAATTTCTAAAACCCATTCTACCATTCTTCAGGCTTTTGAGATCCTCGGGGCCGAAGATCACCATCAATAAAGCTTTTTATATATGACATTGAATACCGACCGCAGACTACCCGAAAGGGTTAAGTGTTGGCTAATTTTTTGCTTGAATGTGAGCTCACTTTGGAGGACGAGACGATACACTTAGCCAGGTTGAAGGATGAAACTTGGAAGCTCTATATCAATGGGTCAAGCAATCAGTCTGGAGTAGGAGTTGGCTTGTACTTAATTAGTCTGAAAGGCTTAGTAATAGAACAGGTCATTCAGTTGTTATTCCTGGCCACAAATAATGAAGCAAAGTATGAAGCTTTGATTATAAGGATCATGCTCACGAAAGCCTTATGTGTGAAAAAGATATACGCTTTCGATGTTCGGCCTTGGTAGTTTCACGATGACATTGTGAATTTTTAACTAAAGAGAGCCATGTGGAAAGTTATTTGAGATATGCTAGGCAGTTAGCATTATCTTTTAAAAGCTTCTGACTTCATCAGATCCCCCGAGAAGAGAACTCGAAAGCAGACAAATTGGCGACACTAGCCTCCAGAGCCGTCAGGACTTTGTGGAGAGAAACTTGCATTACAACTCTGTCTGAGCCTTCGATCTCTCTACAAGGGTTGGAAGTAGTAATTTAAGTTCAGATAATTCATGGATGAACTCATATGTTGCTTACTTGTAGAATTAAGAACTTCCTAAAAACTCGAATGAAGCCCGCTGTGTAAGCAGAAATCCAAGAGATAATGCTTAGTAGATGGGGAATTGTATTAGAGATCAAATTTTGGGCTATTTCTAAAGTGTTTAACTGAACAACAAGCACATGAAGTATTATCGGAAGTCCATGAAGGCCAAACAAAAAATCATTATGGAGGATGAGCACTGAAGTATAAAGTACACCGGGGAGGATATTACTAGGATACCCTTTAGAATGATGTAGAGAATTTTGCCAGGAAGTGCAAATGGTGTTAAAAGTATGCCACTATGATCCTTCTCCTCAGATAAGATTTAGTAACAATGACAACTCATTGGCCATTTGTAAAATGAGGGGATGGACATAGTTGGCACGGTGCTGGTCTACTAGTGGAGTTTGATTTTTACTATTGGCTGATGAATATTAAAAAATTGTACATTTAATAAAAGAGAGATTAATCATTTTACACTTATAGTTTCATTAATCCTCTTAACTTCGTACATTTGTGAAATAAAAATTAAATTTATGTTTTATCTATTTTTATTATGATTTTTAATTCTTGTGTAGGTAAAATACTGCTTTTAAATCTGGATTTCGAAGGCCCATAAGCCCCAAGAAGCATGAAAATTGAGTTCGAATAGTATATAAAAAGATTGACCATGTTTGATTCATTATTGGATGAGATTATCGTAGAACTGGCCACACAAGATAATGAAAATTGCAATTGCATTATTGCATTGTAAATAATGCAATTGAAATTTGAAAGAATAAGCAGATTACTTTCCACCATCATGGAGTGGGCGAGACCGGTCTAGGTCATCTCTGCGCTAACCTCAGAGGTAGATAAAGGTCGTGAAGCACTCCAAAGTAAGACTTTGGGCCCCATTAGAGTGCCTCACGCCTCCTTATAAAGGTTCGGTCCGGCCTCATAAAAGCCGACCTCTAAATATTTGGATCTCCCTCTCGCATGGCAAGAGGACAAGCAAGTAAGGTAAATTGCTCATCCTTGTCGGAATCATCATAAAAAACTATCAAAATTCCCCTATTTCGATTATTCTTGGCCATGGAAACGGGAATGCCAGAGAAGAAACGGGAGTTAAAGGATCATATCCAACGTCAGTAGGAGCTGATGGCCCCTCTCCAGAATCGATGGGAGTTGAGTGCCCTTCTCCAATATCAGAGGGCGTTGGAATTTTAATAACAAGTCTATCGCCCTCGCCTAAAAAAATAAAAAAATAAGGTTAAGAAAAACATAAGGAAAAGAAAAATTGGAAAAACATAAGTTGAGTGTATATCTTTCTGTGCAGCATGGCTATGAGTGGGTTTGGTTACCATTGCAAACTTCGGAGCTGCCTCATTCTCTGGAGTCAAAGTGGTCTTCCTCTTTGGAACCCTCTTTTGGATCTTCGGTTGTCTATTCAGAGTCCTTAATGCATGAGACACTAGTGCAACTACCTACGTCGTAGGAACTGCTTCAGAAGAACCCACATTCACAGCAAAAACATGGAGATCTGTGGTATGGGTAGTTTCTTTAGTGACCTTCTCAACTACCCCAGAAATTCCTCTGGAAACTTTATTAATAGGCTAGGGTATTTCTATCTTTGGCATATGTCCTGATGTCCCATGAACATCCACGATCTAGTGATGTGATCCATTTTGAGGAACCTGAGCAATTTCAAGAGGGATTAGAGAACTCGTAGGAGTGCCCTCCATTGGAACACTCGAGAGAAGACCTGACATGAGAAAATCGACATCGTATTTTAGGATGTCTTAAACCGGAGTAGTGACGGTTGGAACCACATCCTCAGGAAAGGAAGTCGTTACCTTATATAACTTCTCCTTTGATTTTTCAATTGCCTCCCTTCTAGCAACTGACATACTATGATCCTTCTTAGCATTCTCCTCATGAGTTATAGAAAAGAAAAACAAATAAGTTAGAGTTAGAAAATTAAGTCATTATACATTCATACACATTCGCGAACTTCACTAACCCAAACTACCTTAGGCGGTTTTCTTATCTAACTCGATATGGATAGTTGAAGACTTATGAACCTTCACCATACCCCTATTCTTCTCTGGAATAATAGTTTTTCTCTTCTTTGGCTTCAAAGAAGCATTTGAATTCATGATCCTCCCTTATATGACTTTGAAGCCACCTTGGCACCAGGAGCTGCCTTCATGTTTCATGCTCCGGTGGTGTTTGGTTTCTTCAGAGGAATATTTTCTCAACGGGAGAAGTTGAATAGAGAGCACTTCTCTGCAATATTCCTCCAGACTCATGTCCATCAATCTTGGAGGTATAATCCCATCGGCAGCATTCTATTTGACAATCTCTATATTGATGGCCGGACCATTATCCACCCACCCCTTCAGCATGATCTTGATGAAATTTGGGTAGCGCAAGTGATAAGGCGCCATCAACCTCACATCGGAGTCGAAGTTCCTCACTATGGATATTTTTCCAATGATCTCTTAGAGGGAACTCCCACAGAGGCCCATCAAATCTGGAAAGTTCTTCTCGAAGAGATAGACGTACTTTTCGTAGTACTCGGCCTGTAAGGTTTGAGGAGGTTGGCCTTAGAACAGCACTAGTTGTAAACATAAATAAATTTAAGTTAAAATTTAACTTCGGAAAAAGAATTCAAAACCAAAATGAGAAGGAAAACTTATGAACATCCTTGTTAAAGGCATAAGAAATACAATATGATAGGTGCTCTGGTCTCCTCTAAGCATCAAAAATCTTGATGGAGAGTAAGACCTTACTGTTGGGTTTCTATTAGGTCCCAAGGATCAATTTTAGCAAGAAACATGTGTGAATACTACAATGAAATATGGCAGAATCATACTTACAACTATCGGTTGAGGCGATGCGAGGAACAATGAAAATCTTCAAGCTTTTCCCTCATTGAAGTCTCGGCAATGGCAGATTTTATTGCTCCATTTTCGGTCCCATGGTGATCCACCAAGCTCCAAGCTTTGTGTTATGATTCCAAGCTCACAAGTCGGTTTCCTATCACCTTCGCAAGACCCCAAAAGTGTGCTAGCACTCTGAAAAAATTTGCCTCAAATCTTTCCTTGTTTCTCCTTCATGTCTCGGCAATGACAGAAAAACAGAAGAAGAAAAATAGCCCCTTGGCGTGAGAGATGAGAGAATGAGAGAGATGAAGATGTGTTTGGATTGTGTATCTAATACACTTATTTGAATTTCCAAAAAATCAAATAAAGATATACCAAATTTGCTTTCAAAAAGTCAAGCCAATTAAAGACACAACCACTTCCATCACTATTCACATCAAAAGTGACTAGACATCACATCACTCAAAGTGACAAGTGATTTGACGCTTGATGTGACTAGTGGTTTGACGCTGGATGTGACTTGTGGACCGCACTTGAATTCTAGCAAAGTATCATGCCTACCCACTTCTCCAAAAATATTCTTACTGGAATATGTGATCTATATCAGGCGTAGTATACGTAGTATTGCGTATTACGATCCAGCATTGGATGTCACGTGCAAGGCCTGGGGCTGGAAATGTGTCTGCCCCGTACGAAGCACATATCGGATCTCTGGTAACTAGTCTCTATAATCGGATAAACATGACCTAGTCATAATATCCCTATAGCTGCAGCATATAAGAGAACCAGTTACGTATCCTACGTGATCATCATCTCCACTATTACTGGAGTGATACTTCCATCTTGACATCACACCCAATACACTACGATTCTCAATATACCTAGAAGAGGCGTACACAGAACCTGTTAAAGCCCTGAACGACCAAAATCAAAGTACATTGATTGTCTCAAGTATTAGCGATGCAAGTCTCATGTTAAGACCAAATACATTTACCCTGATTCGGACTTCCATAGACACATAGTCATACTACCAATGGAATTCCGAGGGGTCTATCCAGAGCGAAGCTACTTTTCGTACCATCGGTAAAACACAACCTCCTATTACACTTGCATTAGTATCCTATACCCAAATATATGAGAAATATGCCGTTATGCTCCCATAACGCGCACAAGTGTAATATTAGTCTATTCCGCATTATCGATGTCCAATCTCGATAATACTACGAATATGAATATTTAATGTTTAAACCTTTATGGATTGATACTGTCTCATATCTTATCAATCTGGAACTAGTCATATGGACCTTCTATCATTTATACATCTTGGTGATCTAATCACAAATGATAAAAGAGCAATTTCCTTAGTCACAGAGTTAATTTGTACAAAAACACCATGATCTGTACAAATAATGATGCTATGGGTCATAACTGTCCAACAATCTCCCACTTGGCCTATAGCCAATCACTCAAGTGTCCAACACCCGAACTACGTACGGTTCGCTCAAACTTCTGCTGAGAAAAAGCTTTCGTCAGCGGATTTGCATGGTCTTCATTTGATGCGATTTATTCGATCATCACATCGCCACGATGTATGATCCGAACAAATCATATGTATAATTGAAGTATATCTGGATCGTTGATGAGACCATTAATTCTTTAGCCTGTGATGTAGCCTAGCTCAGCTGCTAACAGAACTACTCCTAATCTGATTAGGATTATTATCAATCCAGAAGGCTTCTATTGCTGCCTCAGCTACAGCAATAATCCACTTTTGTTGTATATTCGGTAACAGTATCTTGCTTGGAAGATTTCCAGCTCACTGTTCCGTTATTCAAACTTTATAGTACCGTTGTTACGACTTATAGTCATTTTTATCGGTTTAGAAACTTGCAGTAGTGAACCCAGTCACTTCAAGTTCTCCTTCTCCATAGTATAAGACAACATCCTTAGTTCATCTAAAATACTTAAGGATGTTCTTAACAGCAATCCAGTGACAATCACTTAGATTGGCCTGATTGTGACTCCATATGCTCAAAGCATATGAGACACCAGGTCGCGTACATTTATTTCAATGTACGAGTTCTCGGAGAGTATTAACAACTTTAAATCTATCCCAGTAGATCTTTATTCCTAGAATAAAGGTTGTTTCTCCCAAGAATTCTACGGAGAATTTTCATGAAAGCCAAGCTTTCACCGATTGTCTTATGAAATATCATTTCCAAGAAATGACATATAATCATTTTAGGACAGTCACTGTCAGTGCGCTCCCACTAACCTCCTTATATAAACAAGAATCAATTTTCATTTTGAATTAAATCATACACCATTATGATTACATCAAAACGATAATTCCTAGAACGTTGTGCTTGCTTCAATCCATTCATGGATCGAATTAACTTGCAAACCTTGTTTGCTCATTTTGGTACGATAAAACCGTCAGAATGTTGTAAACATCCACCGAAAGGTTCCGTTAAAGAAAGCGATTTTGACGTTCTGCTGTCATATTTCATGAATGAAATATACAACATCAGCAAGCATTATCCAAATGGATTTAACCATGGCAACTGGTAAAAGGTTTCGTCGTAATCGACACAATGTTGATAACGATACTTTTTCACTACAAGCCTAGCTTAGTACGTTGGTATGTTGCCTTCCACGTATGTCTTCCTTGAAGACTTATATAGTACCAATAGGTACAATGCATTTTGGTACAACAACTAGTGTCCAAACTTGGTTCTTATACATGGAATCCATTTCGGACATCATGGCACTTTGCCATTATAGGGAGTCGATACCTTGTATCATTTCCTCATACGTAGTCAGTTCGTATTCCTCAATAAGATTGACATCTTTATGAGGTGAGATCAGAAAACCATACCCCAGGTTGTTTTCTGACTCTCTCCGACTATTGCGGTTCTTGTGTATTCGAAGATTATTGGTATAGTTACATGCTTGATGAACTATTTTTGTTCCATTAAGGAATCGATGCCTGGAATATATTACTCTGATTTTCATCGAGTTTTACTTTCCTCCCATTACCACTGCATATCGGTATTCTTCTTAGGAAAACCGCATGGCGAGCAACAATTACATTGTTCTCTAGTGATTTGTATATAAGTACTATACTTTGGTTTCCCTAGGATAACCTACAACTTAGGCACTTATCCGATTTGGGTTTAGTTTGGTATCATCCAAACATATGCCTAGCATATCCAAATCTTCATGAATGAGAAACCCAGTTTCTTTCCTGTTCATATCTAATATGAAGTCTGTCAACAGATTTTTATGGAACCTTATTCAAAATAAGTTTTGCACTGTTAATACGTATCCGTTGAAGGAAATGGTAGCTCAGAGCGACTCATGATTAACCTTATCATGTCCAACAAAATTTGGTTTCTCTGTTTGGACACACCGTCAAACTGACGTGTTCCGGGAGGAGTCCTCATTGAAAGAATACTATACTCTTTCAAGTATATGAGAAACTTATTGCTTAAGTATTTTCATCATGGTCTAACCGTGACGGTTTTAATACTATAGCTGATATGTTTGTCTACTTCGTGTCGAAACTGTAAAAGTTTCCGATTTGTGTTCCAAAAGAAACACATAACCATAACGTGATGCCACATCCGTAAAGGTCACGAAACATTCATATCCACCTCTAGCCTAGCTAGACATGGGCCCACTTACGTCACTATGACCAAGGGCTAACAGATCGGTGGCACTTACACTTTTACCAAGTAAAAGGTGTTTCAGGAACTTTGCCTAATAAACTAGATTCGTAGACATCATTTGAATAGAATCTAATTCGTCCTAGTATCCACTCTTCGAAAGTGTGGATATACGAGTCTTGTTAATTGTGTCCCAGACAACAATGCCACATCCGAGTTTCAACTGATTTACTCAGTTTGAGCTATTTGTTTGTCATGTAATATGTTTGAGATTTATTTATATTCAAAATATAAATACTGTTATTCACATCTAATGTGTTTATCTCAATATCATCTTTATAAAATGAAACACTTTAATGTTCTAGAATATAAAGGTATATCCGCAACGGATTAAACCCTGATATAGAGATAATGTATCTAGTCAAACTAGTTACACTCTAACAGTTTCCTAATTTAAGTACACACCCGAAGGGTAGTTCCTAAACTTAGGTTTCTACGGTTAAAACAGCGACTCTCGTCCCGTTTCCAATTCGCAGATCAATCTCGTCTGAAGTCAGTATCCTGCTTGTCAGCAGATTCTGCACATCAGTACATATTTATGTACTACACTCAGTATCTAAAATCCAATTTTAATACTAGTAGCGAACATGTTTATGACAAACATATTTGAAGTCGAACCTTGCACCGTCTTCAATTCCTTCATGTCTGCCTTGTCCATAAGGCAGTCACGCTTCAGTGGCCTGTTTGCCACAGTTGGCAGACATCTTGGGATATGTCCTTTATCTTCCCAGAAGATTATAATGATTTTGCCTTTGCCCCTTTTCCACACCCCATAAGCCTTTGGCCAAGCCTTGGCCTTCCGGAATGTCGATGTAAGATGCGCCTTGCGCTTCTTGCCTTATTGCAAACTTTGGCTTTATCTCCTTGAGTATAGCCATTAACTCTCCAAGAGTTTTCTATTGCAATTTGTACTTCTAAGATCTAAGGATAGATCTATGAAGATCCTTTATTTCAACATCATACTATAAGGATCTAATCCTTAGTTCTGACTAAGAAATTAAGGAGTCTTGCAGCAAGAATATTGGATTAAGCACTAAAGTTATCATCACATGAATATTCCAAATATCATGTTCTACTATTTGCTCAACTCCGGGCTTAGGCCTAAGATGTTATTTTATCAAATAAAGTAACTTCTTCGTTTTCAGGACTATCCTGATTCATTATTCCCAATTTGAAAATTAAAGTCGTTTAAATACATTTTCACCCAGGATTATGTTTTAAACCCTAATCTTTCAATTATCTTGATTCTAATAGTCCAACTATTTAATCAACGATTTTAGGTACTATTCATTATAATGATTACTATAGTCCAACTATATAATCAACTATAATTTAATTGTTAAATTCATTATATTGATTACTATAATCCAATTATAAAATCAACTATTAATTGAAGTAGTTTGAATATTGTCCAACTGTTTAATTAAAACAACATTAAATATTAGTCCAACAAATATAGTAAATTTATGTATGACGAAATATTTGAAATGAGCGCGTATGGCAAGTAACTAAATGAATATTGCAAATTTAATACTTGCCTCCCATTATTTTTCGGCGAGCCTCTAACCCTCTGTGAGTACTCGGGAAACCTTGTTTCCTAGTGGGCTAGGATCCCGTTAAATAACACACAATCTTGACTTTGGCCAACAAATTGTATGATAATTAACTAGGTAGATCTAAGATCAATTGGATCCCATCCAATTCCTAGATCCAGTAGGTGGACATCCAAGTCCGAAAATATATCTTATCCTGCCAATATATCCAATATATAACAATGTTTTGACTTTGGCCAACAAATCACAACTTGGACAAGACACCAATATGGAACAAAGCCTTCATGATTCAAACACATCCTCGACGGACAAAGGTCTTGACTTTGGCCAACAAACCAATGACAGTCTTGGATCTTAGTAAGAATCACTCAATGGAAGGAAAAAAGCTTAATATGATGTTGAGGGTTTTTTCGCGTAATTGGCAACCAATAAATTATCTTTGTTAAGGTCTCATCACCATACACTTTAAACATGCATTCTAAACATATAATAAGGCACATATAAATAAATATATAATGATATGCGGATGGATACTTTAACATATTGTTCCTAGATCAAATCTCTCATTTCCTCTCTCCCGCTAGCACAAGTATTACTTCTACCCAATTACATAACACTTTTAAAGAAACCTCATTACATTGAGGGGAATAGGTGAGAAGAGAAATACAAAGAGTAAGGAGGTAATAGGCTAGACACGCAGGTCCAATTAATAAATTCTAAATTTATTACAACAATTTCCCAAATTGCCCCCACCCATCTAATATCCATCCGATATACACTATTCATAGATCGCAACCATGTATTCACAAGCATGTTATCAATCAATCTAATCTAATTAATTAATCTGAATATTAATGACCATCCAATGTTCAAACAACGATTTGATTTACGCGAGTCCGACTCGTTTTGCGAATAAGTACTCAAAGTACGAATTCTTGAATTAAATAAACTACAACATAAATCCAATTTAATATGTATTTAATACTAATTCATTTATTTAATTCCAAATTAAATATTACACTTTATAATGTCCTTTACGACTTTGATTCCAAATCTAATCGTTACGGGTCTCAAAGCCCAATTAACATCCAATGTCAATTTAATTTAAAGTCCAATGGGGTTTTAATTAATTCTAAGGCATGGATTTTTGGTCAATATGGGTCAAACCCAAATACCAAAGCCCATTTAAGGAATCACCATTATTTGCCAAGAAACCAATTTAGGCCTATTAGGCCCAATTAATATTAAAGGTCCATTTAAGTAATAATTGGACTTTATGGTTTTGGGCCCAATTGGATCCAACCAATTAGCCTAAACCAAACTTGGTACAACCAAGCCCATTAAGCCAATTACAACTTTTCAAGCCTATTTCCAAATAGGCCCAATTAATTAAATTACCAAATTCCAAATTCCAAATTTCAAACTTAATAACTAAAGTCGCCATAATTAATTACCAAATTAACATTTCCAAAACAAATTTGTACAATTATTATGCTCATATACATCAAAACATGTCCAACACATTTTAATCAAAAATCAATCATTTTCCATGCTTCCAAGTCACGGCATTTTGGGATCATGTCCAATTCAAAATTCAATCCAATTAAATCTCAATTAAACATTTCCCAATTGTTTCAAGTCATCCAATGATCAAAGAAACAAAAATACCATGACATTAGGGCATGGTTAAGTTTCGGCCAATCTGAACATTTTGGGGAAAATTTTTCCAATTCAAAATTCATCAAATTGACAATGCATAACACCATGTTAACATCATTTAAGCATATATCAACAATCAATTTCATCAAAACATGCTCAAATTCAATTTACCCAAATTTTACCCTAAAACTTTTTCATGCTCAAAATGGCTCTGATACCATTGTTGGGTTTTTATTAGGTCCCAAGGATCAATTTAAGCAAGAAACATGTGTGAATACTACAATGAAATATGGCGGAATCATACTTACAACGATCGGTTGAGGCGATGCGAGGAACAACGAAAATCTTCAAGCTTTTCCCTCATTGAAGTCTCGGCAATGGCAGATTTTGTTGCTCCATTTTCGGTCCCATGGTGATCCACCAAGCTCCAAGCTTTGTGTTATGATTCAAGCTCACAAGTCGATTTCCCTATCACCTTCGCAAGACCCCAAAAGTGTGCTAGCACTCCGAAAAAATTTGCCGTAAATATTTCCTTGTTTCTCTTTCATGTCTCGGCAATGACAGAAAAACAGAAGAAGAAAAACAGCCCCTTGGGCGTAGGAGAGAGGAGAGAATGAGAGAGATGAAGATGTGTTTGGATTGTGTATCTAATACACTTATTTGAATTTCCAAAAAATCAAATAAAGATATACCAAATTTGCTTTCAAAAAGTCAAGCCAATTAAAGCCACAACCACTTCCATCACTATTCACATCAAAAGTGACTAGACATCACATCACTCAAAGTGACAAGTGATTTGACGCTTGATGTGAGTAGTGGTTTGAAGCTTGATGTGACTTGTCGACCGCACTTGAATTCGAAATGCGAGTGCGCCCGCAAACACTCCCGGGCTCGAGTTTGCTAATTCCAAATTAACGAATTTTCCGTTGCGACGTAATTAAATAATTATGCCTAGCAAAATCACTATTCACGTCGCTAACGATTTAATTCTAAATTAACTCATTCACCCGAATTAAAATCTAATTTTAATTCCGCGTTGAAATCCAATTTCGTTTAATATATCGAATATATTAATTTTATCAATCAATTCCAAATTAATCGTATTCTCTCTCTTAATTAATATTTTATCCCAGATAAAATGTCTCTGTAATTAATCCCAAATTAATTTTCTCTCTCTTATAATTAATCCCAGATTAATAAGTGCGAGTCATACGTCATTGGTGAATCTTCGGGAATCGACCCATGAGATCCCCGGATATGTTGGCAGTAAATCCGGTCCTCGGACTATCCGAACACGTACGTACCTAGTACTATGTTTTTACCGATTTACAAGACATGGTTGGCTTCTAGCAAAGCATCATGCCTACCCAATTCTCCAGAAATATTCTTATTGGAATATGTGATCTATATCAGACGTAGTATACGTAGTATTGCGTATTACGATCCAGCATCGGATGTCACGTGCAAGGCCTGGGGCTGGAAATGTGTCTGCCCCGTACGAAGCACATATCGGATCTCTGGTAACTAGTCTCTATAATCGGATAAACATGACCTAGTCATAATATCCCGATAGCTGCATCACATAAGAGAACAAGTTTCGTATCCTACGTGATCATCATCTCCACTATGACTGGAGTGATACTTCCATCTCGACATCACACCCAATACACTACGATTCTCAATATAACTAGAAGAGGTGTACACAGAACCTGTTAAAGCCCTGGATGACCAAAACCAAAGTATATTGATTGTCGCAAGTATTAGCGGTGCAAGTCTCAGGTTAAGACCAAATACACCTACCCTGATTCGAACTTCCATAAACAAATAGTCATACTACCAATGGAATTTCGAGGGGTCTATCCAGGGCGAAGCTGTTTTCCATACCATCGATAAAACACAACCTCCTACTACACTTGCATTAGTATCATATACCCAAATATATGAGAAATATGTTGTTATGCTCCCACAAAGCGCACAAGTGTAATACTAGTCTATTCTGCATTATCGATGTCCAATCTCGATAAAAATTTATGGATTGATACTGTCTCATATCTTATCAATCCGGAACTAATCATATGGACCTTCTATCATTTATACATCTTGGTGATCTAATCACAAATGATAAAAGAGCAATTTTCTTTGTCACATAGTTAATTTGTACAACAACACCATGATCTGTACAAATAGTGATGCTATGAGTCATAATTGTCCAACATCTACTCCCGAAACTCCATCTCGGGCACAAAGGTTTTATAGAAAAGAGTTATAAACCGCTTCCCCTCCTGAGCCTGGACAATGTAAAACCGTTTAAGCCTAGACATTAAGTAGTACAAGACTAGGAAGTCGTACAAGGAGAAGAAGTGGACATATTTCAGTAGCATGTTAATGGTCCCAAGGGCGTGCAGCGCCAATAGTGTGGAGGGGTTCAATTGTAATGGTGAGACCCTCAACACTGACGGACTCTAAGATGAGAGGATGGAGAGGGAATGTCAAATATTGAACCTGCTACTTGAAGAGCAGAATCTTGTCCTCTCCAATGTCCTGTAGGTTATATATATATTCCCATAATATTCATCTACATCAACACCAAAGGGAAAGTTCAAAGTCTTCTCAATCTCGATAAAAGGGTTTGGTTTCAGTTGCAAGAGCCACCATTTTTCTCAAAAAAGTTAGAATTTTTGGAACAAGAAGAAGAAGATGAAAGTTTTATGTTTGGTTGGTATTTGAATGTGAAAAAGGGGCAACACTAATAATAGATTGAAAGCCTTAAGCCCTCTTTTATAGGCGTTTTGGGTATAAAAAAACATTTCATAAAACATACAAAAATTTTAAATTTTACCATTGTTAGATGTCTGTCACATTTATGAAACATCTAATCACGGATGGCTGTAAGTCTGATATATGAACTGTCGGGACACATGTCATCATAAGCACTATTTATTTCAAATAAACAATCTGATGGTGGGATTGGATGTAGGTATTTATAAATAAGACTGCTACGAACAATATGAGGGTGACATCTATCATGATACTACTTTACTAGTAGAAAGGAGGAGTCGGGAGTTACCTCTGAAAGCCAACGACCTCGGACACAACTTGAACCTAACTCTGGAATAATATTATCCCGGAGTAACACCACTCCGAAGTGGACTACTCCTGAATGAGAGAATGTCTTCGAGATCAGTGATGAACACTAAAAAGTGCACATTTATTAAAAGAAAAATTAATCATTTTACATTTGTAGTTTCCTTAATCCCCTTAATTTTGCATATTTGTGAAATAACAATTAAATTTATATTTTGTATATTTTTATTGTGTATTTTATTTATTGTGTAGGTAAAATACTATTTCGGAAGCTCAACGGAAAAAAAATGGAAATAAGATCTGAATTCCAGGACCCAAAAAACCCTAAAAAGAGCGTGACAACTAGATTCAATTCGGACTTGGAAAACATTCACCATGTTTAGATTGGCGACAAAATGAGCTTATGATGTATTTAGCTACACATGTATTTTATTATTATTATTATAATATATATAATATATATAAAATATATTTACGAAGTCCCACCGAGTTTATATATATAATATTTTGGAGGTCCCACCAATATTATATATATAATATATAATATTATTATATTATATTATAATATATATATATATATATATAAAGCAATGCAATAATGCATTGCCTGCAAATGTAATTGCATTCTTAAATGCAATTGCATTTGCAATTTGGCCGAGCCCTCCTATAAAAATAGGAGCTCGGTTTCTCAGTGGGGGTGGGGGAGAAGATGGAGAGCCCCCCTCCAATTCGGGTGTTATTTCATTTTCCCCATTCGGGAGATTTGGGGTAAGTATCCTGTGTATTTTATTTTATTTTATTTCTTTTGTAATTTTTTTCTTTTATTAATAAAATCATGGGTGTTTTTATTTATATCTTGTTTTGTAATTTGTATCATGTTAGGATAAATGGTGAAGCTCTTGGTATGAAAATATATATGATTTTTATTTATATTATATTTTATAAATTGTGATAATGTCCCAAATAAAATTCATACTCTTTCTAATTTATTGAGGGCTCTTGACTAGCTGTAGACAGTCCCCAATTGACACAGATAATACTTGAATCCCATAAATGAGAGAGAGTGAACTATCAAAGATCTGGATTAATTATTGACAAATTTTGTTTTGGCATAATTGAGTACCTAACTTGACTTGTTATATGTTGGATTAATCTACGGTCCCGAGGATCGAATCAAGAAATGAAACAAAATGTGAATACATCAACGAAGTTGCGGAACACTTACATTGAGCGGTTGAGCGACGCGATGGACAACAAAAACTTTTCTGCCTCCTCCAAGATGCTCGGCAGTGGGCTGTTTTGAAGAAGTTCTCAAATTGGCCATGGATGATCCATCAAGCTCCAAGAATTGGTTGATGATTCCATGCTCACAAGTATGGTTCCCTATCACTTTCGCAAGACTCCTAAAGCGTGCTAGCACTCCGATAATTTTGCCACAAATTTCCTATTGCTTCTCCAACCTCTCGGCTTTGTGACAGAAAAGGAAGAAGATGAAGGCCCCTTGGGCGTGAGATTGGGGAGAGAATAAGGAGAGAGGAGAAGGTGTTGTGTTTAGGTTTTGATTGATTTCCAAAATCAAAAACATATACCAAAAGTTAGCTTTCAAAAAGTCAACAAGGTACAAACTTTAAAAGCTCCCAACAACCACCATCAATCCAATGTGACAAGTTGTCAAATCACTCAAAGTGACTAGACATCACATCAATCATTGACAAGTGATTTGACGCTTGATGTGACTTACGGGCCGTACTTGAATTCGAAATGCGAGTGCGCTCGCAAACACTCCCGGGCTCGGGTTCGCTAATTCCAAATTAACGAATTTTTGTTACGACGAAATTAAATCTAATTTAATTAAATAAATTTGCCTAGCAAAATTACTACTCACGTCGCTAACGAATTAATTCTAAATTAACTCATTCGCCCGAATTAAAATCTAATTTCAATTCCGCGTCGAAATCCAATTTCGTTTAAATATCGAAAATATTAATTTATCGATTAATTCCAAATTAATCGTTCTCTCTCTTTATTAATATTTTATCCCAGATAAAATATCTTGTAATTAATCCCAGATTAATTTTCTCTCTCATCTAATTAATCCCAGATTAATAAAGTGCGAGTCATACGTCATCGGTGAATCTTCGGGAAGCGACCCATGAGATCCCCGGATATGTTAGCAGTAAATCCGGTTGTCAAACTATTTGAACATGTACGTACCTAGTACTACGTTTATACCGATTTACAAGACAAGGTTGGCTTCTACAAAGCGCCATGCCTACCCAATTCTCCAGATATATCCTTACAGAAATATGTGATCTATATCAGGCGTAGTATACGTAGTATTGCGTATTTCGATCCAGCATCGGATGTCACGTGCAAGGCCTGGGGCTGGAAATGTGTCTGCCCCGTACGAAGCACATATCGGATCTCTGGTAACTAGTCTATATGATCGGATAAACATGACCTAGTCATAATATCCCGATAGCTGCAGCTATAAGAGAACTAGTTTCGTATCCTACGTGATCATCATCTCCACTATTACTGGAGTGATACTTCCATCTCGACATCACATCCAATACACTACGATTCTCAATATACCCAGAAGAGGGTACACAGAACCTGTTAAAGCCCTGGACGACCAAAACCAAAGTACATTGATTGTCGCAAGTATTAGCGGTGCAAGTCTCAGGTTAAGACCCTAATACACCTACCCTGATTCGGACTTCCATAGACACATAGTAATACTACCAATGGAATTCCGAGGGGTCTATCCAGAGCGAAGCTGTTTTCCGTACCATCGGTAAAACACAACCTCCTACTACACTTGCATAGTATCCTATACCCAAATATATGAGAACTATGTCGTTATGCCCTCACAACGCGCACAAGTGTATTACTAGTCTTTTTCGCATTATCGATGTCCAATCTCGATAATACTCTGACTAGGATATTTAATGATTAAACCTTCGTGGATTGATACTGTCTCATATCATCTCAATCCAGGAACTAATCATATGGACCTTTCATCATTTATACATCTTGGTGATCTAATAACAAATGATAAAAGAGCAATTTCCTTTGTCAATAGTTAATTTGTACAACAACACCATGATCTGTACAAATAGTGACGCTATGGGTATCATAATTGTCCAACAATCTCCCACTTGGCCTATAGCCAGTCACTCAAGTGTCTACACCCGAACTATGTACGGTTCGCTCAAATTACTGAGAAAAGACTTTCGTCAGCGGATTTGCATGATTATATCTGAGACGATTTATTCAATCATCACATCGCCACGATGTATGATCCGAACGAATCAGATGAATAGTCGAAGTATATATCTGGATCGTTGATGATACCATTAATTCTTTAGCATGCGCTGTAGCTAGCTCAGCTGCTAACAGAACTATATCTAATCTAATTAGATTATTATCAATCTAGAAGGCTTCTATTGCTGCCTCAACTGCAACAATAATCCACTTGTGTTGTTTATTCGGTAACAGTATCTTGCTTGGAAGATTTCCAGCTCACTGTTTCGTTGCTTAAACTGTATAGTACCGTTGTTACGACTTATAGTCGTTTTTTATCGGTTAGGAAACTTGCAGTAGTGGACCTAGTCACTTCAAGTTCTCCTTCTCCATAGTATAAGACAACATCCTTAGTTCATCTAAGATACTAACGGATGTTCTTAACATCAATCCAATGACTATCACTTCGATTGGTTTGATTGTGACTCCATATGCTCAAAGCGTATGAGACACCAGGTCGCGTGCATTTATCAATGTACGAGTTTTCGGAGAGTGCTAACAACTTTAAATCTATCTCAGTAGATCTTTATTCCTAGAATAAAGGTTGTTCTCCCAAGAATTCTACGGAGAATTTTCATGAAAGCCAAGCTTTCAGCGATTGTATTATGGGAATATCATTTCCAAGAAATGACATGTCATCATTTATTTAGGACAGTCATTGTCAGTGCGCTCCCACTAACCTCCTTATATACACAAGAATCATTTTGTTCGAATTAAATCATACACCATTATGATTACATTAAAACGAAATCCAAGAATTCAATGCTTGCTTCAATCCAGCCATGGATCGAATAACCTGCAAACCTTGTTTGCTACTTATGGTACGACAAAACCGTCAAGATGTTTTTTAAACATCCTCCAAAAGGTTTCCGTTAAGGAAAGCGGTTTTGGCATTCAACTGCCACATTTCATAAATGAAATATGCGCAAAACAAGCATTGTCCAAATGGATTTAACTATGGCAACAAGTAAAAGGTTTCATCGTAATCGACACAATGTTGATAACGATAACTTTTCGCTACAAGCCTAGCTTTGTACGTGGTATGGTGCCTTCCACGTATATCTTCCTTGAAGACTTATATAGTGCCTATGGGCACAATGCCTTGCGGTGTTGCAACAACTAGTCTCCAAACTTAGTTGGTATACATGGAATCCATTTCGGACATTATGGTACTTTGCCATAATAAGGAGTCGATACCTTGTATCACTCCTCATACGTCAGATCGTATTCCTCAATAAGATTGACATCTTTATGAGGTGAGATCAGAAACCAATACCCCAGGTTGTTTTCTGCTCTCATCCGACTTACGCGGTTCTTGTGTATTCGAAGATTACTTGTATAGTTTCATCCTTGATGAACTATTCGTGTTTCAAAGGAATCAGGCCTGGATTAGTATTACTCTGATTTTCATCGAGTTTTTACTTCCTCCCACTTACCACTGCATATTGGTATTCCTTTTAGGAAAAACCGCATGGTGAGAAACAATTACATGTTCTCTAGTGAGTTGTATAAGTACTATACTTTGGTTTCCCTAGGATAACCTACAATTTAGGCACTTATCCGATTGGGTTTTAGTTTGGTATCATCCAAACATATGCCCAGCATTCCCAAATCTTCATGAATGAGAAAACCCAGTTTCTTTCATGTTCATATCTAATATGAAGTCTGTCAAACAGATTTTATGGAACCTTATTCAAAATAAGTTATGCACTATTTATGTTTATCCGTTGAAGGAAATGGTAGCTCAGAGCGACTCATGAATAACCTTATCATGTCCAACAAAATTCGGTTTATCCGTTCGGACACACCGTCAAATGACGTGTTCCGGAGGAGTCCTCATTGAAAGAATACTATACTCTTTCAAGTATTTAAAAAACTTATTGCTTAAGTATTTTCATCATCATGGTCTAACCGTGATGTTTTAATACTTTAGCTGATCTGTTTGTCTATTTCGTGTCGAAACTGTAAAAGTTTCTGATTTGTATTTCAAAAGAAACACATAACCATAACGCGATGCCACATCCGTAAAGGTCACGAAACATTCATATCCACCTCTAGCCTAGCTAGATATGGGCCCACTACTTCACTATGAATAAGGGCTAACAGAT
The DNA here is from genome assembly GCA_019454045.1 of Zanthoxylum bungeanum. Taxonomy (NCBI): domain Eukaryota; kingdom Viridiplantae; phylum Streptophyta; class Magnoliopsida; order Sapindales; family Rutaceae; genus Zanthoxylum; species Zanthoxylum bungeanum. The sequence goes on from SKCR01014392.1 coordinate 106,861, forward strand.
CGGTGGCACTTGCACTTTTACCAAGTAAAGGTGTTTTAGGCATTTTGCCTAATGAACTAGATTCGTAGACTTTATTTGAATAGAATCAAATTTATCCTAGTATCCACTCTTCGAAAGTGTGTATATACGATTCTTGTTTAATTGTGTCCCAGACAACAATGCCACAAATAAGTCTCAACTGATTAATTCAGTTTGAGCTATTTATTTGTCATATTATATGTCTGAGATTGATTTATATTCAAAATATAAATATTGTTATTCACATCTAATGTGTTTATCTTTAATATCATCTTTATATAAGAAAACACTTTAGTGTTCTAGAATATAAAGGTATATCCGCAACGGATTATACTCTGATATAGAGATAATGTTCCTAGTCAAACTAGTTACATTGTAACAGTTTCCTAATTTAAGTACACACCCGAAGGGTAGTTCCTAAACTTAGGTATCTACGGTTAAAACAACAACGACAATTGTCCCGTTTTCAATTTGCAGATCAATCTTAACTGAAGTCAGTATCCTGCTTATAGCAGATTCTGCACACCAGTACATATTTATGTACCACATCCAGTATCTAAAATCCAATTTTAATACTAGTTGTGAACATATTTATGAAAACATATTTGAAGTCGGAGCCTTGTCCCTCTTCAATTCCTTCATGTCTGCCTTGTCCATACGGCAGTCACGTTTCCGTGTCCCCGTTTGCCACATTTTAGGCAGACATTTTTGGATATGTCCTTTATCTTCCCAGAAGATTATAATGACTTTGCCTTTGCCTTTTTCTTCACACTCCAAAAGCCTTCGGCCTAGCCTGGCTTTCTGGGATGTTGAAATAAGGTGCGCCTTGCTTCTTGCCTTATTGCAAACTTTGGCTTTATCTCCTTGAGTATAGCCATTAACTCTCCAAGAGTTTTGTATTGCAATTTAGTACTTCTAAGATCTAAGAATATATCTATGAAGATCCTTCAATTTCATTATCATACTTTAAGGATCTAATCCTTAGTTCTAATTAAGAAATTAAGGAGTCTATTTGGCAAGTTTAATGGATTAAGCACTAAACTTATCATCACATGAATCTTCCAAAGATCATGCTCTACTATTTGCTCAACTCCTGGCTTAGGCCTAAGATTTTATTTTATAAAATAATTAACTTCTTAGTTTTCAGGACTATCCTGAAATTTTATTCCCAATTTGAAAATTAAAGTCGTTTAAATACATTTTCCCCAGGATTATGTTTTAAACACTAATCTTTCAATTTATCTTGATTCTAATAGTCCAACTATTTAATCAACGATTTTAGGTACTATTTATTATAATGATTACTATAGTCTAATTATATAATCAACTATAATTTAATAGGTTACATTAAATTAGATTGATTACTATAATCCAATTATAAAATCAACTATAATTAATTAAATCAAATATATTGATTACTATAATCCAATTATATAATCAACTATAAATGAATAGTTTGAATACAGTCCAACTGTTTTATAACAACGATTAAATATTAGTCCAACTAATAATTAATTTATTTGACGAAATTTGAAATGAGCGCGTATGGCAAGTACTAAACGAATATTGCAAATTTAATACTTGCCTCCCACTATTTTTCTGCGAGCCTCTAACCCTCTGTGGAGTACTCGGGAAACTTGTTTCCTAGTGGGCTAGGATCCCGTTAAGTAACACACAATCTTGACTTTGGCAACCAAATGTATGATAATTAACTAGGTAGATCTCTAAGATCAATTGGATCACATCCAATTACTAGATCCAGTAGGTGGACATCCAAGTCCGAAACATATATCTTATATATGCCAATATATCCAATATATTTCCTAACCTTTTTCCTCTGAATCAACTAACCCTTGGCTTTGGCACAATAAACTTAGTGATCCCAGTTAAGCGGAACCCATTGACCATGGAAAGCTTCGTAATCAATGTCGATGGACAAGAAGTGATCTTGACTTTGGCCAAAAAATCAAAACTTGGACAAGACACCAATATGGAATAAAACTTTCGTGATTCAAACACATCCTCGACGGACAAAGGCCTTGACTTTGGCCAACAAACCAATGCTAGTCTTAGATCTTGAGTAAGAATCACTCAATGGAAGGAAAAACGCTTAATAGATGTTGAGGGTTTTTTCGCGTGCAAATTGGCAACCAATTTATTATCTTTGTTAAGGTCTCATCATCATAAACCCTTAAACATGCATTCTAAACACATAATAAGGCGCATATAAATAAATTAATAATGATATGCGGATGGATACTTAACACATTGTTCCTAGAACAAATCTCTCCATTTCCTCTCTCAAGTTAGCACAAGTATTACTTCTACCCCCGTTACATAACACTTCTAAAGAAACCTCATTTACATTGAGGGGAATAGGTGAGAAGAGAAATACATAGAGTAGGAAGGTAATAGGCTGGACAAGCAGGTCCAATTAATAAATTCTAAATTTATTACAACTATTTCAAAATTGCCCCACCCATCTAATATCCATCCGATATACATTATTCATGCATCGCAACATGTATTCACACAAGCATGTTATCAATCAATCTAATCCAATTAATTAATCTGAATAATTAATGACCATCCAATGTTCAAACAACGATTTGATTTTGCGCGAGTCAAACTCGTTTTGCGAAAAAGTACTCAAAGTACGAATTCTTGAATTAAATTAAACTACAACATTAAATCCAATTTAATATGTATCTAATACTAATTCACTATTTAATTCCAAATTAAATATTACACTTTATTAACGAACATTTTGCGACTTAGATTCCAAATCTAATCTTTACGGGTCTCAAAGCCCGATTAACATCCAATGTTAATTTAATTAAATTCCAATGGGCTTTTAATTAATTTCTTAAGGCATGGACTTTTGGTCAACATGGGTCAAACCCAATAACCAAAACCCAATCAAGGAATAACCCCATAAGCCTAGAAATCAATTTAGGCCCATTAGGCCCAATTAAAATTAAATTAAGGTCCATTAGTCATAATTGGACTTTATGGATATGGTTTTGGGCCCAATTGGATCCAACCAATTTTCCTAAACCAATCTTGGTACAACCAAGCCCATTAAATCCCAATTACAACTTTCAAGCCCAATCCAATTTAAGCCCAATTAATTAAACTACAAAAATTCCAAATTTCATATTTAATTAACCAAAGTGTAATGCCATAATTAATCACACAAATTAACATTTCTAAAACATCAATTTACACAATTAATTATGCTTATCAACAACAAAACATGTCCAACACATTTTAATCAAAAATCAAACTCATTTCATGCATGCATGGCTCGGCAATGGCAGGGTAATTTTAATCCGATTTTGGTTTTAATCCAATCAAATCCAATTCAACATTACCCAATTGATTTCAAGTCATCCAATGATCAAAAATCAAAAATACCAAGACATTATGGCATTATCCACATTCGGCCAAGCCATGTGATTTGGGGAAAATTGTTCCAAATCAATTTTCATGAAATTGATCCAATCCAACTTCAATTAAACATCATTTAAGCATACTCAATCAATCTATTTAACCAAATCATGCTCAAAATCAATTTACCCAATTTTAACCCTAAGTTCAAGTTTCATGCTTTTACTCGCTCTGATACCATTGTTGGATTAATCTACGGTCCCGAGGATCGAATAAAGCAATGAAACAAAATGCGAATACATCAACGAAGTTGCGGAACACTTACATTGAGCGGTTGAGCGACGCGAGGGACAACAAAAACTTTTCTGCCTCCTCCAAGATGCTCGGCAGTGGGCTGTTTTGAAGTTCCTCAAATTGGCCATGGATGATCCATCAAGCTCCAATCTTTGGTTGATGATTCCATGCTCACAAGTGTGGTTCCCTATCACCTTCGCAAAACTCCTAAAGCGTGCTAGCACTCTGGAAATTTTGCCACAAAATTTCCTATTGCTTCTCCAATGTCTCGGCTTTGTGACAAAAAATGAAGAAGATGAAGGCCCCTTGGGCGTGAGATTGGGGAGAGAATAAGGAGAGAGGAAAAAATGTTGTGTGTTAGGTTTTGATTGATTTCCAAAATCAAAAACATATACCAAAATGCGAGTGCGCTCGCAAACACTCCCGGGCTCGGGTTCGCTAATTCCAAATTAATGAATTTTCCGTTGCGAGGAAATTAAATCTAATTTAATTAAATAACTTTACCTAGAAAAATTACTATTCACGTCGCTAACGAATTAATAGTAAAAAAAATTAACTCGTTCGCTCGAATTAAAATCTAATTTCAATTCCGCGTCGAAATCCAATTTCGTCTAATATATCGAATATATTAATTTATCGATTAATTCCAAATTAATCGTTCTCTCTCTTTATTAATATTTTATCCCAGATAAAATATCTCCGCAATTAATCCCTGATTAATTTTCTCTCTCATCAATTAATCCCAGATTAATAAAGTGCGTGTCATACGTCATCGGTGAATCTTCGGGAAGCGACCCATGAGATCCCCGGATATGTTGGCAGTAAATCCGGTTGTCGGACTATCCGAACACGTACCTACCTAGTACTACATTTATATTGATTTACAAGACAATGTTGGCTTCTAGCAAAGCGTCATGCCTACCCAGTTCTCCAGAATTATCCTTACAGGGATATGTCATCTATATCAGGCGTAGTATACGTAGTATTGCATATTTAGATCCAGCATCGGATGTCACGTGTAAGGCTTGGGGCAGGAAATGTGTCTGCCCCGTACGAAGCACATATCAGATCTCTGGTAACTAGTCTATATGATCGGATAAACATGACCTAGTCATAATATATCGATAGATGCAACATATAAGAGAACCAGTTCTGTATCCTACGTGATCATCATCTCCACTATTACTGGAGTGATACTTCCATCTCGACATCACACCCAATACACTACGATTCTCAATATACCCAGATGAGGCGTACACAGAACCTGTTAAAGCCATGGACGACCAAAACCAAAATACATTGATTGTCGCAAGTATTAGCGGTGAAAGTCTCAGGTTAAGACCAAATACACCTACCCTGATTCAGACTTCCATAGACACATAGTAATACTACCAATGGAATTCAGAGGGGTCTATCCAGAGCGAAGCTGTTTTCCTTACCATCGGTAAAAAACACAACCTCCTACTACACTTGCATGAGTATCCTATACCCAAATATATGAGAACTATGTTGTTATGCCCTCACAACGCGCACAAGTGTAATACTAGTCTTTTTCCCATTATCGATGTCCAATCTCGATAATACTCTGACTATGGATATTTAATGATTAAACCTTCGTGGATTGATACTGTCTCATATTATCTCAATCCAGGAACTAATCATATGAACCTTTCATCATTTATACATCTTGGTGATCTAATCACAAATGATAAAAGAGCAATTTCCTTTGTCACATAGTTAATTTGTACAACAACACCATGATCTGTACAAATAGTGACGTTATGGGTCATAATTGTCCAACATTATAGACAAATGATATCACCGCCTTTATGGCTGGTTTTATATTTTTTGGCGTATTTAGTAAATTACCATGAATAATTATCGACAGAACGGATCACATGTGTTGACATAATTATACATGATAATTATGAAATAAATTGACTGGCAAATAATTATAACTTATATTTTATAAAAAGTAAAAATTATTTTATATTTGAAATTTCAAGAGTGGATCCTCTAACCATAGTATTTTATTTTATTGTTTTTATTTAATTAATTGGTCTTATTAAATTTATTCATTGTGGATCGACCTCAGACTTACCGGTGTAGGCACTGATTTTTTCATATAAGTCCCGATGATGAGTCTCGTACGGAGGCACTACTCTTTAGGTTGCGGAAGTCGAGGGAAACGAATGTCGGAAGGGGAAATTCGGAATAAGTATGTCATTGGATTCAATTCACATGTTCATTGCTTTTGTTCGTGCTACGTTCGTGAACACGTTCAAACGTCAATCAGATTGCGGGCGTTCGTGTAGCGTTCGAATCGGCGTTCGAACGATGTCGGTACTTCTGGTTTTGTTGCTAGCCTCACGCCCAGCCCAATTAGCCCACCAAAACCCACCCAAAAATAACAAAACACATATTTAACACATGGTGAAATTAAAACAAATCAAATAAAATCTAAATAATCACATACCTAATTAAAACAAATCAAATAAATCCATTCCTAATTTGAATAAATCGCCTCCCTAATTTAATTAGATGCTTTCCTTGTGAGATACTAATTAGAAATATTCCCCCATAATTGCATGATTCCCTTTCCTATTCACACTAGAGAAACCCTAGCCTTTGCCTATAAAAGAAACACAAATCCAACCCTTGCATAGCCCTAGCTCTACACGCCCAAGACAAGAATAGTAAGCAAGATAATTCTCTTCTCCTCCTCCCTCTAGCAACCGAAAACATCACCCCTAAACACTCATTCCTTGCACGCATACAGCCCTCTAAAACAGCCTTGCAGTGACCGAATAAACTGCCTTAAAACACACCACTGAAAACAGTCCCCGAAACTGCACTGCAGTGACCAAAAAATCACTCCCAAATAGTAGCCCAAACACCGAAAACAATAGCAAAAATAGTCCCTTAATATAGCAAAACAGTGACAAAAAAACTACGATTTAAAACCCTTAAATTACCGCAAGAAACAGCAGCAAAACAGAGGAAACGACAGCTCAAAACAGTGAAGCAGCGAATGATAGCAATGGACCAGTGAACTGGAGGAGTTGCAGAGCATCAACCCTTCCGACGGCCATGTAACGCACTTTCGAGAGACGACCTAATAGGTTAGACCTGAGGGCACCCTTCTTATTTATTCTCATATTTTTTTGTTGCTTATTAGAATTCCTTCACATGAGAGTCGTTTGTTGATATATGTTGTGGTCCTTGAATGAATGGAACATGTGTTCTCTCTTGTGGTATATCGGATGGAAACCTGGACGTAAATTCCGTAGCCGAATCCGAATGGACGGTATTACGGTTTGCACTCGGGATACAATGCCACGTACCACTTGAGAGATTCACACATTTCGTTTCATCCAACCTTGTATTCGAGCATGATTAAGTTACTAGTATGTTATTTATTTTTTAAGCATGATTTAGTCGTTAGTATGCTATTAGTTTCTGCATGTTACTTATTTATGCATGATGATATAGTGCGCATGCGCTAACTAGGGTGGATTAAAGGTCCTCTATTTGAGGGAAATGCCTAAAGGCTACCTTTTCCACGATGTTTTGCTGTGCCGGACGGAGTATGTTTGATTGAATGTGAGATATGTTTAATCGAGCATACGAGGTCCTATATTATTGTTGTCTTTATTTTATATGCATTGTAATATAATGCGCATGGGCTAACTAGGGTGGATTAAAGGTCCTCTATTCGAGGGAAATGCCTAAAGGCTACCTTTTCCACGATATTTTGCCACGCCGGACGGAGTATGTTTGATTGAATATGAGATATGTTTAATCGAGCATACGAGGTCCTATATTATTGTTGTCTTTATTTTATATGCATTGTAATATAATGCACATGGGCTAACTAGGGTGGATTAAAGGTCTTATATTCGAGGGAAATGCCTGAAGGCTACCTTTACCACGATGTTTTGCCGCGCCTTTTATTATGTCATTTACCCTTTGCATATCATTGCTTTATTTATGTATCCATTGCATTCTTGTGCACATGGGCTAACTAGGGTGGATTAAAGGTCCTCTATTCGAGGGAAATGCCTAAAAGGCTACCTTTTCCACGATGTTATCTGAGATGGCTCGGAAGTAGCTTTAGTTCCAGCTGCGGTGGTTCTTCAATCGAGGGCTTGATTCGCTCTTTTTTCGGTAATTCCAAACTTTCCACATGTGGTGTCGATTTGAAGCGAAAAGGGTCTGTCAAGATTGTTGATACATTCCAGAATATCATTATCTAGCTCGCTGTCAATCATGTTGGTGATGGAAGCTTCAAGTTTATCCGTGGAAAGTTGCATTGCATCAAGATCCTGGATGATACTATCTAAAATATCAATTCTGAAACATTCCTCCTCTTTTTCAACATTCGGGAATTTCATGGCTTTGAAAACATTGAATGTAACTGCTTAGTCCTGCACTTTCATGGTTAGTTAAACTTTTTGTACATCAATAATAGTTCGACATGTAGCCAAGAATGGTCTCCCGAGGATGATAAGTACATCTTTGTTTTCTTCCATGTCAAGGATAATGAAATCTGCAGGGAAAATGAATTTGTCGACTTTAACCAATACATCTTCCACTACACCTCTCGGAAATGTGAGCGATCTGTCAGTAAGCTGCATAGTAACTGAGGTGGGCATTGCTTCTCCAATCTGTAGTTTCCTGTAAATAGACAAAGGCATCAAGTTAATGCTGGCACCTAAATCACACAAAGCCTTACCGAAGTCATGTTCGCCTATAGTGCAAGGGATGGCGAAACTGCCATGATCTATCAAGTTTGAGGGAAGCTTTCTCTGAATGATGGTGTTGTATTCTTCTGTTAATGCTACTGTTTCGTAATCTCCCAATCTCCGCTTTCATGATAGAATGTCTTTCATGAATTTGACATAGCTAGGCAATTGTTCCAACGCTTCTACAAATGGAATGTTGTATATAGCTTTTTGAAGATCTCCAGGAATCGAGCAAACTACTTGTCTTGTTTACTTTTCTGGAGACGTTGTGGAAAATGTGGAAGTGGAGTGAATCTTTCTTGATCATTTGCTTTTGTTTCTCTTTTCTCCATCTGTGGTTCTGCTTCGTTGCTTTCTTTTGGAACTTCCTCAGTGGATGCCTTGACTCCAACATCTTTGTTGATTTCAGTATCGCTTTTCAAAGTAATGGCTTGACATTGCTCATTCCCTCGGTTCCTTGGATTTGGTTGTGTTGCTAGGAAGGGTACCTTACGGTCTGTAACTCTGAGCATTGGCCAGTTGTCCCATTTGATTCTCTAGTGTTTTCAAAGATGCTGTTTGGCTTTGAATTAATGCTGCTTGTGATTGAAACATATCATCATATGATGCTACTTGAGAGTCATATTTTGCTTCTAGCTTTTTCAAGTGAGCCAGCACTTCTGTTATTCTTGGTTCTTTTTCATACTCCTGGCATTTGTTTTGTTGTTGGAATCCTGGTGGTGGATTGTTCCTTTGCCCTGAATTATTGCTCCATGCGGAATTGGGATGATTCCTCCACAATGGGTTGTAGGTATTGGAATATGGATTGTTCCACTGTTTGTTGAAATTGCTGACATAATTCATCGTCTCTTCCTGTTGGTTGTATGATTCTGACTCTGGTGCTCCTCCATATGGTGAACTTGTGGATCCAGCATTACCCTACAAGCTAAGAGTTTCCATGAATTTGCATATCTGATCCAGCTTGGCATTCATTACTGTGTTGGCTCCGACTTCATAGATTTCTGCTATTCGTTGAATCATATTCCTTTCTGTTGGCCAGAAGGAATTGTTGTTGGCCATTTCTTCAATTCAGTCTCAGGCATGATCTTCTCCTTTTGCCATTAAAGCTCCTCTAGCAGCAGCATCTACTGTGGTTCTCATTCGTCCAGAAAGTCCATTGTAGATGGTTTGGACTTGTAGCCACTTTGCAATCTCATGGTGAGGACATTTTCGGAGTAATTCCTTATATCTCTCTCAAGCTTCGCATAAGGATTCTGAGTCATGTTGCACAAAGGATGTAATGTCATTCCTCAGTTTTGCTGTTCTGGCTGGGGGAAAGTACTTTGCAAGGAATTTGGTGGAAAGAGTGTTCCAAGTTGTGATGGAACCTGCTGGTAGTGAATGTAGCCAAGCCTTAGCTCTGTCTTTCAAGAAATATGGGAACACACGCAGTCTCATTACTTCTTCAGTCGCTCGATTGTAATTGAATGTGCCGCAAACTTCCAGGTTGTTACTGATGTGGGTATTAGGATCTTCAATTGCATTCCCCCTAAATTGTACTGATTGTTGTATCATTTGAATGTATATTTCGATGTCAAAAGTATTTGCTGGTAAGGGAGGAAGTACAATACATGAAATGAAGCCGTCAACCACCGTAATAGTTCTGTCTCGAATGGGAATTGGTGGTGCGACTTCCAACGGTTCAGGTTCCATATTGATCAGTGTTTCTTGGCCTTCTCGTCTTTCCATTCTCAACTGTCTGATGGTCATTTCAATTTATGGGTCAAGCGGTCGGATTTTAAAGTTTCTGGTTCGTCTCATGTAGTGTCTGAGAACCTGAAACACAAATAAACAAAAATAATAAATGAAAATAAATTACACACAAGTAAAAGTATCTAACCCCAAAATTAATAGTGAAAGATAAATAAGTCCCCGGCAATGGCGTCCAAAACTTGATCAGTGAAATCACTCACGTTACGCAAGCGTACGAATCGCTCAAGTAGTATAAAATATATCGATCCCACAAGGACTCAATACTTTAGCTAGTAATTTATGACGTTAAATGTTTACGAGTATCTAATAAATTGATTATTGATTGGATGGTGATTTTTTTTTGAAAACAAGTAAATAAAATAGTGCGAAAATAAATTAAAGGAAAAATCAATATTAAGAAACTATCTAGGGTTGTGAATCATTCCAATATCTTTTAAAGATGAAATGATTATCTCGTGAATGTGTAATATATTTGTTTATTAACGTGGAACACGAAATTATGCAAAAAGCCTCTTCCGATGGTTAGATGCAATTACCCAGTATAACCCAATTAATCATATTCCTATGTTAACCAAGTTACCTGAATTCATTAAGATTAAGTTCCAATTATGGCAACCCCCGTCCGACAGGTATATTCATATCCTGTAAGGAAATCTATTAAGTGTAGAAGTCAATTCTGAGCTATTGAGTGTAGAAGTCAATTCTAAGTGTTCTTTTAGAGATGGTGAAAGGAGCACTTATAAGACAAAAGAAGTTGAGAGAAAAATTTGAAGGCAAAAGGAAAAAGTTTGGAAATCTTTTGTATTTGTAAGTTTTTCTTTAAAGCTTTCAATATGAAAAATATTTCTAACATCCTTAGCTTAACCTTAAGAGTTGCTTTGATATTGTCTCTTCACTTATAGTTTGTGTTTTTAATTGGTTGTGAACTTGAATGAAAGATGAATGCATGTATGGTTTCCAAGTGAACTCGTGTAATTTTTCAGAATTTAATAATTGGATAAATAAATAAATAAGTTTATTTGATTGATCCAAGAAAAAATTTGGTTTCCCGCAATTCCGCTGCGTTACCGGATTTTCGCCATAAAACCATACAAAATGGTATCAGAGTGAGTCTGATTCTGGACATCCTAATATGATTATGCCTTTTAAATTCAATGTTTAATTTAATATTTACTTGATGCATGCATGTGTTTATTTAATTTGATTAAATAAAGTAAAAAGCATCTTTTGTTGAAAATCCCTAATTAATAAGGTTTATGTTAATTATGTATTGATGCATATTACATGGTCTGTCTTGTCAATACGGTCTATGGATATTTTCTGTGACTACATTCGAGACCGTGCCAAAGCTGTGAGGGTGTAGCCGATAGAAATTTATTTATGTTGGATGTATATCAGATATTA